>OY987331.1:26604648-27183145 GCA_963920685.1 Polydrusus tereticollis | reverse complement strand
CGCAACCGGGGAAAAAGAGGTAGAAAAAGTAAAATAACAACTCCAAGTGTCTTTGCGAACAATCGGCAATAAAATAGAGTATTTCAGTTTTTAATTTTTCGTAAATAAAAGTTGGTTAGATTAATAGTCTCTGTGAATATAATAACATAAACAAAGTGATATGCCGTAAATTTAGGAGTACAGTATAAATTATGCCTCTATTAAAATATACCGCAATAACTAACTACCAAAGGATTTTTGATATTTTGAATATATTTGATGCTCATAGCAGTATCACATTTCCAAAGGCTCTAAATTTTAGAAAAATGTTCTAATAGAATATGTCTATCAATATAAAGTAAAGGTATTGTTAGGTTTTTTTAAAAAATACGACCTACAACAGTCTCTGCTACAGCATGGCTGACTCTGTAGAAACTTCTGTGAAACCATAATAATTATATCGATAATCGAGTTGTCCTTATGATAATATTTTCTTCCAATATCCGACTCCACTATCCATAAAAGTTATGTTAGAAAATTCATAATTGAGCGCATTGTAATTTTTTAAAAAGAAATTCACTTCACACACAAAGATGTAGCCATTCAATCCATGAAAATAATGCAAGTCAGTATGCGTATGTTATGGCTAACTGTTTAAATGTCTATTCCTTCCACGTTTATCGGAAGAAATACTTTTTTTATACTAGTATTTTAGTTGAAAATAAGATCATAAATCATCTATACAAAACAAGCGCCCCTTATGGATTTGAACGAAAATCATAGATTCGACTATTTTCATGAAAAATAAATCTAAGTACGGAATAATGCAGGAAGATTATCTATTTTCTTGGTTTAGAAAGTGATGTAGTTAAGATTTATAACTTAGGAATAAATAAATTATTATTAATCTTTTCGACCTATTTCTCTTGCATATTTAATTTCTTTGATAGTAAGAACTAATCTTTTTATTTTACAAAGTAAAAAAAAAAGCTAAAGATCGGCGTTGTCAGTCAGGTATAAGAACTGATTTAACACGATGGTTTTTTGTACAAACGTTCACATACAATTGTATGCTTTTTAACCGATTGTGTCGGAAAAAATGACGATTTATAGATTAGATATTTAGACGAAGAGCTAACCTTCTCAATAAAGTATTGATTATTGCCCTGCTAGCTAGACAACACTTTTTATGTTAGTCAAAAAAAAAATTTTTTTTTTTCGGACGCTATTACAGATTTCATCGTTAACTAACAAACATTAAGACCAAAAAATTAGCGTGCAAGATGAAATGTATAGGTTCACTTCATTTCTACATTATTTTACAACTCTCAATCGCATTAAAAACAAGATCGAATAAAAAATAACTTATGACATATGGACGAAAAATGTTTTTCGGGCTATTTAGGTTAGCGACCGCATTACGTCTGAAATACTACATTTTTCGAGCTTATAACATAATTTACTATTTTAACGTTAAAATAGGGGAAATGATGTATCGAAATGGGTACTTTTTTTTGTCGGTCACGAGATTATAGTTTCTTTTAAAATGAGCTCTAATATTTACAACACAAATTATCCTTTAAGCCACATTAGTTTAAAACTCGTCTGTCGCTTTCCCTCTATTGTGAGTTTGATTAAAGTATAGCGTAGTATATATTTAGATGAATTTCGTAAATGTTGAATACTTTCAAAACTGAAAAAGCCGCCCTTTGCAATAAATATCTCCGTAGAGTTAGGTACCCTGCAGATTAAGGGTATTTCAGCGGATAATCATATACAAATTCAAATACCTCATTTGTTTCGGAGCAGTAACCATCAACTTTTACACCATTTAAAACAGCTTCTTTACCATTAGCAGCATGTAAGATGTTGATTTTTCTGTGATTCTCGGTCCAAAGTAACCAATCTATGGCAATTCTGCTCTGCCTGTTTCTCCATCGGTATCCATTTTTTGGTATGATTCCTATAGTATTAGGCTTCAAAAAATGTCTTCTAAAAATTGTATTGCATGCTGAAGCAATAGTTGTAGCTTCAGTAAATGGACATACATTGGTAGTTTGTATAAGTTGTTCTCTAAACTTTAAACATGATTGCGCAAGGATTTCGACATCCGATACGCAGTAGTCTACCAGATCTCTTTGCATATCGAAACCATCATTTTCATGTTCTACAAACCATTTAAGAAATTTGGCTCTGTCTTCTTCTTTCATACTATCTGAGGAGTAATATTGAATTGATGGTAGAGGTCCTATATAGTTTTCATTTGCCTTTGTATTAAATAGGTGCGGGAAGTAGCCTTTTTTAAAAATATCCTCAAGTCCAAATGCCTTTGGTAGTTTGGCTTAAGGCATAGGGAAATAGTTAAGTGAGTCGATAAATTTTACATTTTCAAGTTGCATCGTAATTATTTTGGTACCTCTCATGATTAACTCAGGTGTAAAATCTGTCTTTGTCATAATGTAGTTTAATATAAACTGGTGATCAAAAGCCTGACCATTATGGGCTATTACAATAATTTCTTTAAAGTTTTTCCTCATTTGTAACAAATGGTTAGTAAATGTTCCCGCTGGGTCTATACCTCTGACTTTTTGTAACTTTAGACCACATTTTTTTTTACAAGTATCTGCTTCAGAATCCATGCACTCATCGCAGTATTGTTTGAAAACACAGAGATTGACTTGATGTAAAAACGTTGAATTTTCCAATAGTTTGTCTTGGCTCGTCTCTAAATCGTAGAATACAAAAAAGATCATCTTTAATCTTAGGTTTTCCCTTATCAGGCCGAATATAACATAGATGATCCTCGGATGCATGTTTATTACAAATTTTACAATAAATTTCACCACATGCATGTGCTCTTTTGGCTTTAATGGTTTTTAAACAAATAGAACATAGTTTAATTTGTTCACATACTGTAAATTTGCCTGACGAATAATCCTTTTTATGATTTTCGTAACAGTTTTGACTTCTAAAAAATCATAGACAGTCCTGGCATTTAATTTTTATTGATATTTCACAAGCAGAGGCTTGCTGACATGCCTGACAGCTTCCACCACATCGGTGCTCATTTTTGTGATCATATGGGACGTAACACTTTTCACAAAAATAGTTAGAACAAAAAGCTGCTGTCAGCGATGTAATTACATTAAAATGGCTTTTGTAATGTAATAAGTTCAGCCGTTTATTGCTTTCAGTTGAACCTTCAAATATAATATTTCGTCCTTTTGATCCATAGCTATAAACAACTAATTTATATTCTTTTAGATGATTTTGAAATTGTATTAACTCGGGAATTCCACCTCCTGCCTCAGGAATGCTAATTTTAGCTCTCTCCAACAATGATCTTGTTCTTTCGGTTTGAATTTTACTAATATCTCTTCTAACCTTACTGAATTCGGGATCTCTTTTATTATGGGCAATGGCGACTACCAAAGCACGTGGTAAACACAGGTTATCGGTATTTTTAATACTTATAATACCTCGTCGCTTGTCGCATTCCTCGTGAAAGCTGTTATAATTTTTTCCTCTTCCCCCACCAACAGGTAATCTAACAGTTGTCACACTAAGACAAAATGATTCTGTATTAAGACCTGCTGAGTTTGACTGATAAATGCCACTTATAACACTCCAAACATCTTAAAAGGTTATGTCTTTAGCTGCTTTGAAGCGAATCTAACCTTCTCCTCGGTTGAAGTCTTTAGAGCAAAAACTAAAAGCCACACGATCTAAGGGTTGTAGGCCTTCTGTAGCGTTTTCCACCCAACCAACTGGTTCAACTCCCTGTGGAACAGGTTTTAACTTAAACTCTAGAGTGCGTCCTGTAAGGTTAAATTCTCGTAACTTTTTAACAACGTCTTTAACAATAATAAACTTCTCCATCTTTCTTTTTTTTTTTGTTGTTTTATAGTCTACTATCTACCTACATAAAAAAAAAAACAAGTATATTTTCATATTTTTATCGGTCTTAAGTTCGATTTCAAAAGCACACTCCCACTTTTTGATAATTTCACAGTCTAAGCACATAGATCTTATATTTTTTATTTACGATCAATTCATCTTTATTCGCCAATCGTCTCAAACGAGTCTGCTTTTGAAAGTAATATAGCCTTAGTATTCAGAAAATATTAATGATATCGGAGCCTAAAACATCCTTAACACTAAAAAATCATTGTGTTTCCTAACAAAACCCATCATCTTGTCTATTTAGCTTGCTTTCCTATTGTTTAGCAGGTTAAATAAAATTATTATTTCGCTCTTTTTGTCTGTACTGAATCGTTAGGGGAATACGATTCTAGTCCTATAAGAGAGACAGTTAAAATTTATGTAAGCAATCAGAAATCCTACACTATGAGCTACTTAGTTAAAATTTCATATTTCCTTCCTGGATCAGCTAAAATTTGTGTTGTGTCGGTCAAAATTTATAAAATACGAAAAAAATGCTAGATACATTTTATCATGACTTTCTATCTAATACCATCTTATTTCAAGGTATAATTCGGTTGTCAAAATGAGAATCTAAAAAATCCTCGTGTTTCCTCACAAAACCCATCATCTTGCCTATTTAGCTTGCTTTTCTATTGTTTAGCAGGTTAAATAAAATTATTATTTCGCTCTTTTTGTCTGTACTGAATCGTTAGGGGGATACGTTTCTAGTTCTATAAGAGAGACAGTTAAAATTTATGTAAGCAATCAGAAATCCTACATCATGAGCTACTTAGTTAAAATTTCATATTTCCTTCCTGGGTCAGGCAAAATTTGTGATGTGTCGGTCAAAATTTATAAAAATACGAAAAAAATGCTGGATGCATTTTTAGCGTGACTTTCTATTTAATACCATCTTATTTCAAGGTATAATTCGGTTGTCAAAATGAGAATAAAATAATCTTCCCATGGTTTATGTCATCTTAAAAAAGTCAAAAGGTTATATTCTGTAGAGGGTCAGATACATTCAAATTTAAAAATTTTCTCCAAGAAGAATTTTAAGATAGTATTATAGTAAATAAAAATTCTATACCTCCAATATTTCTTGGAAACATATCGTGTTCTAGCGACATAACCCAAAAGTACCTCTATTCAGAAACGCATCGTACTTTTCTTGTCAAACTTGACTTTGTTGTAATGTTGTATGCAGAGCACTTTGAAAACAAAAATTAGATTAGAAACCGCCGCCTCTTAAGGTATACTTTTTTAGGTCTTACATAGGGTACACTGGTATACAGAACAAATGTCATCTTTAATTGTCTCATTGTCCCATCCATTACATTATTATAATCTTAAAGCACCTGTTACCAGCATTATCTGTTTTTATGGTTTTCATAAAACATAGCGATTACCGATGAAAATTAAACGAAAACTTAATAAATAACTTTTTTTCAACTGAAATAGACTGATTTTCGATGGAAAAATGTTACTTATAACTAAAAATGAATATAAGACATATACGCAATGATATTTAGAATAAATCAATCTTTTCTAAAATTACTATGAAATATTCACAAAATCGTTTCGTTATAACCAAAGTAGCAAGGCTTGCAGATTTCGTATAGAGTTCAAACGCGATACTGGGATGATCTTTTTTTTTATATTTTTGTAGGATAATGCACCACTACGTTGTAAGTACTTGAGAGAGGACTTTCTTGAAAAATCCTCAAATTTCTCTGCAATTTTGTTCCTTCTAGAGTTAAATTCACACAGAAAACCCCGTATTCTTATCTTTCAGGTTGGTATATTAAAAAGGGCTTATTAGTATGGTTTAGAAAACAAGCAATATTAATTAACGGATGTTTTTTCGTCGTATGAAGAGTTGAAAAATTTTTTTTTCCACTCCAATGGTTGCGATGCAGAGAGTCGGGTTTCATCATAATCTTTCAGGGTAGCTCAGGTTTGATTGCATGTAGAGAGTCGGGTTTCATCATAATCTTTCAGGGTAGCTCAGGTTTGATTGCATGTACTAAGGTTAGTGCTCCTTGCAATCGGTTTCAGGTTTGACGCGCCCCCCTCAGGTTTGTTCAGGTTTCTCAAACACTTGAGAAACCTGAACAAACCTGAGGGGGGGCGCGTCAAACCTGAAACCGATTGCAAGGAGCACTAACCTTAGTACATGCAATCAAACCTGAGCTACCCTGAAAGATTATGATGAAACCCGACTCTCTACATGCAATCAAACCTGAGCTACCCTGAAAGATTATGATGAAACCCGACTCTCTGCATCGCAACCATTGGAGTGGAAAAAAAAAATTTTTCAACTCTTCATACGACGAAAAAACATCCGTTAATTAATATTGCTTGTTTTCTAAACCATACTAATAAGCCCTTTTTAATATACCAACCTGAAAGATAAGAATACGGGGTTTTCTGTGTGAATTTAACTCTAGAAGGAACAAAATTGCAGAGAAATTTGAGGATTTTTCAAGAAAGTCCTCTCTCAAGTACTTACAACGTAGTGGTGCATTATCCTACAAAAATATAAAAAAAAAGATCATCCCAGTATCGCGTTTGAACTCTATACGAAATCTGCAAGCCTTGCTACTTTGGTTATAACGAAACGATTTTGTGAATATTTCATAGTAATTTTAGAAAAGATTGATTTATTCTAAATATCATTGCGTATATGTCTTATATTCATTTTTAGTTATAAGTAACATTTTTCCATCGAAAATCAGTCTATTTCAGTTGAAAAAAAGTTATTTATTAAGTTTTCGTTTAATTTTCATCGGTAATCGCTATGTTTTATGAAAACCATAAAAACAGATAATGCTGGTAACAGGTGCTTTAAGATTATAATAATGTAATGGATGGGACAATGAGACAATTAAAGATGACATTTGTTCTGTATACCAGTGTACCCTATGTAAGACCTAAAAAAGTATACCTTAAGAGGCGGCGGTTTCTAATCTAATTTTTGTTTTCAAAGTGCTCTGCATACAACATTACAACAAAGTCAAGTTTGACAAGAAAAGTACGATGCGTTTCTGAATAGAGGTACTTTTGGGTTATGTCGCTAGAACACGATATGTTTCCAAGAAATATTGGAGGTATAGAATTTTTATTTACTATAATACTATCTTAAAATTCTTCTTGGAGAAAATTTTTAAATTTGAATGTATCTGACCCTCTACAGAATATAACCTTTTGACTTTTTTAAGATGACATAAACCATGGGAAGATTATTTTATTCTCATTTTGACAACCGAATTATACCTTGAAATAAGATGGTATTAAATAGAAAGTCACGCTAAAAATGCATCCAGCATTTTTTTCGTATTTTTATAAATTTTGACCGACACATCACAAATTTTGCCTGACCCAGGAAGGAAATATGAAATTTTAACTAAGTAGCTCATAGTGTAGGATTTCTGATTGCTTACATAAATTTTAACTGTCTCTCTTATAGAACTAGAAACGTATCCCCCTAACGATTCAGTACAGACAAAAAGAGCGAAATAATAATTTTATTTAACCTGCTAAACAATAGAAAAGCAAGCTAAATAGGCAAGATGATGGGTTTTGTGAGGAAACACGAGGATTTTTTAGATTCTCATTTTGACAACCGAATTATACCTTGAAATAAGATGGTATTAGATAGAAAGTCATGATAAAATGTATCTAGCATTTTTTTCGTATTTTATAAATTTTGACCGACACAACACAAATTTTAGCTGATCCAGGAAGGAAATATGAAATTTTAACTAAGTAGCTCATAGTGTAGGATTTCTGATTGCTTACATAAATTTTAACTGTCTCTCTTATAGGACTAGAATCGTATTCCCCTAACGATTCAGTACAGACAAAAAGAGCGAAATAATAATTTTATTTAACCTGCTAAACAATAGGAAAGCAAGCTAAATAGACAAGATGATGGGTTTTGTTAGGAAACACAATGATTTTTTAGTGTTAAGGATGTTTTAGGCTCCGATATCATTAATATTTTCTGAATACTAAGGCTATATTACTTTCAAAAGCAGACTCGTTTGAGACGATTGGCGAATAAAGATGAATTGATCGTAAATAAAAAATATAAGATCTATGTGCTTAGACTGTGAAATTATCAAAAAGTGGGAGTGTGCTTTTGAAATCGAACTTAAGACCGATAAAAATATGAAAATATACTTGTTTTTTTTTTATGTAGGTAGATAGTAGACTATAAAACAACAAAAAAAAAAAGAAAGATGGAGAAGTTTATTATTGTTAAAGACGTTGTTAAAAAGTTACGAGAATTTAACCTTACAGGACGCACTCTAGAGTTTAAGTTAAAACCTGTTCCACAGGGAGTTGAACCAGTTGGTTGGGTGGAAAACGCTACAGAAGGCCTACAACCCTTAGATCGTGTGGCTTTTAGTTTTTGCTCTAAAGACTTCAACCGAGGAGAAGGTTAGATTCGCTTCAAAGCAGCTAAAGACATAACCTTTTAAGATGTTTGGAGTGTTATAAGTGGCATTTATCAGTCAAACTCAGCAGGTCTTAATACAGAATCATTTTGTCTTAGTGTGACAACTGTTAGATTACCTGTTGGTGGGGGAAGAGGAAAAAATTATAACAGCTTTCACGAGGAATGCGACAAGCGACGAGGTATTATAAGTATTAAAAATACCGATAACCTGTGTTTACCACGTGCTTTGGTAGTCGCCATTGCCCATAATAAAAGAGATCCCGAATTCAGTAAGGTTAGAAGAGATATTAGTAAAATTCAAACCGAAAGAACAAGATCATTGTTGGAGAGAGCTAAAATTAGCATTCCTGAGGCAGGAGGTGGAATTCCCGAGTTAATACAATTTCAAAATCATCTAAAAGAATATAAATTAGTTGTTTATAGCTATGGATCAAAAGGACGAAATATTATATTTGAAGGTTCAACTGAAAGCAATAAACGGCTGAACTTATTACATTACAAAAGCCATTTTAATGTAATTACATCGCTGACAGCAGCTTTTTGTTCTAACTATTTTTGTGAAAAGTGTTACGTCCCATATGATCACAAAAATGAGCACCGATGTGGTGGAAGCTGTCAGGCATGTCAGCAAGCCTCTGCTTGTGAAATATCAATAAAAATTAAATGCCAGGACTGTCTATGATTTTTTAGAAGTCAAAACTGTTACGAAAATCATAAAAAGGATTATTCGTCAGGCAAATTTACAGTATGTGAACAAATTAAACTATGTTCTATTTGTTTAAAAACCATTAAAGCCAAAAGAGCACATGCATGTGGTGAAATTTATTGTAAAATTTGTAATAAACATGCATCCGAGGATCATCTATGTTATATTCGGCCTGATAAGGGAAAACCTAAGATTAAAGATGATCTTTTTTGTATTCTACGATTTAGAGACGAGCCAAGACAAACTATTGGAAAATTCAACGTTTTTACATCAAGTCAATCTCTGTGTTTTCAAACAATACTGCGATGAGTGCATGGATTCTGAAGCAGATACTTGTAAAAAAAAATGTGGTCTAAAGTTACAAAAAGTCAGAGGTATAGACCCAGCGGGAACATTTACTAACCATTTGTTACAAATGAGGAAAAACTTTAAAGAAATTATTGTAATAGCCCATAATGGTCAGGCTTTTGATCACCAGTTTATATTAAACTACATTATGACAAAGACAGATTTTACACCTGAGTTAATCATGAGAGGTACCAAAATAATTACGATGCAACTTGAAAATGTAAAATTTATCGACTCACTTAACTATTTCCCTATGCCTTAAGCCAAACTACCAAAGGCATTTGGACTTGAGGATATTTTTAAAAAAGGCTACTTCCCGCACCTATTTAATACAAAGGCAAATGAAAACTATATAGGACCTCTACCATCAATTCAATATTACTCCTCAGATAGTATGAAAGAAGAAGACAGAGCCAAATTTCTTAAATGGTTTGTAGAACATGAAAATGATGGTTTCGATATGCAAAGAGATCTGGTAGACTACTGCGTATCGGATGTCGAAATCCTTGCGCAATCATGTTTAAAGTTTAGAGAACAACTTATACAAACTACCAATGTATGTCCATTTACTGAAGCTACAACTATTGCTTCAGCATGCAATACAATTTTTAGAAGACATTTTTTGAAGCCTAATACTATAGGAATCATACCAAAAAATGGATACCGATGGAGAAACAGGCAGAGCAGAATTGCCATAGATTGGTTACTTTGGACCGAGAATCACAGAAAAATCAACATCTTACATGCTGCTAATGGTAAAGAAGCTGTTTTAAATGGTGTAAAAGTTGATGGTTACTGCTCCGAAACAAATGAGGTATTTGAATTTGTATATGATTATCCGCTGAAATACCCTTAATCTGCAGGGTACCTAACTCTACGGAGATATTTATTGCAAAGGGCGGCTTTTTCAGTTTTGAAAGTATTCAACATTTACGAAATTCATCTAAATATATACTACGCTATAATTTAATCAAACTCACAATAGAGGGAAAGCGACAGACGAGTTTTAAACTAATGTGGCTTAAAGGATAATTTGTGTTGTAAATATTAGAGCTCATTTTAAAAGAAACTATAATCTCGTGACCGACAAAAAAAAGTACCCATTTCGATACATCATTTCCCCTATTTTAACGTTAAAATAGTAAATTATGTTATAAGCTCGAAAAATGTAGTATTTCAGACGTAATGCGGTCGCTAACCTAAATAGCCCGAAAAACATTTTTCGTCCATATGTCATAAGTTATTTTTTATTCGATCTTGTTTTTAATGCGATTGAGAGTTGTAAAATAATGTAGAAATGAAGTGAACCTATACATTTCATCTTGCACGCTAATTTTTTGGTCTTAATGTTTGTTAGTTAACGATGAAATCTGTAATAGCGTCCGAAAAAAAAAAATTTTTTTTTTGACTAACATAAAAAGTGTTGTCTAGCTAGCAGGGCAATAATCAATACTTTATTGAGAAGGTTAGCTCTTCGTCTAAATATCTAATCTATAAATCGTCATTTTTTCCGACACAATCGGTTAAAAAGCATACAATTGTATGTGAACGTTTGTACAAAAAACCATCGTGTTAAATCAGTTCTTATACCTGACTGACAACGCCGATCTTTAGCTTTTTTTTTTACTTTGTAAAATAAAAAGATTAGTTCTTACTATCAAAGAAATTAAATATGCAAGAGAAATAGGTCGAAAAGATTAATAATAATTTATTTATTCCTAAGTTATAAATCTTAACTACATCACTTTCTAAACCAAGAAAATAGATAATCTTCCTGCATTATTCCGTACTTAGATTTATTTTTCATGAAAATAGTCGAATCTATGATTTTCGTTCAAATCCATAAGGGGCGCTTGTTTTGTATAGATGATTTATGATCTTATTTTCAACTAAAATACTAGTATAAAAAAAGTATTTCTTCCGATAAACGTGGAAGGAATAGACATTTAAACAGTTAGCCATAACATACGCATACTGACTTGCATTATTTTCATGGATTGAATGGCTACATCTTTGTGTGTGAAGTGAATTTCTTTTTAAAAAATTACAATGCGCTCAATTATGAATTTTCTAACATAACTTTTATGGATAGTGGAGTCGGATATTGGAAGAAAATATTATCATAAGGACAACTCGATTATCGATATAATTATTATGGTTTCACAGAAGTTTCTACAGAGTCAGCCATGCTGTAGCAGAGACTGTTGTAGGTCGTATTTTTTAAAAAAACCTAACAATACCTTTACTTTATATTGATAGACATATTCTATTAGAACATTTTTCTAAAATTTAGAGCCTTTGGAAATGTGATACTGCTATGAGCATCAAATATATTCAAAATATCAAAAATCCTTTGGTAGTTAGTTATTGCGGTATATTTTAATAGAGGCATAATTTATACTGTACTCCTAAATTTACGGCATATCACTTTGTTTATGTTATTATATTCACAGAGACTATTAATCTAACCAACTTTTATTTACGAAAAATTAAAAACTGAAATACTCTATTTTATTGCCGATTGTTCGCAAAGACACTTGGAGTTGTTATTTTACTTTTTCTACCTCTTTTTCCCCGGTTGCGGAGAAATATGTTAGGGGAAGTTTGGGTATCCTCAGACGGTTATATGCAATGATTCAAGCTTCTAAAAAAGTACTAAGGCAAGTAATTATCAATTTGAATTTATGTATGTCGAAGGTAATGTGTTACTCATAAATATACATGATGAAAACATTTATTGTTCGATTGCATCTAATTTTTAAGAGTCTAGAAATAAGCAAATAATGTTCTTTAACGTTTCTTTATAAACATCTCGAGTTACCTGTCCTTCCCCTGCATCATAGAAGGGTATTTGCCGACAAAGTTTGACCATTTTTTATGATTCGCTCTACAGATGTAAACTGACGTCATTCGAGTAGTCTGAACTTGTTAGATTTTAGCTTATATTCTTATTATGTGATTTTAAAATTATGTATGCGTTTGTTTAATTCATTGTAAAGGATTTGTTATTATGCTAATTTCAAAAGTTAAATGTTGATGAGAATATTGAAATGTGACATCGATGTGATGGTCGAGAGAATCATGGGAAATGATATTCGCAAAGTTTCTCATACTTTTTAACCCTATGCGTAGGTGACGCTAATAATATTGAATTTTTTTATTAAAATATCTAAAGTAAATATCTAATTGATTTTTTTTAGCGCTAATTGGGATTTTAATTAACTAGCTCAGAGTCGGTATACACTATATTTTGCAGCGCAATTGCTTTCACACCCAGTAATGTATTATGATTTTTTTGGATGGTCGTTATATTGTGAGTTTCTTAAGTTAGCCAGATTAATAATAAATTAAAAAACCAACGTGATTTGCTTATTGTTGCCATTGAGAATTAGGGTTTTAAAATATTTAACAACCCTATATTTTTATGCTCGTGTTGAAAATAAGTTAAGATTGCTACTTTGATGCCTACGCCTAATATTCATAATTTTATTGGGGGTTCTACCTGATGACAAATACAGCTTATGATACCTATCTAGTGGGTATTTTCAGTTTAAGGGCCGAATAATATAGAGTTATTGTGCATACATCACCGCAAACAAAAGGTAGCTTTTTATATTATTTCGTATTTACAATCCATTTAACTACAATTTTACACTGTGAATTAATTTTTTTTTTACTTTTTTCCTGAAATTGTAGCCTATTTACTTATATTATGATATTATCCGAAATTTTTATAAAAGCAATATGAGGGCTTTTACCTGATGGCGAACACAAGTTGTATAGTACCTATACCTGCTTGGTATTTTATACGTATTTAAGTTTTATTTACTTTTTATTACTCTGTTCTCATTACAAGATAGTCCTATAATTTATCCATTTCCAGTACAAAGAAATCGCTAGTTAATGGTTCTAGATGGTAATTATTTTATTGTATTTCTATAAGTGGTGCAAAAATTGGAAACAATTATTAGATATGCTACTGAATTTTAATGAGGGTCCTTCGGAATAATAAATAAAGGTTTATGTCCCTTTCTTTTTAAATCGAGTCGGCAGAGGGTTTGAGAGGGTTATTTAGGTATAAATAATTATTGCGGGGTGACAAATGTGCCGGCTTATTATACTTATCTTGTTAGACCATATAAATTAGGGATTTATTTCGCTTTACTACCCGCCAGCGGCGTTTCACTAAGTTAGAAAATATAAATAATGTTTTTTACTATACCGCTTTAACAGCGGCGTTTCAACTAAGGGAAAATAATAAAAAGTCTGGTTTAAGGATGGCTCAGGTCGGATCGTAAAAAGTTGGGTTTAAGGATGGCTTATAAAAAATGGGATTTAATTATCCCGCTTTAGCAGCGGCGTTTCACTAAGGTTAAATCATAAAAAGTCGGGTTTTATCTCGGGTCAGTTCATAAATATTCAGATTCAAATTAGGGTTAGATGAGAAGCCGCCTCGCGAAAGCATCCGGGTTAGGTCGTAAAAAGTCGGGTTTTATCTCGGGTCAGTTCATAAATATTAAGGATCAAGTTAGGGTTAGATGAGAAGCCGCCTCGCGAAAGCATCCGGGTTAGGTCGTAAAAAGTCGGGTTTTATCTCGGGTCAGTTCATAAATATTAAGGATTAAGTTAGGGTTAGATAAGAAGCCGCCTCATGAAAGCATCCGGGTTAGGTCGTAAAAAGTCGGGTTTAATTTCGGGTTATTTGGTAAACAGCACCACCGAACCACCCGGGTTAGGTCATAAAACGCACCACCGAACCACCCGGGTTAGATCATAAAACGCACCACCAACACCACTTGGGTTAGATCGTAAAACGCACCACCGCACCACCTGGGTTAGATCGTAAATTGCACCACCAGCACCACCTGGCCCAGCTCTCTTAGTTTCTCTCTACTAACGGGGGTTTTCACTAAACTTGCAAATTCTATCCGGTCGCTGGACCAATGTTTATATTTGTTCGAATATGGACTGCATCTCGCGACTTTGTCACGTTCTATAAAAAAAATGTAATATAAAGTAATAGAAAAGAGTAGTATATTTCCAATTGTTTAAATTCTAAAGTTAAAAAGTAAAATACAGTCCATATTCGAACAAATATAAACAATGGCCATATAATCACCTTTTTTAAAATTATAGTTCAGGTTACTATTTATACTATATAGGGCAAATTAGACTTGACTTTTACTTTTGGGTGTAACATTCTTCTACTATACTGGCAAAATCTAGAAATTCTGAGAGGTCCAAGGGGGGGGGGGGAGATTAAATTTTGTTATGTTAAAGTCTCCTATCACTAAGAGGTTATTGTCATAAAAAAATCTCTAAGTATCTAAGCAGTTATTCCCTATCACTCATTAAATAGTTGGGTGTGATATATACAACCAATATGTACAAAAAGTTATTATTGCTAGTATCTACTTTAACAGCTACGATATCAAAGTGGAGATTACTTAATTCTTGTTGAATCATATTGCACTCATATACATTTTTTTACAGGAAGGAGAACTGTACCACCACATTTGCTATTATCTCTGTTTCTGTTTTTAAATACTAAGTAATTTACCGGAAGCAGTTCACCATTGTCAGATGTCTCCGTGACAGCCACCGCATCATACTCATCCTCACTCATATGGATTAAATCACTTTTAAGGGCCTTAAAGAAGTTTTAAAATGTTGCAACACTCTGGAAACATAACAACACCAGCCTTAGAAAACTTATTTAAATAGATTCAGGCACATTTAATGTAGTTCTAAAATAGTATAAAAAAGAACTATTTGTTGTTTTAGGGAATGCCTCTAACAGTTCTGAGGAACACTCTGATTTTACTTACAATCTCGTTGTTTGTTGTTGTTAGTGTGCAAAATGAAGGCATCCAAGCTAACCAAGAGCCAGCCAATGTAGATCCGGTAAGCAAAATGCTTATTCCTTTGCTTGTAACCTAAATCGAGCGTTCATCGATGTAATTTTATTTTCAGGACCGATTGTCTGACGACGCTATTGCAATACTTATTAGGTCTAAAAGAGGAACGAAGAAACTGGGATTTTTTAAGACGCTTTTCTCGGTGATTGGTGAGGTAGTTATTATTTTAAACCCTTTTTCCTCGAGCAACAGTTTTGGTTCTGTATTGTAACTAAGTAAAAAAAAAAAGTCTCTAGCCAACAACTTCTTGAAGCAGTTATTGCTCTGAACTATTTTTCATATTTTCTTACGTAGAATCATACCCTAAAATTTGAAATCGTAATTTCCGGACACCCTATATACAGGGTGTTATGGAAATGACTTATTATTTTTTAACCCGTAAATATATAGGTCGAGACGAATTGGGGAAAAATTGCTATAAATGGCGCTCGAAGCTAGAAATTCGAGAAAAATGCCTTCAAAAATTTAGGTCCAAAACACCTACGCGCCAATGACCCAAACAGCTGATTTGGGTAATTGTTTACTTTAGTGGAAATGTTGAATTTTTCGCTAAAATTTCGTATATAGGCTAATTAAGGGTAGCTGATCACAATTTTCCTTTTGCGTTTAGGCGGCAAATGCACTGGTTTTGAGAAAAAAAATGTTAAAGTTTTTCTAACTCACCGGTATGTTATTTTGCATGTAATCCTAAAATGTTGCTTATTTCCAATAAAATATTACTTGTCGGAGTCATAGTATACACTTCTGAGTTGAAATAAACGAAATATGCCACAAGGAAACTCTGAAAAACGGGATAACTTGTAAGCGAACAGAAAACTCTACGTTATCTGGAAAAAGACGGGGGCTCACTGACAGCTGGCCAAAAAAGCAGAAGCAAACTGCACCCATGTTGTCAGATTGTTAGTGTATTATAAATTGCCTATACTTGTCAATTCATTTTTATTAATTGAATGAATCCTATTGGCTCGAGCTAGCATATCATTCTCCTGGATGGAAGCCATTAATAATTACAAGAAAAAGAAGAACAATCTGGCAACGTGAGTGCAATGAATCTGAAAAGAGACGGTTCTACTTTGTCGGCGTATTAACAACGAATTTAATTAAATTTGTGCCTTTTCCATTGTTTTTTTGCTAAAATGTTGCTCTTATTTTATGAACAGATAGTTTGGTGAAAGTTTTATCACATATTTTGAAGGGAAAACCATAAAATCTAGGAAATTGAAAGGAAAGAATACCCTAACCTGTAAGTGAAAAACTTTAACATTTTTTTCTCAAAACCAGTGCATTTGCCGTAAAAACGCAAAAGGAAAATTGTGATCAGCTACCCTCAATTAGTCTAAATACGAAATTTTAGCACAAAATTCAACATTAATTGCACTAAACTAAACAATTACCATTCCAGCAGTTTGTCTTGTCAAAAACACATGTGTTCAGGGGCATTGAACTATCATGGAATGCGCACATAGTCCGGTTTTAAGGTATTTTACAAAATTCAAAATACTTCCGATTTTAGAAAAAAAAACTATCAAGTGTAACTCTAGACCACCTCAGGAGTGGCCCCTTAAAATATAATAAGTCATTTCCATAACACCCTGTATGTATGTTCTTGCCAAAGTAACAAGAATAAAAATGAAGACCTCTATTTTTAGCAATACACGGATACAAAAGATACCATAAACAAAGTTGGTACCCTCATCAACGACAATTTTCTTCCAGAAAATGGAACGGTAAGCCCCCTTATACTGAGTGCAATAAGGTTATTTAATTTTTTCATACTTGACTTAGGTGACAGAGCCACCACCACCAAGCGACCCAAATGCCACTACAACAAAGGCACCGTACAAAATCACTAGATCAGAACTCAACAGGATCATTAGAAGGAATCTAAGGGGACTGAACCGATTATTTAACATTGAGTTGCAAGATGCTGTGAAAGTATGTACAGGTGTACATATTATATTATATCAGGGACAAAAAAATTCTGATCGACAATGATAAATTTAGTGACAGTTCGCGGGTTCTCAGCCTGGGTCGTTTATATACAGCGTGGGCAAAAAGAATGGAACACCCCAATATTTTCATAACCATGTATATTTTCGAAAAACGCTTATTGCTCAAGAAGTTGGGGCACACGTCAACTTTAATTTTTTAAATAAAATACCCCAAATTGTATTCGATTTTTAAATTCTACTTTTTTTTTATGGCTCTGGTTAAACCAACTGGCCAGCTCTTTATTCGACTTTATTGGCAACAAATTTATATTTTTACAAACTTCCAAATTCAAAATTTACTGAAATTTAGGCTTTTTACAATCCAAAATATACCTACATTTTAAAACAGTAACTGTCTATTTTGATATTATCTTTTTTATTTTTTATATTTTTTTTTAGTATATTTTTCTTTTCTTGTATTTTAATTTTTTTTTTTTTTTATGTATTTAATTTTTTTTTTTTATAATTTTATGTTTTTTTTCACAAGAGCTTCATATAGTATTTTGTAAACATTAATATTACTACTAATAAAAGTCTGAATATTTTTCATGTAACATACCCTATTTCAATATTCAGCTGTTTTCGATATATCACAATCTAAACAATAATTATGGCAATTTTCATGGAATGAATGAATAGGGAAGAAAATACGGAAACTTATTTCCTTTATTGTAGTAACCCTGGTAACCAAGCACATTATTGTACTTTCTCGCCACTGTCATTTTATTTTAAGTGACAGTATTGCCAAAAAAAGTTACGTTGTATTGTTACACGTTTTAAGTAAAATGCACTTAAGTGAAGGAGAGCGCATAGAAATCCTCATGATGGTTGGCTATGGCGATAGAAAGAGATCTACATTTGAAGTATGTGAACTTTTTAATAATGTTCATCGAGAGCGAGCGCCGATATCAAGGTCTACAGTAAGCAAGATAGTTTTAAAATTTGCAGAAACTGGATCTATGCGCAAAAAAATAAAAAGTAGCCGTCCCAAAATTTGTGATGAAACTAGATTAAATGTTTTACTGTGGTATCAAGACGATCCCCATTCCAGTACTCGTCAAGTGGGTCGGATTCAAAATATTGGTTATAAATCTGTACAAAATATTCTTCATAAGGAAAACTATCATCTTTACAAAATTTGTCTTGTCCACGAACTAAATGGGGATGATTTCGAGCGACGCCTTCAGTTTTGCGACAATATGCAAAACATCTGCAATAATCACGGAAATTTTGCGCAGAATATTTTATTTACTGATGAGGCTACATTCGGTCTTAATGGAACAGTCAACCGACATAATTGTAGTATTAGTCGACAGAGAATCCTCACTGGATGCAAGAGGCCCATACACAGCACCCACAAAAGCTAAACGTATGGGCCGGAAAATATTTTACGAACAAACGTTAAACGGAGAGAGGTATCACATTACGCCGCACGGGTACGATAATACCTAAACGAGGTTTTCCAACATAGATGGATAGGTAGAAGGGGAGAAATAGAATGGCCAGCTCGCTCACCCGATTTAACACCCTTAGATTTCTTTTTGTGGGTGGGGATATTTGAAAGAAAGAGGGTACAAGATCAAGCCATCGGATTTAGAGACATTATAACTGATAATACCACAGGAAATTCGACAAATTCCTAAACAGGTTATTGGGAACGTTCAAAACGAATTTGTTTTACGTTTAGGACACTGCCAAATTGTCAATGGCCATCAATTTAAACATTTAATTAAGTACTCTACTTTTTATAATCAGATTTAAAAGCTGTTGTTTTTACCTAATAAACCTACCACTTAAATTTTGTTAATTATTATTGTTTAGATTGTAATATGTCGAAAACAGCTGAATATCGAAATAGGGTATGTTACATAAAAAATATTCAGAATTTTAAGTAAAATTCAAAAATCGAATAAAATTTGGCGTATTTCATTTAAAAAATTAAAGTTGACGTGTGCCCCGACTTCTTGAGCAATCCTGTATAATACTAAAAATTCTCAAAATTTGTAAAAATGATAAATAAAATCAACGGGTCCGAGCGTTTTTTGAAAATATATTATGGTTATGAAAATATTGGGGGTGTTCCATTATTTTTGCCCACGCTGTATAAAATAAAAATTGTGTGATTCATCAAGGAATTTTTTGTCCAAGATTTCTAATTTTTTTCATATTCTTCATTTAAGTTACTCGCTAACTACAAATTAACGACCATGACAGTAATTTACAATTTACAGTCTTTAGAGAGATTTAGATGTTGCAAAATGGTGAATGACGGCATCATAAAATTCAGATGTTGTTTGTAGTTTTTTCTATACTATTCATTTTTTCTACAATAGTTATTGTGACGAACTTGACAGGTGTTTCTGGTTAGTTGTATTACGAGAATAAGTTTTAACGCGCTTTAGACACGATAATCCTCGCTCATTCGACACAGATGTGGGTGACAATGACAATGTTTTGTTTACCAAATAAATCAAAATTTAGTTGACTGTAGGTAAGCTCCTTTTAAGAGCCCGAAACATTTTGCAACATTGATCTGGACTTTTCCTGTTTAATCTGGAAACAAAATGCATAGTCAACCAAATAAGTTTAATTTTGGTTTCACTCCCCGTAAGCTATGCATATTTTTGATACCAATTTTCTGAAAATGACCTCTTGTCTCCCATGTTAACTAAATTGAACATTTAGGGGTGGGACGACCATTGTTTTATATCTTAATTTGTTCATCAAATGACAAGAGTCTATATTTTAAACAACACTTTCCGAATAGGTAAATCGGTAGAGGGGGTACAATCGAGTGGCCACCTAGGTCCCCTGATTTGTCGCCTAACAACTACTTTTTATGGGGACACTTGAAGAGCAGAGTTTATACCACAAAACCTCAAGGTTTGGCCGATTTGCAGCGTCTAATTTTGGACGAATATGAATTAATAACGCTAAAAATGATTTACCTATAACACAATTATAAAATTTTATTTTTAATTAGCACACTGTCAAGCTGTACAGGGAAAACAGTTTGAACATTTGAACAATATTAAAAATATATTTTTTCTAAATTGTACTCGTTATTTCGAAAACTACTGATATTAGAAACAAAGTACCTATGTTATACCAAAAGTGTAACAAATTTAAAGTAAAAACTATAAATGAGAAAATATACAGGGTGTTACATCTAAAAATATAAAATTCGCTCGAATTCCAGACACACTAAAAAGCTGTCAACAACGCCGATATCGTCATTCGGTGCGTCAGCTCCTCTTACATAACTGTACCAAATTTGGTTTAAATCGGCCAATAAATTGTGATGTTATTAAGCCGTTTCCAAACTTTATACACACACTGTATTTCACTTACTTTGGCATATTTTAGACTAATTCAGTTCTTTTCTTTCAAAAATAATCACGGAAAACTTCCAATACAACAGATCGCTACAAAATCTTTCCGGTCAATAATGAGTATAGACTAGGCGGCAAAATTCCCGACCCTGCAATTTTAACTTGGATACAAAATACTGAATGGTGTATGTTTGGTTGATTATCTTGAAGTTTGAAATTCTAACGGCAGCGACGGTCAACCGTCCATGGTTTACATGGACGATTTAAAAATGCAAATTGATGAATAATATACTATGTTGTCTGTTTGACACTTTCACCAGAAAGCCAGATATTGGTTACTAGGTACTACAAGAACTAGACTAATTAAAAAATCTTTATGCCTTATTTTTATTTATCTATTTATTACGCAATTTATTGTCACAAGGATATGCGATACTGTTATTACATCACACAGGGCTATTGATCGAGGTCCTGCTACATTGGTCTTATAATATGTTATTAACTAGTTACTTTTGTTTTAGCAATCTAAAATAACCAAAAAAGAGTATAACAAGAACGTTTCTATAGAAGTCTCCAAATTTCTGTAATATGCTAGATTTAACGAATGGGGTACAGAAAAAAGCATCCGAATATTTGCCTCGAGAGGTAATACAATTGGCTAAAAAATAGGATACTCGTCTCAAATTCACTGACGTATATTTAAAATACCCTTTATAAAATGTCAAAAATACTACTACTTATCTGTGTATCATTGTAAATATTTTTGTAAATATATTTATAAAAAGAAAATTAGTATATTAAGATTGTATAGATGCCTAGTTAAACTTAACTAAATTAAATTTTTTGTCTGAAAGTTTGTAAAAATTTTATTTCTAATAAATTCACTCCTACAATAAAATGTCCATTTGACATTTGCATTTTTATCATTTTGGCATCGATAAAAAAGGTGCATCCTTTTTTATCGCGATAAAACCCTCGCCAGCTAAAAATTAAATGGTAAAAACCTCTCCAGCTCAAAATCGAGTAGCTTTTCTTTTTCATTGCTCGGCAACCTGACATATTGTTACAAATTAATTTGATGCTGTTAGACATTTTTTTAGTGAAATATTATTTTTCTTTTGTATTTGTTCATGCCAAAATTCGTGAATTTTTCTACCTAAAAATCACTTGATCTTTTTTTTAAGATCGGATAAACTTCTATTTTTTAAACTCAAACTAGATCACTTTTTAGCAACTTAAACTCGAACATTTCGTTTGTTCTCGTTAAATTTCTAAGCAATCTAGTTTTCGTAAAAAATAAAAGCTTACCCGATAAAAAGAAGCTCTTGTGGTTTTACGTATGATAAAATGTACTTTAGTAAGTATACAGGGAGATTCAAGTAGATGGCGTATTAGACGCTTATGGCGAGCCAGTCAACAGGACGGTCCAAAAATTTAGTTATGGGCATAAAAGGACTAACTAAAATATTTTTGACAATGCGATGTTGCCACTTCTACTAGAAACTAGTAGCAACTTTGATATTTCAAATGAAGCACCCGTTTACGTTTAAAAGGGCACAACGTTTTTGGCCCTCAGTCTATTCACGTACGTGTTGAATAAAAAAATTAATTTATCTATCTATATTAGGTAAAAAAGGTATACTAAGTAGATGTCGTTGTGAGGAACCGTTTTCGAGATATTATCATTTAAGTTGTTCAGTGCGCTAGTTGAAATTGTTGTTAAATACATATTTTACTTTAATCATAAAAATAACAGAAACATAAATAATAAACATAAATAAGAAACATAATATAAAAAGATGTTTTTGACAATAATTGTTCACTGATTTTCTCAATTATTCTCGAGTATTCACTGCTTCTTTATACATCAGCGATGTCATATATCCCCATACACAAAAGTCAAGGGCATTGAAATCGGGGCTTCGAGCCGGCCAAGGCATCTGGCTCCCACGACCTTTCCAGCGGTTAGGAAATTGAGTATTTAGGTAGTCTCTGACAGGTCTAGAGAAGTGTGGCGGAGCTCAATCTTTTCTAGAAAGTGAAGGTACAGTTCACCGTTTAAATTAGGTGGAAGTTCAAATAGACTCAATAAATAATTACCAATAAGACGACACCAAGCGTTAACCTTAAATTCGTTCTGGAACTAGCGTTCGAATATGACGTGTGGATTTCCTAACTCCCATGAATGATTAGTCCTAAAATTAAAGACGCCTCTACGTGTAAACGTTACTTCGTCTTTAAACAATATTTTGCTTAAAGCCGTCGGGGCGGCATTTTGTTGCATATGACAAAAATGGGCAAATTCCAGTCTGGGTGGAAGATCACGCTCTAGTAGATTTTGCACAGGCGTAAAGTGATACTGATATAGTCCCACTTCAGGGTTCTCAGGTACACGACCCAAAATGTCTTCTTCCTGTTCGGGGGTTAAAGTCTTTGGGCAACAATACTGGCCCCAGCACTGAACCCTGAGGCACCACAAAGTCTACCCCAGAGGAACCAGGAACGTTATTTCGTCTTTAAACAATATTTTGCTTAAAGCCGTCGGGGCGGCATTTTGTTGCATATGACAAAAATGGGCAAATTCCAGTCTGGGTGGAAGATCACGCTCTAGTAGATTTTGCACAGGCGTAAAGTGATACTGATATAGTCCCACTTCAGGGTTCTCAGGTACACGACCCAAAATGTCTTCTTCCTGTTCGGGGGTTAAAGTCTTTGGGCAACAATACTGGCCCCAGCACTGAACCCTGAGGCACCACAAAGTCTACCCCAGAGGAACCAGGTTTAAAAGGATTTAAATCAACTGTATACCTAAATAATGTTTATCTTAGTTGATTGTAGTGCTTGTACAAAAAAAAACTAATTTTGCAGCTTTTTCAGTTCCTAATTCGATTTCTGAGTTTGGAATCGACTAAACCAAATGTTGAGAAAATTCTCTCGACTGATGCGGAAGAAGCAGCAGCACAAAGTAATTGTCTAATTATGAAGAACTCTTTTTGAATAATGGGTATATTTTGTTGCGACTTCCACCAATCTATGGGTTTTACATTCTGAAGAATATCATCATGAAACATAATATCAGTGAAAGGTTCTGATCTAGCAAGAAACTTGACTATGACATTTTTTTACTCTCTGTTAGTGTTTGCTGAGTTTTTGTTGAGTCAAGAAGATATGCCAACAAATAATATGGGGTTATACACAGTTTATAACGCCTCTTAAATTTTTGCAGTTGATTTTAAAGTTATGTCCATTTTCTCAAAATGAGTTAGGGCCGACGCATCTTTATAATATAAACAGTGGAGGGTTTTCTTGTTCTGACAGTAATTTGCAGCACTGAGCGTTTTTCGACAGGAACTAATGGAACTATCTTTATTAAAATTTGAAGAACGGCGGTAATAAAATCAAAAACGTGTTGAAAATAGCAATTTATTTATAGGAAAAAGTAGATAAAAAATAAAATTAGAAAAAAAAAATCGAAAAAATCGAAAAAATCTTGATTTTTTCCAAAAAATTGCGATTTTAGATGTTTTTCAAAAAAATCATGATTTTCTTCAACCCTGACCTGACCAGAACATGCAGTTCCCGTCAATCACCACGACTTGAGCCCTTCCCGACAGATATGAAGGAAACCTGTACTGTATTAAGGATGCAATAGCGCTGAAGCTTCTGCAGCAGTGCTCAATGATCAACACAGTCGAATGCCTTAGAAAAATCGCAAAACACCGCCGCAAGAGCCTCGCCCTCATGGCGATTGAGAAAGATATTTTCGAGAAGCGAAAATATGCTATACACATATCCTTTTCCGCATTTCCGCATTAGAAAACAAATTATGCCTCGGCATTTTGTACTTATCTTAATTTAAATTTATTTAAAAGAACAAAATGTTAACAAACAATGGGGAAGTTTGACAGTAATTAAATATGTGGCGTCTGCGTTATGGACAATATCAAGGGACATAATTAAGGGCGCACTGAACAATTTAAATGCTAATATCTGGAAAACGGTTCCTTACTGCGACAACTACAAGGTACACCTTATTTTACCTAATAAAGATAGAAAAATTAATTTTTTCATTCACACTGACAGAAACGGATTTACCGATGTCGTGGGTTGCAGAATTAGAGCTACTTTAACGCACGTTTCTATGTTGTTCTAACTGAGCCTACGAATTATCACAAATTATTTAAAAACGCTACAATAACTCAGCTTCTTTTGGTTCGCCTCAACACAGAAGATTTTTTATAAACATTTTAAACACATTTGGGACTACCACAATGCCTCATTTTGTGACTAATTGATTTTAAAGTGTCGTCTTGACCCGGACGTGCATTATTTTAACTCACAACTATGTGTAAATTATTTTGAGTTGGAATAAGTCATAAAAAGTGCTCTAAAAACCCATATCGAGGGTAAATCGTCGTAAATAGTCGTTAAGTTAATCATCGTAAGCTAGAACAACTGAAAGGTCAAGTTTTGATAGCTCGAATTATGAATTAATCTAGCCCGAGTAGTAACGCATCACAATTCCCATATTGGTCTCTGGCAGCTTAAACAATGAATTGCTGCAGCCCACGTCGCATGTGTTCGTCAAACCCAGTTACGATTAGCTACGGTAGCCTTAGCTTACCAAAAATTTAAGCCGGGTCCACCCATCTTCAGGGCTATTATAGCCTATTAACAGTGATTTGATGCAATTTCTTCGATTTAGATGCCGTAATTCACAGGTCTGAGCTGTCCCCTATTGGACACGCGTCGATCTAGGACAACTCATATTGAGTTATATCAACTCGATATTTCGCTCAGTGCAATAAGTGCATAGACTGAGGCGCAAAAAAGTTGTGTCCTTTTAAACGTGAAAAAGGGTCGCAGCCAGCGCCATCTACAATCTACTTCAAAAATTTTAAGAAATTTGAATTTCTCATCCTAAAAACTCCCAAATACCAAAATTTGTGCAAGAACGTTTGTTTTCTGCAAAGTTATTTTAAAAAATCGAGAAATAATTTAAATATTTGACCCTGTATCTTGATTGTTGTGACTTTTAGGACTAAGGTAAGTTTGAATAAATACTAATATGTTTACATAAGGAATCTGTGGTTTTGCTGCTTCCCATTAGTTAGTAGACATCCTGTATAAATATTATTAAGAAAGATGTACAGTGGACAGAGGATACTATACAAGTATAGACGTATCTTTAACATTCAAATCCACTTGGGAAATATCCAGTGCAATTATTTTCAAGTGCTCCCAAAATGTTAACATTCTTCCAGTTCCAGTCAAAACATCCTTCATCAGCACAAAGAATAAAAACCGGAACAGCTCCATTTTGCACATTTCCAGAAACATTAATAACATTCAAATCGTAGATTTTGACGTTATTGTCTGGTGGTCCGTCCATGGGTACCCCGTCTGGTAGATTTACGTAATTTTGTTGAATATTTATTCCATAGTATTTACTATCTGGAAATACTTAAATTCAGAAAATACTGCCTATTAAATCTTCAGAGTTATTTTAGGTGCTTACCTAATATAGTAATATCTTTATAGGTGATATTTTTCAGAAGTCCGGGAGGACTTCCAACGTGACATTTTACATGAATACCGTTTACTGCATTTGTAATTACAGACTTCTCAATAAGGACATTTTCCAGTGCGTCGCCTTCCCCACTAATCGAGAAGCCATGACTCCCATGGCAAAACATATTTCTTACAGTTATATTTTGACCTAGAGATCACAGAATTGAATACAGGATGGGGGTAAATGTTCCAGAACGGCTTAATTACAGGAGAACGAAAAGTGAAACCGGATCCGGGTGTTGGGCAATCTATAGGACTAATATGACAGTTGTGCTTATTGACGATGTCGAATGGGGCCTCGTCAGAAAATAAAATACGACTTACAAAGTTAGGTTGTATGTCTGTCTATGTAATCTATTATTTCTTGACAAAATTGCATATTATCAGGATCTTTCTCTGATAGCTCTTGAAGCAACCTGGCTTTAGAATTCTTCTAATGGATTTCTCGGTATTATCACGTACGAGTGCAAGTTTTGAAACTGAGACATGTGGTTCTTCTTGCAGGGCAAGTAAAACATCCAGTGATATGTCGTCATTTGTAGCAGTTTTCGGACAACCTATTTTTGGTAAGCTTTTTACCGTATCCGAATGCTTAAAGTTATGAAACATCCTATTAGCAGTTGATTCAGAAATGGGATATCGATCAGGCAAACTTTGATTAAAAAGGTCAGTTTCTTCTTCAAAAGATCTCCTTATATCGTCATAGTAGTAGTTTACTCGCTAAACAAAAAACTCGCATCACTCACTTAAACTAGTATCAGGTAAGAAATCTGAGTGACAACTTGGGAGCCATGGAAACTAAAACTTTTACTTGGGTTATCATAATAAAAGAAATATATTGATTTTCAAATAAAATGTATTATGGGGTTTCTACATTAATTTGCCCGTATTTCTGAAACAGTTAAATCTAGACATAAAGTGCTGTAGAAAAAATGCTGTAAATTTATTGAGAATTTGGAATATTTAATAATATACACGTGTTCCTTAAAAAATAAATAAATAAATAACATCACCACTAGACAGTCGTTACTGATATATGGTATACACAGTTAAATAACAAAATTTTAGTCCTATAGATTGCCCAAAACCCGGAATCTGGTATCACTTTTCGTTCTACTGTAATTAAACCGTTCCGAAACATTTGTCCAACCCTGTATATTATCAGAAAATTCAAATAAATACCTAGGTTGCAACTTACCACTTTTAACCGACACACAGTCGTCTTGATTATAAACAACGCTGTTTGTAATTAATAAATTTTCTGTCGCATCAATGGTAAAACCATCTGTATTATGGGCAAATTTGTCTGGAGGAGCAACTCCCTTAAAATATGAATATTAGATATGACAATAAACGACACTGAGTAATTTCGAAAACTTACTTCATCTCCCTCCAAAATATTTATCTTCCAATTGTTAATGGTTAAGTTACTACAGCCCCTAATTTGTACGCAGACTATGGGACAGTTTAATATTGTAACATTCTCCATTATTGCATTGTGAGCATTTATTTTAAGAAATCTTGGTTTTGTAGTATTTCCCCAAGTTCCTTGTCCATCCCAATACTGGGGTCCATTTCCATCCAAAACAGACCCTTCAAACAAGTGCAAGTAGTGATTAATGAAATCCAATGACACTATATTTACGCTGTTTGAAATTGTGAGAGAGTACTAAATGAGGATAAGTGGCCTTTCCATGGGAGCTAACAAATCTGCGCTGTACGTTTTCGATTTGTATTGCATATTTGTTATAAATGGGGTGCTATATAATCGCTCCACACTCTAACTTCGATCGTGTGTAGCTATAATATAGTATTCTCAACGTTTGAATATTCGAAAAGCCCTTGAAATTCCACAAGATAAACCCAATAGCACTGCTGAAAACGTGATTCACATGTGCTACAAATAAAAGCCTAGAACCAAAGGTGATGTCATCGCAAAGCACTTGTCCGGATTTAGTGGTAAGTGATTGACAATGCACCAGTTACTGACAGATTCCCTGTCCTTTTCAAGCCCGAGGCAGTCACCATAGTTTTAAATCACTCTGAATAACTTGATATCGTCCGCAAAAAGCAGGACTTCACTCGTAATATTGCTAGTAATGTCATTAATAAACAAGGATAATAATAGCGGGGCAAGGTTGCTGCCTTGGGGGCACTGCTAGTTGCCACAAACTTTTTCGATTTATGGCAGTTAATCTCCACATATTGAAACCTATTGCATAAGTCGATCAAAAGCTTTCGAGAAATCAGTATAAACTACATCCACTTGTTGGCGGTTGTCTAATGCTTGAGCAGTAAATTGGGTAAAACAAGCTAAGTTACTTATAGTACTGCGGTTGCTAAAGAACCCATGTTGCTTTTCAGAGATTAAATGCTTAACTTGCCAGAAGATGTGCTCATATGCTGAAATTTCAAAGAGAGGGGAGAGTATTGGCACAGGCCTATAATTCGAGATTTTATCAGCATTGCCTTTTTTAAAACTAGGACAGATTCTGGCTTCTTTCCAAATGTCGGGAAAAGTGTTTGCTTTAATAATGAGGTTAAAAAGAAAGAACAAGGGCTGAAGCAGGGTATTTTGTCGGGGCCACTAGTCGTCTTGTTTTTTATTTTTTTTTACCGCCTTTCTTATAGACTCCTCTGATAGATGATCGAGGGTAATATGTGTACTGAGGTTAGTAATAATCTGGATCCGATATTTTGGGTTGCAAGCGGAAAGAGTGTACACGCTACTAAAAAAGGTAACGAATGCATTTACGATCGAAGTGGGACCCGAATATTGTCTTTCTTCGTCATATATATAAATAATTCAGTGGCTGTTAGAAAAACAAATACCATTCGAGACGATATGTCGGAAAAGGAGCTACCTACTAACAATTGTGAATCTGAAGTGAAACGTTCTGTGGCTAGAAAAAATACCACGTATAAAATGTATGATGTTTAGAAGCATTTTGAGGAAGCACTTAAGGAAATCAATACAGAGAAGTGGCGGAAATGTACCAATAGAACACGTAATTAGTAAAGAGCAAAAAATGAGGGAATTAGACGGTTTAATTGAAGACAACGTCCAGCCAGTTGTTATTAACTTAGGGGCAGACGACAGTTCATCAGATTTTTCCATTTAGTATTTTTTTTTGCCTATATAAATAAAAATATAGGGTGAACAATCTCCAGTTATGTTCGTCATTTAACGCAGATTTTAGAGAAATATAGCTACTCAAAACTCTGACCCCGAAGGCACGCCTATGTCTGCCAATAATTGGCTGATCAAAACCCACTTTCTATTGTATTTGGGCATTTCACAGAGAAATAAGGAAAGAGAGGGTCTGATGTGCAATGGAAATCGTTATAGAACCTACTAAATTTTGAGTGAGTGATGTTTGAGATCTATTTATACCACCTAGTGAGCGTTTTGCAGTAGAGTTTAATACTCTCTCCCAATCTCAGAGTATAGTTATCAAGTTCTTACCGATTTCTCCTAGGATGGTAAAGTTATAGCCAGAAATAAGAAGCAGGGGTCCTGCCCAGAACTTGTGCTCGAAAGAAATGTTGCCTCTAAACGTCAAAGTACTTCCATTTCTAATATTCAGTGTTAGAGGTTCTCCTGCGGGTACTTTCAAGTTGCTAAGTATAATGTTGGAACAGTTCTTTAAAATATATTCTACTTGACTATATTCAGACACTATACACTCATCAGTTTCACTATACGAAACCACTATATTTGAAATGAGAGCAAGAGTTAACAAACCAAAGTAAACTTTGTTTTCGGGCATCTTTGTGACTAATATCGAATATGCATACATATAATTCCAATACTCGAACAAATTACTATCGTTTTTTTTTTATCTTATAAACAATAATAAGTGTAGTTTCAGTATCATAGGAAAATATGCAAAAATTTATACAAGGCGGCCAAATCAAATTTTATTTCGAAATAGGTACCGGAAAACAGTTACAGATTCTGTAACTGCGAGGCTATTTATTTTATTGACAACAAAAAATATGGAAAATGCGTGTCACGATTAATATATTAATATATTATATGTACAGGGTTATGGTAAAGAAACGGATCAGCCTTTTATATGGAAAACCGCCCACTTAATCAAAAATCGCTCGGACCCGTCAAATTTATTTTTTTGAAATGCATTTTTTTTTTTGAAAAAAGATGTTGTACAGGGTAGATCATAAAAGTGCTACATGTGTCAACTTTAATCTTTTTAATAAAACATATTGTATATTTTTACATTTTTATATTCTACAATCAATTCTAGACATTTCTCATTAATCATGCCCTATACTTATCTTCAGCCGTTTACGAAATATTAACAATTTTAAAACAAAATAAACAAACAACAAAGAATAAAAAGAAACTATTTTATAAGATGTTGAAAATGTGCTCGACCAACTGTTCTGCAGTAGATCAATCGATCTAGAAATTCCTGTTGTACATTTAGTACTACTTGTGGAGATATTTCTCTTATTGCTCGTCGAATAGACTCCTTTAGTGTATCTACCGAGATGGGTTTAGATTTATACACTAAATTGTTGACGTAGCCCTATAAAAAAAAAGTCCAGTGGATTAAGATCAGGCGATCTAGGTGGCCACTCTATTGACCCCCGTCTACCTATCCACCGCCCCGGAAAAATTGTATTTAAGTAATCCCTTTCATGAACAGCATAATGCGGGGGAGCACCATCCTGTTGAAACCATAAGGTTCAACTTGGTAAATCAGAATCATTATCATCTGAAAACAGAGTGGCAAGAGCTGGAACCAGATCATTTTGAAGGAAATTTAGATATCTTTCTCCAGTGAGACTCTCATCAAAGAAAAATGGTCCGATTATCCTATTTTCAACAATGCCCGCCCAAAAATTAACCACCTTTTCATTATACTAGGTGTCATTTTCTATAAACCAGTGAGGACTTTCCTGTGCCCAGTATGTAGTTTTGTCTATTAACCTGACCATTTAAACAAAACGTAGCTTCATCTGAAAAACAAATTCTTTAGACAAATCTTGCGTTATTATTTGTTAGCTCAATCATTATTTCACAAAATTGGTCTCGCCTATCAGGATCATCGTCCAATAACTCTTGTACAAATACTGGTTTGTATGGATGAAACTTCTCTTTTTGTAAAAATTTAGATACGGTGGTTTGCTAAATATCGTAGTCCCGTTCAAGTTGTATGATTGACCTATGAGAATCTTCCTGTACATAATCAAAATTTCAATGCGCTCATCTTCGGCGAGGTGCATTTTGATGAAATATCAGCAGAGCAAAATTCAAATTTGATTAACATTCACTGTCATTTTTTAACGTCTCAAACTTTAATAAGAAATTGTCATAGTCAAAAGATTGTGACTTAAGTTCAGAACGTTGCTATGTCGAGAAACATACGAATGGTGCATACCAGCATTAAAGTGTTAATATTTCGTAAACGGCTAAAGATAAGTATAGGGTATGATTAATGAAAAATGTCTAGAATTGATTTTAGAATATAAAAATGTAAAAATATACAATATGTTTCATTAAAAAGATTAAAGTTGACACATGTAGCCCTTTTATGATCTACCCTGTACAATATCTTTTTCCAAAGAAAAATGCATTTCAAAAAAATAGATTTGACGGGTCCGAGCGATTTTTGATTAAGTGGGCGGTTTTCCATATAAAAGGCTGATCCGTTTCTTTATCATAACCCTATATATATTAATATGAGGTCAATAGAAACATTTTAAAACAAAAACTAAAGGCTAGGGGTCAGTTTTTGATGGCACAGCATTTGAGAAATACACAAACTTTAGAAACAAAAGAGGAAACTTAAATTAATATTCTATAGATATGGTGCATTTATTCTTGCAGCAGAATCTTTGGCAGGATTAATTAAGGTCACTTTGGTTAATGGTAAATTTAAGAATCACTCTCTTTGAACCACTTGAGAACACGATGTCATCATCAGATAAATCCGTCCAACAACTTGATCATAGGAGAAATAGCAAACGTCGGGTTTTAAAGGAAAATGAATTTTTATTAAATAATTTATTGAGTATTCTTGGTTGGACGATGTCTCAAAAAAGTTTCATAAATGTCATCTTCTCTTTACGGTTCTTTAGCATCTTTCCAATAAAAAATTTCAATTATTCTTTTTTTTTATTGGTTACGAAGGCAACCAGCAGCCAGTCTGTATCTTCATCGTCTTCAGCATTTCGCAAACCTGAATCAAAATTTTCTCCTCCACTTTCTTCATCTTAAAAATTTGCTCCACTTACACTTTTACCAGATACTTTCTTCTCTCTTTTTCGTTGTTCGGGTATATCGAAATGTTACGTTGATTATTGTTCATATTTTCTTCAACTTCTTGTACATTTTTAATAGGGACACTTGGCTGATTCAAAACTTGCTTGCGGTACAGAAGGTGAATCCCACATTTTCAAAAGCCAGACTTAGTATTTTGTTCCTGGTTCGGTATGATGCTTTCCATTAACTCTTTTTTATGAAGTGGGGAAATAGATCTTTTGGTATGGTGGCTGCTCTTTTTCCCTCGCGCATCTTCCTCTTTTCGAGGATTTCTCTCCAAGCTTCTTTTAATGGTTGGAAGAGTGCGGGTCAATGGACACAGAAATAGGGTTAGGTATTTACAAAACATGACCGATAGCAACAACTTGTTATATAATAATAATTTTATTTTTTTTTGTTTATTTTATAATCATTTACGGTAATGGGACATTTAAGGCATAGCAGGACTGATTTGCTAGTTAGTTACTTGATTATTTCTTACCTTGGCACATATAGTTTGTCTGGTCATCAAAACGGCAAAATTTTGAACTATAATAATAAAATGACAGTTATAAATATTGCCAATAGTAATATTGCGCAACACATTAATTTTATGCTCTTAAGCTTCCCGCATTAAACTTTAAGAATTTAGGATTTTTTTAAACAAATTGGGCAAATCCATTTCTATTCCCCGTCCAGATTACCACATAGAGAGATACTCTGTTTGCTATTTAATATCTTAAATCAAGATATTTTATCACTTCTGAATATACTGGAAGAAGCTGTCAACTTTAGTTTTTAAAAACAACATGGTACTTTTTGTCATGGTTTTGGATATTCTATTAAATTCGAAGTAAATTTAAGAAAATGTGTTTTTTACCCACTTTTTGTAGTTACTTGACAAATGCATAGTGCTGAAAAAAACCCCAACATTTTTTACCTTAGCTTTAATTTTTTAATTTTAAATGGTCTCTACATATTTCGAACGAAGAAACGTTCATCATTAGACGACAACAGATTACGCTGCTGTTGGTATTAGCAAAAGATAAAATGGTTAGTGGTATGTATCTTTAATGAAACTTTGGAACAAGATGAAATGTTGTAATACGGTCTGTACAAAATCTGAGCACATAATCCTGAGGCCAAAATAAGGCGATTTAAATAAGCGACTTACCTTTGTCCGAAATTGCTCCGTTTCCGGGATACAGGGTGGTAAAGTTAAAAAATAAAAATCGAATTTTTTTAAATTAATGAACATAACGTATTACTTTAAAACTTGGTACCCGGGAGTTTTCTAGGATGCGAAACTCGAATACGGACACCTTTTCACTGTGGCCATTAGAGGGCGCTTCACAATGCACTTCTTATGGTTTAGAATGGCCATAACTTTTTTATCAGTGTAGTTTTCTCCTTTTTTGTTAAGGAACTAATTTTTTGAACATTTTGAAACAAAATTCTCGTATTGGCAAATTCTTACTGAAACACTTACTGTAAACAACATAGACTGATAGCGAATATTCTTAAAATACGAAAAATGTTTACATTTAAATAGTCTGTTGCAAAAAAAATTTTAAAGGTGCTTATCAAACAGGTAAAAAATCCGAGAATTTTTGGATGTGACACTCCAAAAAAGTATCTAAAAAAAATACATTTTCCACTGCTAATTTACTGACCACATTTCATCCTCAAAGATAACAACAAACATTTTTTATTCAGAATAATTTAAATATTCTGGTGCGGCATCGAACACTAAAAACCGAAATATCTCAAAAACGGCTTACTTCAGCGGATTTTTACAAGAGTACCTTTTTTGTTTCAAAATGTTCAAAAAATTAGTTCTTTAACAAAAACAGGAAAAAAGCTACACTGATAAAAAAGTTATGGCCATCCTAAACCATAAGAAGTGCATTGTGAAGCGCCCTCTAATGGTCACAGTGAAAAGGTGTCCGTCTTCGGGTTTCGCATCTTAAAAAAAAACCCCGGGTACCAAGTTTTAAAGTAATACGTTTGTGCGGACTCACGTTTGTAACAATAAGCTACACAAAACTTTAGCCTGTATCTCCACAAGTCGACTGGTTCAAATTTGTTGAAAAATGGGAAAATTAAATCCTTTTTGAATTTTACTGCATTACTCCTTTATTAAACGATTAATAACACTCCTCCTCTGTTTACCCTAGCATGGGCTACAACATATAACAACTTTCAATGTGATGGCTTTGTCCACTCACTTAGCGGTGACTTAACTTTCTATACTTTCCACCTGACACTTTGTAAACAATAACAAACTTTTACATGAGGGCTTTCTCTCTTCACGGAGCGGCGACTTATATCGTTCGATCTCTGCCAGACACACTGACTTGTTTACAAACAACATAATATAATATAACCATACTCAAACACTCCGACCAATCAGATCCTAACACGTCGAAACCAAGATGGCAACGTCTTACATCAGGCCACTGTCGATCGGCCAATCAGAATATCGTCTCCTTGTTACTACGCACGTGGCGTATGTCGTAATTAGAATTGCGTTTTAGAGAATATTATAAAATAGCAGACAGTTTTTTACATTAGGATTTAACTTGAACATACATTTTTATGGATTTGTACAACGTTGCCACCACTTTAATATACGGTGTTGCCATTTATATTGCATGTGAATTTAATGTAATTTTCTCTACTTTTTAGCATTTAGTTGTTGAAGAAAAACATAGTAATTTAGCACGAATGCGACGTTGCCGCTTGGTTTAGTATTACATTGCATTATATCCCCTAAGATTGATTTCAACGTTTTTACTTTGCTTTCCTACTGGGTCACGACAGAAATATGAAGTGTGTCCCAAACAACGTTAAAAAATGTTCATTAATTTTAAAGAATTTGATTCAACTTTACCACCCTGTATCCCGGAAACGGAGCAATTTCGGACTAAGGTAAGTTGCTTTAAATCGCCTTATTTTGGCCTCAGAAATATGTGCTCAGATTTTGTACAGACCTTTTAGAGACACCCTGTATATGACCCGCTATGTGAAGATCGTCAGCATACTGAGTGGCTTTGTGTAAAAAAAAAATTTAATTGTATTATATAGGCATAAAGGTGAACAATTGATTCAGAGGTCGAGGATATTCTTAAAATGTAGATATTAGGAGGGAGAATCTAAGATGATTTATAAACCATTATTAAATTCAAAAACTATATTTTTATTAATATTGTTGAGTGGGAGAAGAAAATTGTTTTAATAAAATTTATGTTGTGATGAAAGGTATACATTAAATGTAGGTATATTCATTATAAATTATAATTTCCATTTAATATAAAAAATATTTTAATGTTTGTTTTTTTTTACATTTAATTTTGAATTGTAAATTGTAACCACCCTACATTTGAAGCCAAGTTTTCTGAAAATTTCTGATACCCATGCTATGTGGTTAACACAAAATTTTAAATCTAGGAGCTAAGGTAAAAAATGTGAGGGGATTATTAAATTTCATTTTACTACTATCACACTTCCTTGCTAGGTTCATCTTGTATATTTTTTAAAGCAAATTTTATTGTCAATTGAATCAAAAATTAGCATAGATAACAGAGAATTTTAAGATAACTATAAAGTAAACAAAATTTAATACGTATAACCTCTGTTTGCGACCGCCTCTATAAAGTGATCACCTGCGTTAAACGACCGGTTATGAATTCCGCATATTAAAAAATGGAAATCCTATTGTTTTACACTCCTCTTTACTTACCCATCTGTTAAACAACCGCGGACACTCATCATTGGAATTTTTAGAAAACATTAATGCTAAAAACACCCTTTATTGTAAAACCCGACCCGACAATTCTTAAGAAAAATAGGTAAATTTTTTTAAGTGTATCACCCGATTGGCGATTTTTCTGCTGACTATAATAAAAAACAAATTACATATTTCTCAATGATTTTCGATAAGGAAGCCGAATTTAATGTCAAAAAATACATAGATTTACAAATTTGACAGATGAGACGCCATTTTGAATTTTCATAAATGGCAACCCCCATAATTCTAAAACTATATAGTTGTTGATACTTATTTTCAGCCGTTTCGGAAATACGGGGGTTCCTAATTTGCCTCCATCGATTTTGTCTTTTAAGTGTCTTGCCCCTTTAATAAATAGACCTTTGGGTTTCGCTGACCTGGCGCAGTTTCTCTCCAGTGACAATAAAAAAATACTTTATGAAAGCCGGGTTTAGGTGTAATACAGATAATATTGACATTTGTAAACTTGAAGCAATTTGCCTCTATCGATAACGATCTGCCAACAGAAAGTGCAGAATTGACTACCATCGAGTGTATTGAAGAGATCCAAGAAACGGATGAAACTACTCTCAACTCTGAGCCAGAGAAAGGGGAACCTGAATTTGCTCCAGTGTCGAAAATATCCAGCATATCGGAAGTCTGCGCAAGTTTTAGAAATTTTTTTAATAATGTCAACAACTTTAACAAGTAAAATTATTTACATACCGGGTGTTGCATCGTCGAGCGGGACATATGAAAATCCCATGTAATTTTAAATGGGGTCAATTATTGGCTTCCCTAATTATTTTAGAGAAAAATTCTATTTAGGTTTATTAAAGAGCACTAAAACCCACATTCAAAAGAATAACTTTAGATATTTTTGATGAGCCCGTTTACGGGTTATCGCCGATTTCTTTTTAACTATTTCTTCTTTTTATGGCCCCGTATTTGCGGGCACCAGTCAAGGTAAAAGATGACTGTCAAATAAAGTCATAATTTTGAAATGTGTGCTTTATTGTTATAAAAACTCGTACATCGAAAATATTAGCCATGAATTACACTTCTGAAGAAAAAATATTGATGATTAAATGGTATTATCAAGGAAATAGTTATCAAAATGTGTCAGACATGTTTGCTGCTCTGTATCCGAATAGACCGATACCTGCAAAATCTACAGTCGAAAGGAGTATCAAGAAATTTGAGACAAAAGGCACTGTAATAAATAACTGCAGATGCGAAGAAAGGCAGGAACAAAGAAGAGATGCAAGAAATGATAGGGACTTGCAAGTTTTATTGTGCGTGGAAGAAAATGATGGGAAGATCAGCACAAGGAAACTTGAGGATGACATAGGATTAGATCACACCACAGCGTTACGAGCTTTGAAACGACATAAATATTATTCATACAAATATGAAAAGCACCAAGAGCTAAGAGATAGGGACGAAATACGACGACAGGAGTTTTGTTTTGGTATGATGGAAAGAGCAAACATGGATAGGGAATTTTTAAAAAACATTTGTTTCACTGACGAATGCACATTTACCTTAAACAATGAACCCAATGTTCAAAATTATCGATATTGGAGCAAAGAAAACCAACACAGGTTTGTGGAAACAAGGACGCAATATCCACAAAAAGTTAATGCATGGGCTGGGATTTTCGGAGAAAATATTATCGGGCCATTATTTCTTACACGAAATTTAAATGCAGAATATTTTTTGGAACTACTTGAAGATCATATTTTACCTACTTTACATGATGCCGCCAGGGAAAAATCAGGAAGTTTGGTACCAAATGGATGGCTGCCCGGCACATAGTACCCTGGCTGTCCGGGAATATTTAAACCGTGCTTTTAATGGAAATGTTATTGGCTTAAATCATACAGTAAATTGGCCAGCCAGGTCTCCTGATTTATCGCCAAATGATTTCTTTCTCTGGGGCCATTTAAAAAACCGGATATACAAAGATAAAAAATACCCAAATCTAGACGAGTTAAAAAATGCTATTTCTGCCGAATGCAATAGAATTTCAGTTTACCAACTAGCGAATGTAAGAAGAGAATTTTATGATCGCCTCGGTTATTGTCTAGCAGTCAATGGAGGAATATTTGAACATCTTCTTAAATCCTAAAGTTCTAACAATTTAATAGTACCTACCTATTAATTAGTAAAATATTGAAACATGTAAAATGTCATAATTAACCTTGTAATTGGATACTTTATTTTAGTTTTATTCAGATTAATTTGTACTCATAAATACACCTTTAATATTTTCGATGTACGAGTTTTTATAACAATAAAGCACACATTTCAAAATGACAACTTTATTTGACAGTCATCTTTTACCTTGACTGGTGCCCGCAAATACGGGGCCATAAAAAGGAGAAATAGTTAAAAAGAAAGGCGATAACCCGTAAACGGGCTCATCAAAAATATCTATAAAGTTATTCTTTTGAATGTGGGTTTTAGTGCTCTTTAATAAACCTAAATAGAATTTTTCTCTAAAATAATTAGGGAAGCCAATAATTGACCCTATTTAAAATTACATGGGATTTCCTATGTCCCGCTCGACGATGAAACACCCGGTATATGTAGATACTTATTAATAAATAAACACTGTAAAATGCAGACCAGTTGTTTTAATTTTTCTCTATTAAACGAAGGTGGTCGCTATTGAGAGATTTTACTGCATTATAATAAATATACCTTAATTATGAGTAAGTAGGTATATACACTTATTGTAATAAAATTGTTATTGTTTACTTTACAGGTAAAGTAGATAATTGTATTAAATTTCTTTACGATACAAACAACTAGTTAAAAACGTTACACTACAAACACGACCTAAAAAAAGCAATAAATATTTAAATAGACCTTATTAAAAATTTCTGGTGGTTACGTTAAAAGGTATTATTAGAAGTAAAATAAACTCTCAAAATACAGTCATCTCATACCTTTGCAAAATGTACGAACAATACATTTTAAGTTATTTAAAGTTTTGGGGCATTTTACCAGACTATTCATTCCATGTAAATCAAAAAGGATCATGGCTATACATTCTACGGTCAATGATTGTAATCACTACAATTACAATACTTTACGTACATTTTATGTATTTACGTACAGTTGAACTGTACCCCTATTCGAATAACTCTGTATTTTTATGGGCCGATATTTTCAAAATGACCATTGTTCTTCTGATTTATTTCACATTTTTCAAAGACGTAATTTTTAAAAACAGAAAATGGGCTTTGCTTTTAAACGAAGTGGAATTTTCTACAACAGCCACGGCTATTTTTCCTAGAAAGATCATCGCACTTTCTGCAGCATTTATAGTGTTTTGTCACACAATAGCATTATTTAACTTATATATGGGCAGTGTTATAGCTGGCGTAAGTTGTATGTTAATGGTGATACCAATTTTATGTACGTTTTACGAAAACCTACATGCTTTAGCGATATATTTGGTGGTTCTAAAGATTAAAGAAAAGATTAGAAACATTGAGAAAGCTCTGGAAAACCTGCACGCCAATAAAAGTGCTTCTATCAAAGTAATAAAAAATGCAAAAAGGATATATTTGAATTTAATGGAGACTAAAGATCTAATCAATGGATATTTCGGAATTAAAATTCTGTTAAATTTTGTGAACGCCGCAATATCGATATTATGGTCCCTAATATTTATTCCTATGATATTTAAACCAAAAGGAATGACCTTTACTTCAGAATCCAAATTATGGGAGCATATATGTTTAACTCTAGTTGGCTGCTTGACTGAGATGGTAAGTATATGACCATTAGAGATGTATGGGTGACTCACCGGTACCCATTTAAACGCCATAATTTAAGAAGAACCCATTAAAACGTCCCACGGTCCAATCTCCATTTAAACGTTATACGATTAACAATCGTGTTCACACAAGCCTCTAAACGGTTTGTAGTAGCCCGCCGTTTCCTAGCAGGGTGTCCGGTCAGGGATGCGCCAAGTATTTTCGGCGCCGTCGTGCGAAATAATAATGATAAAGTCTGTGCGTTTTAAGAAGTCCGCTAAGCCATAAAACCTCTTGAGCATTATGTCGGTGGCTCTCAAACAATAAATTATATTGAAGGTAATTTTGGATGTTGATGAATTACATTTTCTAAATAAAATAATTTAAAGTAAATAAAAAATTAGTTTAGGTAAAGAAAAATAATTTTTTAGCTTTTGTAGTATTCAGACAAATTAGTTTTACGAATTCTTTTTTATAAAGTTTTGGTTCTAAAAAGAACCGATTTTGTAGTCTTGCGACAGAACGTACCTACTTGTAGATAGGTACTACTAAAAGTAGTCTTCCTCTGAATTTGAAATTTCACCCATGCTTTCAGACTCATCAGAATCAACATCATCGTAGGGAATTTCTCTTCGAGTCTCGTATGGTAAGAGGCATTGTCTAAAACAATTAAGGAAGGTTTTTCTAAACTTTTTAAAAGTTTTTCCTCGAACCAATGCTCAAAAATTTCAGCATCCATATTGCCGTGATAATCATCAGTTTTTTTTGTTGATGAAAATATCAAACTGGCATTTAAAACAAAACCTTCTTCATTACCAGCATGTAATATAATATACCTTTTTCCATTACTTGCACGGGTACTTGAATAACAATGCTTTGAGTCATCCTGCCAAGACGTTTTTGTTGAAGTTCCGTTTGCAAATACCCATGTTTCGTCAAGAAAAACAACTTGTCTTGACAATTCCGATTTTTTGTTGTTTAAATAATCCCTTAAAAATTGCCATCTTTTCGAAACAACATTGGACAGCTCGCAGAGCAGTTTTCTGTTGTTCGTTTTTTTATATTTGAAACCCATATGTTTTAAGATGATGGACAAACTGTTAGTTCCAATATCGCAAAGTTTTTTCTGCTTTATCTTTTCAAGAATAGCTTTGAGGGTAACATATTCCTTGGCTTTATACATATCATAAACAATATTCCTAATAGAGAGTTTTATCCCTTGGGATAAATCCAAGGTTTTTGAATGGAATCGAACCCTTTTATATGGTCTGTCCAAATCCTCTTCACTCTTTTTTCGAAGTCTTCTTAAGGTCTTCTCTGAAATGCCGCAAGCATCAGACGTTCGTTTTTGCACTGCCAAAACAGACTCTAACGGGCCCGAGTTATCTTTTTCTAAAGTAAAATAACGTTCCACTTGTAATACCAAACGGCGTTCACCTGGAGATAAATGCCTTCTAGGCGATGTGCCACCTTGCTGAACATTTTCCATAACTTTGCTTAATAACTGATTTTAATTCACACACAATGAGAAACAAACTAAAAGTGAAAAGCACAACTACTTATTTAAAATAAAGTAGAACATACCATCCCGCACTTCGGCAAATTTTAATTATTTCTTGGAAAATAGTAATTATTATGAAGATTTAATTATAATAATCCCAAAATAATGTCATTATCGGAAAAGTATATACCTGACAAAATCTTTAACATATTTAACCATCCCGCACTTGAGCAAATTTTAATTGGTTCTTGGAAAATAGCGATTATTATATAGATTTAACTATAATAATAGCAAAATAATTTAATTATCTATTTAATTATTATTTATGCTCAACGCGTAATTCTAAGATAATTTTGTTTTGAAACCTCTGATTTCGCCCAGTAATAGAATACAGTAAACCAGTGGGATGTTCGGTGTGATCAAGATGCGAAGATATTGTAACTTAACCGACTTACTGTTTTAAAAGCGATAACATCCCTTGGTGATTTAATCCGATATCGGACTTCTTAAAACGCACAGACTTTTAGGCGAATATTATAATATTGAGCTAAGATTACCACCCTTCTCTCATAGTTAATCGTTGGAATTTTTGAAGAAAACTCTATACTTTTTAGTACTAACGGCTATATTTATTTGTAACAAACAGAAAGTACACAAATATTATTAGAATACGAAACAACAGTAACAAAACAAAAACAGTAATAAAGTTACAAAACATTAATTCATATTTTTAAAAAAAATAAAGAAATAAAATAGCGATTGTTTTAAAACAGATAATACATGATCATGATACAAAAATTGGGCTTTTCTAGCTTTTTGCAAATTCATTAACAAGATTTTTCATTTCAAGTTGCTTTAAAAAGTCAGACCTTATAGAAATGATAGCAAGATTTTCTAACCGCTCTTGACCCATTCTAGATCGTAAATAATTTTTAATCAACTTTAATATTTAGGGAATGAACCTCTCGGCTGTAGCTACAGACACTAGAATGGTTAATAATATGCGCAATGCAATCGTAATGTTTGGAAATGAGTGGGTTAGATTATTTATTGCAATGTAATTAAGTATTTCTACTACAGACGTCGCGTTTTTGTCGCCATTTTGCAGAAATTGTAATTCGTGTAAAAGTTTTGTTCCGTCTATATCTTTCTCGTTTCGATCTTTGTTAGTTAAGGTTTCTTCCAGTTTTTACAAAAATTAAATTGATCTTGGTCAGAATATTTGCCGGAATCCTCAATATTCCACAAAAAATTAAAAACATCAGAATGACACGATATCTAATAGTTTGAATCTTTCATGTACGGATGAAAGAGTAATGTCTAGCATTACGAAAAAGCAATTTACTTTAAATTTCATTCCTTGATTTTCAATCGGCTGGTCGTCAACGTAAGAAAATTGTTTTTTAATCTTTCGTGGCCTTAAAATTTCTGCGGATATATATTTTGCATCAACTTCTAAACAAGAAGCTAGTTCTTTGGCATCTACTGATAAGTCACTGAAGCCTTTGTCAGATCGTTATTGTTTTACAAATTCATTGAGGTTATTTAAATTTTCGAAAGCCTGGGAAATATTAAATGTTTCTGATTTCAGAATCTTAGTAACAACATCCACTTTACTTAGAATCTTGTACCACAAGACTACCATACACACAAACTCATAATTTTTAATTTTTTTACCTAGGGAGGTAGCTAGATGTTTTGTAGATAGATAGATAGATAGATAGATAGATATATCTTTATTTGATCTATAAGAATTACAATAAATTCCTTTTACCCTAAGGTGTAGATCCTGTCAAAAACTTCAATCAATTAAAATTAAAAATTAAAAAATTAGAATTAAAATTAGAAACAAAACATCTAAAATACTTAACTACTCACAACACATTTTAAAAGTCAGAGAAAGAGAAAGTCTACCCTTGGCCCTAGAAGTTTACAGAGTCATGTCATGAGGAGAACAGCCCCATCATCAAGAAATTCCTGTATGGAATAATATGCTTTGTTAAGCAGAAATTTTTTTAGTTTTGAAATTAAATATTTCGGACCTCTCTGCCTAAACAGTACCGGAAGCCTGTTCCATACTTTTAGAATGTTGTAAGTGACATTTTTTTGTATAAAACTAAAATTTGCTCTCTCTATTGAAAGGTTTTCTCTATACCTGGTATCATGCTCGTGACCGGCTCTAAGATCCAAAAACAGGGATTCGTTACCGAGTATGAATTTTACACACAAATGCGTTGCGATCTGAAAGTGTGCCTGCAGCTTGTCCTTCCCCCAATCCTGAACATCACCCTAAGGCATCTCTTTTGTATAATGAGAACACGGCTACATAGCATGGAGTTACCCCAAAGCATAAGACCATATGCCATTCGTGAATGTACATAGGCGTAATATGCCAGGATGGCCGCGGCCGGTCCGACCGAGTGTGTTAGTATTCTAAGGGCATAGCAGTATTTACTCATATCACATGCTACTTTTTCTATATGATATTCCCACGTTAATCTTTGATCTATTACTATTCCCAGGAATGTAACTTTGTCTTGTGTTTTTAATTCCACATTATCATACTGGATTGATACTGGGTTACCGGGATTGAATTTAAAATTGATAACCTGTGTTTTGGAGACGTTCAGTGTTAGGTTATTTTTTGCGAACCACAGTAGTATTGTCAAAATTATTTCCGGATAAAAATTCATAAAGAGCATTGTAAATTTCGCCCAACTGAAATCTTAGAGGAGTTATTGCATCAATTCTGCTAGACCATCTAGTATCTGACAAAGGCTTTAATGTCAGACTTGAAATGGTACTTTTCAAAACAGACCACCGATTGGTTGAGGCAGAAAAAAAATTGTATAATTCTTGAACAGTTGGAAAAAGATTTATACTAGAAATATTGGATTTTACAGCATCGTTTATGACAAGGTTCAAACTGTGGTTACAACAAGGTACAAATATTGCTCGTGAATTAATGTCTAAAATTCCCTTTTGTACACCTTAATGTTTACCCTTCATATTTGAACCATTATCTCTGGCCATCTAAATAAAATAAATAAAAAATATTAAACACTAAGCCTTATTTGTTTCATAAACAAAAGTTATTAAAAAGAAAAACAATTATTTGCATCCCTATTAATTAATTTACTTAATCACTTACTTACCCTATTTGTAATTATTTTTCATAATTTCGGTAGATACGTAATAGCAAATAAGGCACCCTATACCGTCTATACGTCTAATGCGGTTATCAAGACAAGAATGAAAAATTAACCTGCTACATCAATTACGAACACGCAAAATTTTGCAAATTTAAAGCAGCGCGCCGAACGCACGCAGATTTTCGCGCCCCCACAGGAAGAGGAGTAGTAAAATGTCACCACTGGTACTGGCTGCCGACCGGCGGTCGGTGTTGATGGATAATGCATTTTCACCACCGATATTCATAGATAATTTTTTTAGTTCTTTGTTAATTTGTGTTGAGGCCTGGCGCCCTTATGGCCTTGGCGCCGTCGTGCGCTGCACGACCTTGCCTATATGGACGGCGCGTCCCTGTGTCCGGTAAGTATATGGCATACGCTCCCGCCATAAAGACTCATAAAACCATACTACAGTAGATGTTTTGCATTATCAGAGAAACAGACGAGAGTTGCCGCACGTGGCTACATCTTGTGACGACCACACACATCAACCCAACTAGGACAGCGGGAATCCATATAGGTTTAAACGCTGGCAAGGCGGCCCATTACGGGCAAACTACGTTGGGTGGCGCTGGAAGCCAATGTGTCGGTTTAGCAACCGAAAGCTAAATATTATAAAACCACAAACTTAAAATAAGTTCGTGTACAGAGTTGTCCCTTATCCTTCCGTCAGACCCAATCATTGGACGCCTTTCGCCGTCTACGACTCATCGGTGAGGCTCCGGACCTGGCGAGGCGCTTGCACTTATATGGATTCTCGCTGTCCTGGTTGGGTTTATAAAAAATGGCACACAGGAAGTTTCGGTTGATATAGTTATCAATGATGGTAGTTACCATGTGTAGAGATGTAAAATTCTCAGTAATAATCTTTTGGAGAATATTCTGAGAATATTCTCGAGAATATTCTCAAGGTAGAGAATTTTCTGGGAATGGTAAGAAAATCGCTAGAAATGGCAATAATAAGAAATAAAATTTTTACATTACACTACAGTACATTTTTTGTATTAAAATATTTCCAAACATTACGTTTTGGTTGTGTGATACCCTTTAATTTATTTTGCTCCACGTTTTTATACTTATAGATGGTCTAAACTGAGCCGAACGGAACGCCAAAATAAAACAAGTCTCACCACATCATTTACAAATCTCACAGCTGTATACGAGTATACGATCGCGCTTTTATTTCTAGTTATAGAAAAGGTTTGAAAAGCTCAAAATTTTAAAAATCATTCCAAAATTTTTCACAGTAGATTATGTAGAAAAACTTCTCTAGAGAACATTCTCGGGAGAATATTCTCGTTCTCGAGAATATTCTCTCGAGAATATTCTCCTCTCACATCTCTAACCATGTGACTCCCTTTTAAATGTTATACCTACTTTGAAAGAAACCCATTTCTTAGACGAGCGTGAGTGGTGCCACAGTGCCAATCTCTATTTTAGCGCTATATGCGTAACCGTAACAATCATGTACCCCTAACGATCCTCTAAACTGGTTATTTCTAAATTTCTTTCTTTAAATGGGTCGTAGGATAACACTTTATGTAAAGTCATGCAAGCTATGGAAAGTAGCTCGTCTATTCCTAGCCTTAATACTACACAGTAAAAAATTGACACTCAATAGGGTATATTAACCAATCAGTATATCTTGTAAAAAATACATTTTCGAATGGTTTTTTTACTTTTTGATGAGTGTTAATTCTTCTTATTATGGGTAGGTCCATTTACACTATCGAGTGTAAATTAAACTCACAGATTGTAAACCTATCTTCATTTTTTAATGGTAATTTGTGACTAATTAGTGTAAATATCATATTATTTTAGTGTAAATTTTATTTTATTTGGGTGTGACTTTACTATAGTGAGTGTAGTAAAATAATCTACCCAGGGCTAGAATATTTTCCTCTTTGTTTAAGTCATTTAATCCCGTATCAAACTAACCGGGCGTTTATAATTAAAATGTAAAAAAGTATGCATTCGAGATGTTTTACATTATTAACCTCTGATTAAATGACTTAATCAAAGCCGAAAGTAGTAGCCCTTAATATATATATAAATCTTCAGATCGCTTGGAAAAGGTTTGTTAAATAAATGAAAATATTGAGTTTATTTATCGTTTATTTATAAACAAAATGATGGTTACAACAGAACTGGAAATCCCTCTAATTTTTTTTACACTTATTATAACTAGTTGAACAAAATAAAACAAAACACCTATTCTATAGTTTACAATTTAGTAAATTAAACATACATATACACTGCGTCCATAAAGTCTTGCACAAATTCATTTAAAATTCAGGGGCTTACTTTTTTTAAAAACGCTCGGACACGTCAATTAGTACTTTTGTTTGCGCATTTTTTAACGTAAAATGTTTTTATACAGGGTGTCGCACGTATGAGGTATGAGGTCATCAAGGATTTTTTTTAATGGAACACCCTGTATATTATATCAATTTTGAATTCTATGATGAACACTTAACACCTCTGGAAATCACGGTTTCCGAAATATTGACGTTTGAAAATTTATTTTAAACACATTTATTGATGACCTCATACCTAATACGTGCGACACCCTGTATAAAAACATTTTACGTTAAAAAATGCGCAAACAAAAGTACTAATTGACGTGTCCGAGCGTTTTTAAAAGTAAATACCTGAATTTTAAATGAATTTGTGCAAGACTTTATGGACGCACTGTATATATATATAATATATATATATATATATCTACGTTTAATGTACCTCATTGTTAAGCTTAACAAAACAAATAACATAATAACATTACTTAGAACACTAAACAACTAAATAAAAGTATGCTTTGGAACAATATAAAAGAATGAAAATGACGAGTATTATATTAATCGTATATTTATTTAGAGATCTATGAAGTAAAATATGTAGGTAGGTACCTAAATATTTATATAAAAAAGGAATACATTTATATTATGAGCTGATATCAGAATAATTTAAAAGCTAAAGGGAAAGCTGTAGCAATGTAAATACCTACTTAGTTTCTTAAAAATGGTGTATTTATTAGTAAGGTTTCTATTAAATTTCGTTAATACGCTAACCCAATTTAACAAGATCTTCATAAGAGGCACTCTCATTTGGCACTTTACAGAACTTTCCTTTGTTTCTATATTTTAATTTAAATATAAAAATATTCTATATCACGCTCAAAGAACACAATTACTGACTGACTTGAAAGTTGAATTTGCATGTAGCGTCGGCGTCATCTGTCAATTCCTAGAATGCCACACCACTTGATGCCGCCTGTCTTTTCGGTAACACGGGTTTAGGTATTTTTACCCGGGGCCGTGTAAAAAAACGATTAAAGAATAAGTTTTACACTCAATGTGTTAAAATAACCTTCTAGCGGGGTTTATTTACACCCTAACATGATGTTAGTAAATGTCATTGTATTTAATTTTCTTGATGGAGTGTTAAATGAAATAAATAACACCCATTCAACAAAATTAACTTTTTAGAGAGTTAAATTCATAGGCAAATTTAAAACAACAAACTTGGTCCCATAGAGTGTAAAAATGTGGTAAATTTTGTTGATCCGGGTGTTAACATTAACACTACTTGCTTGTACCACTCCTGAAATGGTGGATATTTTTTACTGTGTAAATATAATCAAAGAATAAAAATATATTCGGAACGCGCGTGAGTGGTGTCAGAGGACCACCTAGGAGCACTACACCTAGTTATACGTCTGTGACACCTATGTCATGTCTTCATTATCAAATTGTATGAATCTTGCAAAAAATACAAATAAACATCAAAGCATGATATTAAAATAATTCTTATTTTGTTTCCAGATTTCACCAAGCATTATAGCAATTACCTGCACAGGAATCTCAAGAGGCATAGAAAATCTCATAACCACATGTTACAAGTTGCAAGACAAGTACCCACAGAGCTCGTACGAGAACAAAGAATTGCAAGAGCTGTGGGTGTATATCTCCAAGAACCGGATAACTCTTACGGCAATGGATTTTTTTAAAGTTAGGCCGTCCATATTGTTACGCTTTGTTTTTGCTTCTACTACATACTTTATAGCTTTAATTCAGTTTTATTAGGGATTATTTGTGGAGAGTATATATACAGGGTGTTACAAATTCGAGGCCCACCATTGGGATCTCGAAAATGGTAACAGATACGTGAAAGTTTAAATTAGGGCAAAGTTGCGCAATTCAATGCCGATCAATATGCCGTCAAGAAAATTCATGTATTCCGATTGCTTCCGAAGATATTCGAAAAAAAACGAATTTGGCGTTTTTAATTTATATGATTTCCTGCCTTTATTTGAATAGATAATTGAAAACAAACTTAACATTCTCATTGCCACTTTTTTTCTTCTATTAGACTGTGGCATCATATTTCGAATCCGACGTTTCGTCTTTGGGCCCCATCATTAATTTATTTTTTTTAAATACGGACCTGGATTTTTTATTTCATTTTTAGAATCACCAAGGCTGACTGCATTATATGGTTGCATTACTTTGATTAGGATTCAACATTTTAAGCTAATAAAAACATCTTACAATAATGTTTTTGTTTATTTTTTACTTAATTTATTTCTAAAACCATCCTAACATAATCTGAAAATCTGTTTTAACAATTTTATTCCTTAACGTACAAATACACATAAGCTATAAAAAAAATGGTGTTATGGGGTGATGATGGGCCCCATCATTATTAATGAAAACATTTTTACTTTGATGTCTTATCCCAGGACGCTTAAATAAAATTAACTTCTACATCGTAGTTTACCATGAAAAAAAAATAATATGGCGAATTTTCATAACTGACAGTCCGAAATTATTTATTTCAAGATTTTTGTAAGGTGTTATAAGTTGTTCTTTTAAAAATCTAAAATGAGATATTCTACTGAGGAAAAAAGCGATATGATAAAGATTTATTACAGCTGTAACAGAAACTCAGTAACAGCTGCGCAAAGATATTTTGAGGATTACCCCGAAAGACAGCAGCCCAACAGAAGGATCTTTCAAAACTTGGATAAAAACCTACGTGAACACGGTAGATTTGAAAACCCCAGAAAAAAATATGGTAACCGTGTAACAGAAGCAGAATCGCAAAATGTTTTACGCCAGGTCTGTACTTAAAAGTTTGACTAGCTTTCTTTTAAAACCATGTAAACTTTATTTTTAATTCATTCTTTTCTATAAGGTAGGCGCTATTTTATTTAGGGTATGGTATTATTTTAGGTAAACAACAACCCTTCCACATCAACAAGGCAAATTTCCACAGAATCTAACTTGCCAACATTAAATCATGTCAAGGCTTGGAGAGTTTTAAAAAATTATGGTTTAAAACCCTACAAAATTCATATTTCCCGTGCGTTGCACGAAGGAGATCCTCAGAGGCGGTTAGATTTTTGTTACTGGCTACAGAATCAAATTGACGATAATAATAACTTCCTTAGGTCTATAATCTGGAGCGACGAAGCTAAGTTTACTAATTGCGGTATATTTAATAGAAACAATGAGCACATATGGGCCATAGAAAATCCTAGAGCTAATAGAGAAATACGCAAACAAGTACGGTTTAGTATCAATGTTTGGGCAGGGATGTTTGGAGACAAAATTCTTGGACCAATTTTTTTACCAGACAGGCTAAGAGGTGTCGACTATCTATTCCTCCTAAACAATCATCTACAAGATTTTTTAGCCGAGATCCCGCTCGCCAGACTACCAGCCGTTTGGTTTCAACAAGACGGTGCCCCAGTTCATGGAACAAGGGAAATTAGGGAGTTTTTAAATCAAGAATTCCCAGGCAGATGGATAGGTAATCGAGGTGTGGTAGAATGGCCTGCGAGATCTCCAGATTTGACACCTTTAGACTTTTTTTTATGGGGGGCTTTAAAAAATAAGATTTATAAACATAATGTTAATACATTAGAAGAACTTAGAGCTAGAATTATTGAAGGATTTAGGTTAATAAGAAGAAGGTCGGTACAAAGGTCCACTGAAAAAGTAAGAAACAAAATTAATCGCTGCATACATGCAAACGGAAATCTTTTTGAATATCTTAGATAAAATTGTTTCTTATTTTTTTAGTGAATGTGTAGGTAGGTACCTACCATTTTTTTCCTATTATTTCTAAGTTTGGATGTTATTGTTTTTCTTTTTTTTTTTATAGCTTATGTGTATTAGTACGCTAGGGATTAAAATTGTTAAAACAGATTTTCAGATTATGTTTGGATGGTTTTCGAAATAAATTAAGTAAAAAATAAGCAAAAACATTATTGTAAAAATGTTTTTATTAGCTTAAAATGTTGAATCCTAATCAAAGTAATGCAACCGTATAATGCAGTCAGCCTTGGTGATTCCAAAAATGAAATAAAAAATCCAGGTCCGCATTTAAAAAAAATAAATTAATGATGGGGCCCAAAGACGAAACGTCGGATTCGAAATCTGATGCCACAGTCTAATAGAAGAGAAAAAGTGGCAATGAGAATGTTAAGTTTGTTTTCAATTATCTATTCAAATAAAGGCAGGAAATCATATAAATTAAAAACGCCAAATTCGTTTTTTTTCGAATATCTTCGGAAGCAATCGGAATACATGAATTTTCTTGACGGCATATTGATCGGCATTGAATTGCGCAACTTTGCCCTAATTTAAACTTCCACGTATCTGTTACCATTTCCCAGATCCCAATGGTGGGCCTCGAATTTGTAACACCCTGTATGTGTGCCTGCTTCTCTTATACTTCTTTATAGTAGTATATTATAAACCAAGGGACTAAAGTGACTTCCCATTATCTCCTAAGCACAATAATTATACAGCACAACAACACAAAAGAATCAAAATCAATATTAATATTACAATACAAATTTAATATAACTAATATTCAACTCAAATGTAAATAAAAGAGAAAAAGCAAAAAAAATACAAATTGTATGGTACCAGTAGTGAGACTCCTAATGCGGAATACGCCCCCAAAGCAAATGCGTTTTTACGTGCCTAAAGAGCGCAGCAGGGCGGGAAGCCCCCCTTATAACCTGAGGTAAAGGGTTGTAGGCAGTGATTGCCGTATAACTAAATTATGGCCGGAGGAAAGCGTGGCTATGCCTAGGTACACTATAAATATCTCTTTGACTTGTAGTTATGTCATGGACATCAGATCCCCTAATAAGTTTGTATATTTGGATAAACTTTAAAAATCAATAGATAGATACTATTTTATTAGTCTGTTGTCCATTTTGCGATCAGAGTCGAAATGGCGACTTTTGACTTGAAAAAAGCAGCTGGAAGGCGTTAGAAGCTATTATGCCGACAAACTCAATGAAAATATATGAGGCGCAATCTCAGGCATTCAAAATATGGTGTTGTGAACGAAAAGTGGAAAATATCAACGAAGATACTAGCATACTAGCGATGAACCAAATCGATATTGTAAATTTTATTAACGTAAACATCTATCTGAATATAAGTAAGTAAATATAATTTTAACCATTTTTTTAATTATATGTTGCTAGAATGCACTTTAGTCCCTTGGAATTAAATGACCCACTTTAGTCTCCGTTTGGTGGGACTAAAGTAGGTACTTTAGTCCCGGAAGTACAAAAAAACTTTTTGACAGTTCGTGCTTTTATAAGTTTCATCAAAAATATGTCATAACGTTTTTTAGTGTGCCGGGTGTCCCAAATTATGATTGAGTTGAGCTAAATTCATATTAAAAATCGGCAAAAAATCAAAATATTGGAAGATTTTCATCTAAAATATTATCGCAACGTTTTTGACCCTGCGGGTAATTCTTAATTAAGCCAAGTTAGTCGAAATACGTACGCTCTTTCGGTGTCGTACCCGAAGGGTGTTATTCCGCATAAAATAGAATACCGGGAGATACCATGTAAATTTTGTAGTGGTTAAATATTGACTCCCCTGTACATTTTAGAGAAAAATTGTATTACAATTTTTTGAAGAGGCCGATATAATAAACCCATGTGGAAAATTTAAATAAATTTTAATGAGTCAATCCTAAGTTATTCAATTAAATGTGATGGCAAAATTACGAAATTTTCATAGTTTAGGTAATACAGCAAATACCAGCAAACTATTATTTGGCATTAACAAAACGAAAAGTAGCGTCAGTGACAACATTTTCATTGAAGGCGCTTTATTTATAGCTAACGATGAGCTATTCCATTAAGGAAAAAGTAACTATGATTAAGTGGTATTATACAGGAAACAGTTTATAGAAGCAGTGTCTGAAATGTTTTTAGTTCAATTCCCTGATAAGCCTATTCCTTCCATTTTATTAATTAAACTTATCATTAGTTAACTTGAGTCCAAAAGCACTGTAATAAATAACTGTAAATGCTTAACTTAACTAGAATGCCAATAGAGCTGAAGAAAGGGATAATAGAGATCTTGTTATTTTACTGCACGTGGAGGAAAATAAAATGATTAGCACGAGGATTCTTGGGCAAGCCGTAGGAAAACATCTAACCACAGTGTTGCGCACTTTAAAAAAAAAAACATAAATATTTTCCTTACAAGTATGAAAAACATCAAGAGCTACGGCAAGGTGATGAAGAACGGAGAATGGTATTCTGTTTTGAGGTAATGGAAAGAGCAAATAATAAAAGGGATTTTTTGAGAAATATTTGTTCTACCGATGAATGTACATTCATCCTCAACAACGAAACAAATGTTCAAAATTGTCATTATTGGACCGTTTTTTATGGAAGGAACTAACCTGAACTTACTACAAAATCGAATTGAACCCGCACTAAAAGAAGTTGTACGGGAAAACCATTAGATCTGGTATCAAATGGATGGTTGTCCTGCCCATAATTCTCTCATGGTTAGGGAATACTTGCAAAATATTTGTAACGGAAATATTACGGTATCTAATCAATAACACAGCCCAACAAAAAAAACAATTTTGTCTTGGTGCCGAAGAAAAAACAGCTGATTTTAGTTATTTTGAATGTGGTGATTCTAAAAACACTTAACTTTTCTTCGTATCAGCTCTAGGTTTTGAGATAGAGCATACTTATAATAAATTGTAATATTAATATATTTGACAATTATTATAATGGTCATACATTTTATCAAAAACTTCACTAACAAGACTAATGCCTTTTTAATTATACCTATTTATTCATAAATCACTGGAAATACCTAATCTTATATTGGCAAAAGGCCATATAATTATTACAGATAAGAAATAATTTTTCATGCAGGAATTTTTTTGCACCTGCAGATTTCTTATTCTCGTATTTGCAATTAGCACGAAATATACAATAGAAGGCAATAAAAGTGAATGAAATTGTATACCGTAAGCCTCACAAATTAATTCGTTAACTCGGCTTCTGTCCTAGGGCATTGTATTATGCGGAATATTGCCTGCATGCTTTTAGTTGAAATTTGAGCTTCATTGCAAGAGTCTGTTTTTTGGAAAATCGTATTTAAACATGGCTTCTACAAGTAGGCGTAGTTGCGTAAACCATCCGGACGTTTTTTTGCTACATATGTGGCGAGTACATTTTAAAAGAAAGTAGAAGAGTGATTTGTGAATTTGTGAAAAAAGCTTATTTGGCCTATTTTGGTGTTCACTTAGGAGACCAAAATTAACCCTGAGCTCCGCATGTTGGTAAACCAAACACTAATATTCACTCCTCGGAGAACCAATTGGAACTAAAATTGATAAAAATCAATTTGCTATTAATATATTATTAGGTATTTATACCTACTTAAAATGGTAGGTATAGCAATTAGGGTTGCAGGTAATTTGTACTCCGGCTCTACCCGAAAGACGTAAATTTGGGGCATTTTATGGCCAGAGGTATTATTAGGGGTTCATGGCAGTCACAAGATAAGGGTATAATGTAAACTTTACTGTACTTTAATATTTCTTTATCATTGAAATATTTTACTGGGAATAATACCGCCCGGTATTTAGAAATAAAATATTCGGTATCACGCTAAAAATAGGGAACCCTTACGATTATGCTTTCTTGCCTCGCAACTGTTTAAAAAAGAAAAGTCGATTTTCGTATAACCTTTGACATCAACAAGTATTTCTAACCCTGGCCAATCAAAAGTGGAACGAACATGCGCACCACCCCAACCCTTATCCTCGTCAGCGTTTCAGTTTTTTGTTCGCAGCGTTTGCGTTTCGTATTTATACCCAGCCACCCCCCGACTAATAACATTTTTTAAATTCGCCAATCGATATACGAACAAAAAACAAATTAAAATGCAATGGTCTAAAATATACAGTGTAAAAAGGTCGTGACCCTATATTTTCCCGCGATCGATACGTAATTGCGTAGGTGTTTGAACAGAAAATCCACAATGAGCACTACGGTGAAGCTCTCGCCACGGCAGAGGAAGCACAAACAAAGGGAGGAAAATATGAAACAAGAAATCGTGGCTCAAGTTCACAAACAAATTAAATCTGCAACAAGTTCCGATAATGATTACGCCAATTCCGAAGACAATTTGGATGTGCCAAAGAGTGATAAAAATGAAAACTATAGCAGTAAGTACATAATATATTACATAACTTTTATCTTGTGTTTTTACGAAAATATACAGTGTGTGCGATAAGTATATGAAATACTCTCAGAAGCGTATAGGTACGGTCAAAATAACCCTAATTTGTCATAGAAAAAAAATAAGTGCCCCCTAACGGAGATACAGAGCCCCAAAGGGGTAAAGTGTATTCACAAATATAAGAAACTGATCAAATTACTCTTATTAATTTCTTCCCTAAAAGGGGTATTGACACAATGCCGACTGAGCTAGGACCGTCTATTGAAATATTTAATTTAGCAGCAAATAAATATGAAACTGATGTTTATTTAAGTTTATTAAATTCAAAATATAAAAATAGAATTATGGTCTTACACTTAAAATGCTAAATTATTAAATTAATTAATAAATTACCCAACTAAATCTACTTCACTATCGCTATCATCATCTAAAGTAATAATAAACCTTTCTGTTGCATTCCTAATACAGTTAATACACTAGAATTAAGTGTGGGTGAAATATTATTGCGACAAATTCCAGCTTAAAGTTGGTGCCATATTTGTTCAATAGGGTTACCTAATATACAGTGGTAAGGCGGTAGCCGCAATACTATGTGCCCCATGCTTTTCGCAAGTTCATCGCAGTAATATTCTTTTTGAATAGACATACTTTTAAACACTTCTAATAAGTCCTTCTTTCTATAGTTTTCATGAAAATATATATGATTATCAAACATATACTCTTGAGTTTTGGCTTTAGTGTTTTTTGAAGAAGGAGCTTTGTTTAATTGTCTACTATGATAACTAGCGTTATTCATAACAATGACACTATTTGGCGGAATGTTCTGCAATAATTTAGTTTCAAACTAATTTTCAAATAACTCCGCTGTTGTGTCTTCATGATAGTCAACACATGATTCACTGAATATTTCTTGCCGAGAGAGATAGACCAATCGACACCCATGCACCCATCTTCAGAACCAGCATGTAAGATTGTTATTCTTTTCCCACGGTTTGACGGCGCACGTGTCACACATTTGCGCTAGAATCGACCCAACCACTCGACGGGGTCTCGTGGGTGTCAAACCACGTTTCATCTAAATAAATGATCTGCCTACCTTCAGTTCTGTATTCATTTAATTTTGTCAGATATTCCCACCTCCATTTTTGAAGACCCTTGGACTGCATCAAAACCTGCTTTTTATTAATCCTTTTGAATTTAAAGCCCATGTGTTGAAGGCGCTTCCACAATGTCGTCTTCATTTTATAAATTTTTCGTCGTATAAGTTCCTTGTCTCCTTGGTCCAACGTTCTTGATTTTCCAATATCACTTCTTTTTCTGCGTTCCAAAATGTGCCCTTGTGTAATTTTCCAAACTGTAGAGAACGATTTTTTTGTAAGTAAAGCTGTTTCCTTTACAACTTCCTTAGGACACAAATTTCCGCGCGACATTAATGTCAAAAACACATTCTTTATAATCTGTTTGGCATCTGCTGATAAATGCACTCTGTTATTTACTTCAGTTCGATTGCTTTCACAAATCTCACTAGAACACCAAGGACGAAACATTTATGAAAAACAAACTAAACTCAACAGTGTACGTTGACAGACTAAAATCAAAAAGGACCCTGGTTTATCCGCATTTTTATTTACCTGAGTACGGCACTTAAAATTTATTACGCCCATATCATTTCACAGAACTGGTTTATTGTTGTTTATTATATTTTGAATACCCTAATAATAGCAGTCATTTAGGTCGGTTTCTTATATTTGTGAACACACTTTACCCAGCTATTTCCCTTTTCGGCTCTATCTTTTGAACAGACATGTATAAATTAATGAAACTTTAATAGTTTATGTAAAGGCCATAAAGACTCATAAAGTCATGCTACAGTAGATGTTTTACATCGTCAGGGAAGTCAGGAACGGGCTTGCCACCACACTCGTTGGGCCAAAATTTTGACAGATGTCGTTTTACAGACCTGAAAACTAATTTTTTAAATACTCTGGTCATTCCTCTTTAAAAAAGATACTCTACATTTGTTTCGATAAAATTAGCTGTTTTCGAAGAAAATAGCTGTTTTGTATAATACGTTTAGCGTTGGCTTTCGAAACTTATTTAATAATCAAGTTTATGAACATAAGTTAGACACAGTAACTAATCGAATAACAACATAACTAATAATTCGCATTAAAATAATAAAATCTGTCATTATTACATCATTATGCATATAACTTATGGACAAGCACTCGGCAGTTGTGTGGATGCAAGAATAATTTATTCTGATACATTTCCAATTGAAGGAAATATTGAAAGGGTTGACATTTTGGAAATCATTTAAATGCAAGAATATTAAAATATAAATGAAACAATCCAGTCTTCTTCCACAGTTTAATAATTGTAGAAACAAATAAATAGTTCCCCAAATGTTTCAAACGCTTAAGCGTTCATACCACAGTAAAAAATTAACAAGTAGGCTTTTATCGGTTGTTGTCATGGAAACAGTACGTTAAAAGTTAACTTGTGTGCTTGATTATAGGGCTGATAGTAAGTTGTCTCAAATTGACCAGTACAACTTAACAGGAAGAGGACAGTAAAATTGAAGACCGAGGGTACTAACTAGTCATATTAACATGGTAATTGTATTAAGATTCGAATATAAGTGATGTTTTAATTATAAATGTGAAATTTTAATTAGTGGAGAAACATTATGGATAAAAGATAATAAATTGAGTTATAACATTAATGGGGAAAAGGGTTTTTATTTATAAAAGTTTTTTAAATTTTTATATGAAGATTAAAAAAAATTACTATTTAAATTTTTTTTATGTTAGTGTTATTAACTAACAACTATACGGGGTGTTATTTAATAAGTGTCATAATTATACGGGACGATTCCTCATTATTAAGTCTATTTTTTTAACGGAGGCAGGTGGGTTTAAAAAAATTAAAGATAACCTGTGCTAACCACGACCGTATTAACTACTGCAACGTGATTGTTAAAGTGAGGTTAAATTAAAGAGAATAATGACATTAAAGACGTATAACCAAATTATAACATCCTGTTAAGTTGTACTCATTAATTTGAAACAACTTGCATTCACAGTTTCACTCAACTCGAGTTAGGTAAGTCCCACTTAAACTTTTATTTCATATTTATTGGTCGTTCCTAACTTTGTACTATCCTTTTTAGTATCCCTGAGGATGAACGCTTAAGCGTTTGAAACTTGTTAAAACTATTAAATTGTGAAGGAAGGCTGCATTGTTTCATTTACATTACAACATTCCAGGATTGTCTCGAATTTCGTTAAAATGGGTGTTATTCTTTCTATCAGATCTTTCACACAATCACACAATTGCCGAGTGCTTAGTGCTTGCCCATAAAATAGATGCATATTCACTAAAGGAATAATCTTCCATTACTTAAGTCTTATTGTGCGGACTCACGTTTGTAACAATGAGGTACACAAAACTTTAACCTGTATCTCCACAAGTCGACTGGTTCAAATTTGTTGAAAAATTGGAAAATAAAATCCTTTTTCAATTTTACTGCATTATTTCTTTATTAAACGACTAATAACACTTCTCCTCTCTTCACCCTAGCATGGGCTACAACAGAACTAACAAGACATGTTAGATACACCACTTTTGTACACACTTAACAACTTTTAACGTGATGGTTTATCCACTCACGGAGCGGCGACTTATCTTTCTAGACTTTCGCATGACACTTTAAATCTTTCAACTACTTTTAACAACTTTTAACGTGATGGCTTTATCCACTCACGGAGCGGCGGCGACTTATCTCTTTAGACTTTCGCATGACACTGCTTTGTTTACATTTCAAGACATATATTAACCCTATCCAAACACCTTGACCAATCAGATCTTAACACGTCGAAACCAAGATGGCAACGTCTATATCAGGCCACTGTCGATCGGCCAATCAGAATCTTTGCTTGCTACTAAGCACGTGGGTGCTAATATTATTTGATAGTTTTAGAGAATATTATAAAATAGCAGACAGTTTTTTACGTTAGGATTTAACTCGAACGTATATGTTATGGATTTGTACACCGATGCCACCACTTTGATATGCGGTGTTGCCATTTATATTGCCTTTGAAATTAATGTGTTTTTCTATTTAATAGCATTTGGTTGTTGAAGAAAAACATAGTACTTTAGCACGAATGTGACGTTGCCGCCTGGCTTAGGATTACATTACATTATATCCCTTAAGATTGATTTCAACCTTGTTACTTTCCTACTGGGTCACGACAGAAATATGAAGTGTGTCCCAAACACTTATATATACTCAATCAATCAGACAATTTAGAAAAGTGTTGTCAATAGCACATTGTTAACGAAATAATAGCGACTGGTGTTTTATTGTAGTATTCTGATTTATCATTTACAAAAAATGTACTTTCTTCTCTTGTTTTTTTGAAGAAGAATGACCACAATATTTAAAAATCAGTTTTCAGTTCTGTAAAATGGCACCTGTCAAAATTTTGGCCCATCGAGCGTTGGGCAAGTCCATTCCGCCGAACTTCCCTGACGATGTAAAACATCTACTGTAGTATGGTTTTATGAGTCTTTATGACCTACATTGGGGCTGTGTATCTCCGTTAAGGGGCGCTTTAGGAATTTATTTTCTATGACAAATTAGGGCAATTTTGACCTCCCTTAAGACTCTCTCCATAGGTATGCTTACAGAACACGCTGTATATCGGCTCTTTTCACAAATATAGGCAGCGAATCTACTATACTATTACAAAATGACTAGTACACTTTGTAATTATTGTAATTTTACACAAATACCTACAATAAGATTATAATTATACGATGGCCATTGCCATTATGCATTAATACGAGCTTACATAATTTAAGACCCATTTACATACATCACGTGACTGTTCAATAATTCAATAATACATAAACGCCAGAAAAGAACACACCGTTGAAAATTGTAAAAATATCGTCGTCCTACTAGTTTATGATCCACGACACGGACACTGACGCAGCACCTGATAAAATACGTCACTGTATCGGATATGTATGGCAACAATTATATGGTCCACTAACAACGGAACTGACACGTCGTGGTTCCCATTAAACCTTTTACTTTGACTATGTATAGTGACGGTGCATGTGACGCCACAAGGCGTCTGTTCTTTTCCTAAAACGTACAGATATCCTATGATTTTTCAGTTGTACATACTCCAAGCAGAGATATATCTGTCGATGGTGAAACCCAAATAAATACGAAAATTCTATCGTTAATAGAAACGGAAATGAAAAGAGATGTTATCAAACACGCTCACTTCACAGAATCCAGACCTCAAAGTTTGAGTTTCTACGAAGACGAAAAGATTCCAGAAGAACTATCAGGTGAGCAAGGTAATCCTTTTTAATGAACTATGCTCTTTATTTACTTACTTAGATACTGGCAACGTTTTTGTTGATATATCCTGAAGATGCGACTGGAACTCCATCAGTTCAAGATTGAAGCTCTAAGACTAATATGCTTAATATCAATTCTCTCTAAAATGCTAGAGGTTCTCGTGGGTGACATGGTTACTGAGTTCGTATCTGAGCATAGCACGGCAACAGCCCTTCGTAAGGTAACAACGGACATTGTTAAGAACATGGATGAATGCAAAGAATCCTGCCTCGTCCTTCTAGATTACAGCAAGGCATTCGATCTCATTAACCATGACATGCTGATTGCCAAGTTTGGGTACTACGGATTTTCTGAACGGGATGCCGATGGTTCTCTATAGTTACCTCTCCCAGCGTACACAGCGGTCGAGCTGGACGGAGTAAGGTTGGAGGCAATCAATCAATATTGTATAGTTTATATAGATACATCTGACTTGCCAAAGAAACTACAGTCCTGCTTCGTCCACCTCTACGCTATATACCCAACTTTTAACTGGCTTCGCCCCCGATGATGCCACTCAGGGGGATTAATGAGGACCTGGACCAGGTTTTCAGGTAGTCTTGTAATCATGGTCTGCTGCTTAATGCTAAGAAGAGCAATTACATGCTAATAGGTTCTGGTATTCTCAGAAGTAGGTTGGAACTCTTTAATTTTTCAATTTTACATATTAATGGAGCCCTGCTGCTACCACTCACAGAGCAGGCAAAAAAACTAGAGTTCGATAGGCACATGAATTTTGAGAATGACACAAAAAATAAGTTATCATCAGTATATATCAAACTAAAACATATACTACCTGTCAATCTGAAACTTATGCTTGTCGAGGCGCTCATTTACCCTCAGCTGGATTATTGTACCGTAGTATATTTTAACTATTTAACAATTGAATTTAAGAATAAGATTCAGCTGGCCCAGAACGCATGTATCCGATTCATCTAAGGTATCAACAAATTCGAACATATTACACCCGTGTATGCGAACAACAGCCATCTTAAATATAAATATCGCGTTCTGCTTAATTTTGATTCAATATTCCTCCTCACAGAACCCCGAAGTTCAGGAGCTCATTCGCATCTCTGGCCGTTGACTTCATTAATACCTTTTATAAGACGACTTTATGTTAGTCCTTTTAGATTCAATGTTAAATTAGATGAGGTATGTACAGATAGCATGGAAGAACTCCTAGAAGATGCTACCTTTTATGTAATGTTACGATAATTTTTATTTTTTATGGGTAAAATTAAAATTGCTTGTTATGTTTCACTATTTATTCAGTTACCTGACACGCGTGTTTCGACCCTTTCAGGTCATTTTCAAAGAAGCACAAAGATAAAAATTATTGCTAAGGTATTTATATAAACTCTAATGTATGGTATCAATAGGTAATAAAATCATTAAAATAATTAAAATTACGGATTACAATGGATAGACTAAAAAAAAAAAAAAAAACTAAAAAATTTCAACATCACTCCCATACAGGTAAATAAAAACAATTTAGGTAGTCACTTATGTAATTCTAAAATAGAAACAAAGGACAAACTCTTACGAAGCGGGGTCTACCAAATAAATTGCGACAACCGCGATGCTATCTATATTGGTCAAACTGGCAGAAATTTTAAAACTAGACTTAAGGAACATACAACCTCCATCTTAAAAAAACAAAATAAAACAGGTATAGCAGACCACTGCATAATAGAAAATCATTCAATTTCAAATAAAATAAAACCTATACATATCCAGAACAAGAGCAGAAAATTGAACCTTTTAAAGTCACTTACAATTAAAAAAGCAATAAAAAATAAAAGTAATGTTGTTAATAATCAAACAGAAATACCTTCAAGTGCTAACCCAATTATCAACAGCATATTAAATTAAAATAAATTAAAACATTTTGACAACCACCTGTATAAGAATAAGAAAAACCCACAATCTACCTATCCATTGTAATCCGTAATTTTAATTATTTTAATGATTTTATTACCTATTGATACCATACATTAGAGTTTATATAAATACCTTAGCAATAATTTTTATCTTTGTGCTTCTTTGAAAATGACCTGAAAGGGTCGAAACACGCGTGTCAGGTAACTGAATAAATAGTGAAACATAACAAGCAATTTTAATTTTACCCATAATGGATAATATACGGTTTCACCAAGAATGTAGCCCAACGCAAGTTAATTAAATATTTTTCTATTCTATTCTATTCAGGTAAATCATTAAAGATGCATGATATATTATTATGTATTTTTTTAGGTAATTTGGAGCTGTTAAGTCCCGAGGAAAAGAAGCACTATAAAAAACGAAAGGAGTACTCGCAAATGGATATAGACGAACGGAATGCGTACAACGCGATTCAAGATCTTTACAATTCAAGGGACCCAGAAGAGATTCTGAATAGCTCCGGAAAGAAATCAAAGTCTCGGAAAAAACGGTATGGTGAATCTGAAACAGGTATCGGTGACAGCAGAGAAATGATGATACCGAAGGAAAAGCGGAAAAGCAAGAAGAAAAGGCGAGAAGTTTCACCTGGGTCTACCGGAAATACTACCAAAAGAAAACATAAGAATAGAACAAGGTAAGGTTTAATTGATTAACCATTCTATTACCATTGGTACCATTAAGGTAAAAATAAGCATTTTGGTTGACTCAACTAACCCTCAGAAGGAATAGTTAATTATGATACCTAATAATTCTGGGGTAATTAGGCAGTATACCGTTTTCTGTCAATTTTGCAAATTTTTAAAAACTTTTTTTACGAACCTGTTAAGATGCTATTTATTAACACATTTTTATTTTTATTTTTTTTTAATTATTCATAAAAAAAAATTAAAAGTAAAATTTGATAAATTGAAAATTCATTATCTGATTAAACAGCGCTAACCATGTTTCAATTTCTTCACCAACTAAATTTATCTGAAAGGTGAATTGGAACATGGTTAGCACCTATACAGAAAGATGCCACTACCCGTCGTAAATATCCACAACATTTCATTACACGAAGTTAATGACATCATTAGGGCTGCAAATGTCAAAAAGGCACTGGGCTTGGACGGCATGCGACACATCGCGATAAAAAAAAACATGCCAGTTCGACACAGGAGCTAGTCAAAATCGCGCAAGCCGTCCTCGAAAAGGGGCACTTTCCCCCCTGCTGGAAACAAGCAAAAATTATCTTACTCCTCAAAAAAGGTCAAGCTAATCAATAGATACAGACCAATAAGTTTGCTTTCTTGTTAAGGCAAGGTTGTGGAGAAAACAATACAAAGCCCTTATAAACGACTTTGTATTTCTCCACAGCATTTTACCACCAGAGCAGTTCGATTTCCGCAGGGCCGTAGATAAGGGGGGGGGGGGGGGGTTTAGGGGGTTCAACCCCCCCCCCCCATAACAACGAATGTTCAGTTCTACCTTGTTAACCACCGTAAATTTTAATAATAATTCTAATAAATTGCCAGAGTTTTCTTACCTAAACCCCCCCCCCCCCCCATGGGTAACGCCTAGCTACGGCCCTGGATTTCCGGCCTGCTTATTGCACGGTGCGCCAAATAACCAGGTTAGCGTCAAACGTGATGACACAAATCAATAAAAAATTCGGGGAGGGAGTGATCCTGTTCGACATCAGAGTAAAGCATTCGACAGGGTCTGGCACGACGGCTTGATCCTAAAACTGATAAAATCGAGTCTACCTGTATATATACCTCGTCAAAACAATAATATCATTCCTGGAAAACAGAACATTCGCTGTGTCTTCGGAGAACGGAGTTTCATCAACAAAACAAATAACGGCAGGGGTCCTGCAAGGCTCCTTAAACGCTCCAGTCTTATATAACATATTTACGAGCGATTTTCCCCAGACCGCTCAAGCGCAAGCTTACGTATTCGCCGATGACACAGCGATAACCGCATCCGCTAGAGGCCGCCACCAGCAATCGAAAAATTGCAACATCACGTCAATCTCATAGACACATGGCTGGGCAACTGGAGAATTCGGCTAAACGACGCCAAAACTCAGGCCATCTTTCTGTCAAAGGCTAGAACAAACCTCCCAAATACTAGGGTCAAAGTCAAAAATACGACCATAAAATATGGAGTCTCAATGCCACCCATAGACTCAAAAATGCGAACGCACAAACAGCTGCGGTGTACGCCCTACTTAAACAGCAAAGTTAAGCTAAAAACTAAACTTAACCTCTACAAAACTATGATAAGGCCTGTTCTTTTATATGGCGCACCCACTTGGTGCACGATGTCTCTGACTAATCAAATTTTCCAAAACACGAATGATCACCAATGCGCCATTTTTTACCCCAACAACACACCATACAAACCCACCTACACGAACTCCTTACAAGCTACTATACAACCACAGACCTCTCAAACAATGCCTTCATCACACAATCCCATACATGCTCCCCCTTCCCTCGCACATATATGCAAACTGCCACGCGACTGGCTTACACCGTAAATATTCCTTTTCTCATGAGAGGCAAAAACGAAATCATCGACAGGATCTCAAACTAATTTCATTTAATTAAAGCGAAAGCTACACTACAAACAAATGAGAGTACAAGGCCCTGCTTACATTCAGAAACACTAATCGATACAAGAACATATTTACAAAAGCAGTTTTAAAAATTCGCAAAATTGACAGAAAACGGGATACTTACTGCATAATTACCAATTCTGATATACCTTTCTACAAATACTGTAGATGAAACAAACAAATTTTATTCTGATTTTAGGGATGAAGATCACCAGCTAAAAACTGACATAACGCTGGCGTTAGAGGAACTTCAGGATGACGTTTTTGAAAATACACTTGAAGATCCCGTGAACAAATCGGAAAAAATGAGGAAGAGTCCTCGTCGATCTGATAAAATTTACGTTCAGAAAAAGTCAAGGTTTGAAGAAACGATTAGACACAATAACATACCATTAAGTAGACAAACTGCCCAGGATTTAGATTCAATAAGCAATTTGGACAAAAAGTATGTGATTCTTATTCATGTTTAAATTCCAACACCTTTCGGCACGTCATTCTGTTTTAGACTTTCTTCCCGTTATCCCATCGAAGTAGCAATAAGCTTTCAGAAGTGGTGGATGCGCTTCTCCACCCTATGCCATGGCCTGTTAGGTGGACTGGGCCTTGGTCATTGGCTGTACATAGTGTGCAACTTCCAAACACAGGATCACGCCTTTTTAGTGCATTATGCTTATTATAGTGATATTTACGTCGGCCTGTTCTTTGCGCTGTGTGTACTCTGCTTAATTTCTGTATTTGACAGGTAGGTTTCAAGGATTTTAATTTTAGATCAGATTTTCCTTCAACTTTCTACCGTTTTAGAATGGACATTGGTCACCATGACTCCTTTGATATGACTGAATTTTTCAAACACAAAAAATGTTCACTGGTCCTCATAACGTACACTATTTGTCTGATTGTGCACCTGTCAACAGCCACCTATGACGAAAAATTGTCACTGCTGGCATATACTAATCACACCTCCATTGACCCTGCAGAAGGAAACCACACTGCGCCAGTCACAAGAAATAATGGTAGAAACGCAAATGAGGTAAGTTAAGCCATTCCTACTATCCCATTGTAATACTCTATTTAGTGTCTCCATTCGAACTTCAGGAAATCTAAAAGGCTCATCTCATGGCAGCCCCATTATCATAGCACATTCCTCACTATCATACGCCATCTCTTCTACACCTATCTGGATAAAACCTTTTACTGCATCCATGATTCCTTTGCTTCCTATACTCCATCAAACGAGTTTCTCAGACTAAGTTGAGATGGGGGCGTTAATTATTTCTTGGACTTCAGACTAGGCTTTCTCTAAGTGAGCGAGTATTTTCTGCGTAACGGCTAGGCATACACATAACATGCTCTGCAAGAAAGGTCGTCTTCCATTATGTTCAGGTATCTCTTCAGTTGGCAATCTTACAGCGATGAGGTCGATTTCCCTCTCTTTTTGGATACCCTCTAGTGAATAGTCGCGATTGTGTGAACTTTCGATCAGGGCCACTTCATTTTTGGCAAGTACGTCCGACACCTAACTTCCTTCTTTTTCTTGGTGCCCGGGCACACAATATACGACGATCTTGTAGTGTATAGACACTCCACGACCGAGGAGTTTACTTCTGTTTGTGAATAATAAAGTGCCGCATGACCCTTACTTCAAAAAGCATGTTCAAGCTGTCTAGGAAATCCAAAGATTTCATTGTAACCCTCAAACAATCTCATGGCAACCCTCCTTAAACCAGAAAGCATGCTTAAGCTATCCAGGAACTCCAAATATTCCGTTATACCCCTCACACTATCTCATAGCAACTCTCTTTAAACTAGGAAGTATGTTTGCACTGTCTACAAAACCAAAGATCCCATTGTAACCCTCACACTATCTCATGGCAACCCTCTTTAAACCAAAAATCATGTTCAAGCCGTCTAGGAAATCCAAAGATTCCGTTGTAACCCTCACACTATTTGAAGGCACCCCTTTTTAAACCAGAACGCAGGTTCAAGCTGCCTATAAAATCCAAAGATGCCATTTTTTATTTTATTTATTTATTTATTTATTATTACAATGTACAATAGGTATTGGTAATATAACAAAAAATATATGTGCAATATGGACTGTGTGTCTGTGTGTGCACAAGGAGACGATTTTTCTCTTGATTAACAATAAGAAAGAGAAAAAAAAAAACCAAGAACAAAAAAAAAATATATGCATAATCATTATGAATAATTAACCTAGTAGTAGTAGCATGTTTGTTAATGCCTATCTATCTATATTACAGATATAAAATCCTACTTAAACTAGAACATTTATGGTAAGATATCATGCTAAAAAGGCAACGGCATTCCTAATTCTTAGAGTGTTATTTTTAATCCATTCATTAAGATCCCTTTTAATTGTTCGAAATCTACTGGTTCTGAATTTCATTGGCAATAAATTTAAAATTTTGGGAGCCACATAGGAAACACATCTCTGTGTGGCACTGAAGTGTGTGTTAGGTAAAGTTAAATTATGATTAAGGTTAGCTCTTGTTAAAATATTATGACTTATGAAATTTTGAAACATATTTCTAGTAAGTGCAAATCTAATTACACCATTAACGTACAATTGAGCAATAGTGAACAATCCAGATTGCTGAAATAGCAACAGAGAACAAAAACGTCTAGACTTAAAAAGAATTATTTTTAAAATATATTTTTGTGCGAGGACAGCATTCTTTAGGGCATTTTTATGGGCTGAGCCCCAACATATTATTCCGTAATTAAGGCAGGATTCTGTCAGTGACTTATAAATTGTGATAATTAAATTTCTGCTAAGTATGTTGCGTAGTTCATAAAATTTATAGATTAATTTTTTTAATTTATTTTTTACATATTCGGTATGAGTAGTCCATTTTAAAAACTGATCAAAATATACACCCAAGTATTTCGTGCTTTCTACCGATCTAACAATACCTAAACACGCACATCTCCCAGAAAAATCACATCCATTGGAGTGAATCTTAATTATATTTTTTTTAGGCAAACCTTTCTTATTCATTGCAAAGCACATAAAATTAGTTTTATTTACGTTAAGTGTTAGATAATTTAAATCCAGCCATGTCTTAACATAAGCCATTGCCCTTTCAGCTCCCTCAAAGACTTCATCCCATGACCTACCCTTGCACAGAAGAACTGTATCATCAGCAAAACAAACAGTTTTAACATTAGGTATTATGGTCGTCAAACTGTTAATATATATTGAGAATAGAATAGGGCCAAGCACTGTACCCTGTGGAACACCATAATTCACCCTACTGAATGAGCTATATGTTGTATTTAATCTAACTTTTTGAAATCTATTACACAGATACGACTGAAATAACTCAAGGACTTTACCCCTAATCCCGACATATTCAAGTTTACTCAGCAAAATATGGTGATCCACAGTGTCAAATGCCTTTGAGAGGTCCAGGAAAATCGCCAGCGGCTTTTCATTATTATTAAAGCAATTCACAATGAAATCAGTGGTTTCATGCAGAGCCACGTCTGTTCCCATCCCCTCCCTGAATCCATACTGTGAATCCGATAATAGTTTGTTAGAATATAAAAAACTACACAACCTTTTTTTTATACATTTTTCAATTACTTTACAAATAGGATTAGTAAGAGCAATTGGTCTGTAGTTATTAATATCAGTATTATCTCCACCCTTGTGCAAGGGTACTATAACAGCTTTCTTAAAAATATCAGGAAATACACCAGTATCAAAAACCAGATTCACAATATGCACAAGAGGCCTGATTAAGGATTTATAGTTTGACTGAATAATCGAACCACTAATAGAAAAATCCTCCAAAGAAGAGGAACTTTTTAGTGAGTTTATAGAATTAATAATTTCTTCATCTGTTATGGGATGAAGGAACATCGTGCCGGGAAACCGTTTTTCATTTGACAAAAAATGTGGTAATATCCTAGGCCTACTTATTTTGCTCGCTAATTTGGCACCGACAGAGCTAAAAAATTCACAAAGCTCATTAGCAATATCTCCTTGATCAGTTAAATCATGATTATCTGCATTTTTTAAGACAGAAATACTTGTCTTAGACAGATCAACATTGGTCACCTGCTTAATCAATTCCCAAGTTTTTCTTGGGTCACTATTTATTGCATTTAACTTTTGTTTAAAATAAGTTGATTTCGTTATTTTAATCATTCTACTTAATCGATCACGATAATCCCTATAATTTTGCCTTGCGACAACATTATTGGGGCTAAGGATATGCAACCTATGTAAGCGATCTCTAGTTCTGATTGAAACAAGCAGCCCAGGAGTAATCCATGGTTTAAGACGAACTTTTTTATTAGGAATTAATCTAACTGTCGTTGCAGCAGTTGTATGCTTATATAACGTATTTAGAAAACATTCTGAAGCTATATTAGGATCTATACTTACTAAAACAGTTTCCCATTTCTCTCTCATAAGACCATTATTCAATCTATTGTAGTCTATTCTCCTAACAGTTCTTTCCACTTTGCTAGTATTTGAGACATGCTCCAAATTAAATCCAAAATCAATATTAAACAACAATGCATGATGATCAGTAATAGAACTATTCAATATTATCAAATTGTTAATATAGCGTTTTCTACTTTTCATAAAAATATGGTCAATGCAGGTCTTACTATAACTGGTTGTTCTAGTGGGTTTATTAACTTTAGATAGGTAACCATGGCTATTTAAACAATTTAAATAATCGTTAACAATTAATGATTGGGTATCAAGTAAATTTATATTAATATCACCAACAAAAAGTTCAATGTCGCAACAAGTGAAATGATTGTTAGTGAATAAATCAGATAATGCTAAAGTATAATTGTTGGGACTAATTGAAGGAGACCTATAATGCGAAACAACACCCACTGTAGTACCATTTTTAACCAGAGTAATTCTAAGAAACTTAAGGTTATCTATCTGTATTATTTTACTTATCCTAACTATGGAACTCTTACAATAGATTAAGGAACCATCACATTTATTGTTTTTACTTTCATTATAATATACCTCATATCCCTTAATGTTAAAATTATACTTGTGATTCAAGATATGCGTTTCAGACAATACAATCACATCAAAATCACTACACAGAGACTCTAAGTATAAAACAAGGCTATCAAAATTTTTATTTAAGCTCCTAATGTTGACATGTAATAAATTTAACCGATCATTGGTATGTTTGAAAAACTCAACATTTTCAAGATTATCGCATACCATGACATGACCATAGTGGTCCTCATGGTCATCCAACAGAGAGTTTAGCTCAGAAAAGGAAAAAAACTTAATTAAAATTATACCGTATTTAATTGAGAAATAAGTTTATAAGCAATCTTGCTTGATTTTATCTACATCTTCTAGAGATCGTATTCTTATCAAAGGGTTGTTATCTGCTTTTCTAGCAAAAATTTTACCATCCTTGACCCACACATACTTAAATCCACTATTACGCAGGGTGCGCGCAGAGATGAACAGATCTCTTGTATCCTTAGACAAGTCTTCATTAATAAAAATAAGGTTTGTTCCAGGGAGGTTACATTTCTTACTCTCTAGTTTACCCTTAAGCTTTCTTTTTTCCAGCAACTGACGTCTATCCTCAACCGTTTTGAAGGTAACTGCAATTGGGGTATTTTCTTTTGAGCCATTAAGCAGTTTAATTTGTATATGATTAAGTTGTATATCTGAGTCAATATATTTAAGTACTTTTTCAGCTTTCTGAATTATATCATTAGGTTTATTCTTTAATTCATCCAATGTACTATTGACTCCCATTATAACAACATTTTTTGATCTATTTTCGATATCTTTTATTTCACAGTGTCCCCTTAGTTTTCTTAATTCATTCCGGATTTCATCATTTTCTTTCTTTAGACACAATATTTCCTTACTAAACAGGGTATTCTTTTCTTTCTGAACTTCATATTGTTCCGAGTAAAATTTCAAGTCGATTCTAAGATCACGAATTTCTTCTCTGAGACCTTTAATACTATCCATTATATCTTGATTACTGTTGTTATTTGGTTTATGTTGCTCAGTATCAGATAGTACCATTGATCTCCTTACACGATTCTCAACACGGTCTTTACAGTCATCACAAAGGAATTTATTATTTAAATCCCTCAACACTTGAACATCAACATCTGTAAGACCAACGCAATCCGCATGTAACCAATTTTTACACTTATCACATTGTACGGATGCCTGAGATTTTGTAACATTTGCAGCACATTTCCCGCACTTAAAAACCCTTGGTTTTACCATTTCAAAAGCTGCCCTAAATATCACTGCTTGTAACACAAGGAATGGAGTATATTATCAAAAAATTCAGTTAAAAGCAATGATTTCAGTACTCACAATGCACTATAGAATCTCTTATCAGTAATATCGGAATGCAGGTTTTTATGATACGAATGCTCGTTTGCAAAACAATTTGTTAAATTAATAATCACTGCATAAACTAAGTATTCTGGATGAAATTTACACATTCACTGCATCACGCGACAACACCAAACCATGCAAAAACTGGCCGTTTTTACTCGACTTAAACCTTTCAAAAACTCGAAAAACTCGAGAGAAACAACTGTTTGTCGCCTAACGACTACTTAAACTTTTTTTTTGTAACCCTAACACTAGTTCATGGCAACTCTAAACCAAGAAGCATATTTGCACTGTCTCCATAAGATCCAATGATCCCATTGTACCCCTCACACTATTTCAAGGCAAACCCTCTTCAAATCAGGAAGCATATTTGCACTATCTACAAAATCAAAGATTCCATTGTCACCCTCACATAACCTCATTAAACCGTGTCAATCGCCAATATCACATGACATATTCCTCAGTAACAGATATCGCTCACTATCACATGGTATCCCTCACTCGGAAGAATATTAACAATTATTACATGACAATACTTTCAGATAACTTTCTCAGAACTAAAGACATGGAATCATTTATCACTATGGAGGGCACTGTTGGCGTTCACTGCGTGGATAATACTTGGATTAGGGCCTCCCGAGGACCTGCTAAACTACCATCTCAAAAACATGCTACAGTATCTTCCGGAAAAATAGTTTAGAATGAAAAAACTGAAGAGATATATCTACCTATGTGATATGTTAAATAAATATCTTTTAAAGACTGTATTACACAAATATTAAAAATTAAAATATTTATTATAAATGATTTAGGAGAACATGGTTTTCTTTATGGATAATAGGTGATATGGAAATTAAGTGAAAATGCCACTGAACTTGAAAGAGCATATTTTATTAAAATATTGGTTTGCTTTCTGTTTTATAAAAAATCCTTATAAGAAACAAAATTGGTTGCTTTGTGTGATATACTTAACCTAAATTAAAATTTTATTGTAACAGTAACAAAAAACCCTAAGTAAGGAATAGTTAACAGTATATTTTCAAAAATATAATCTAGATACTTGTCTATGAATATGTCGCCTATACATTGTACAAACAGTCAGATAAATAAAGAGGGGAAATGAAGTTTTTAAGTTCTTTGAAATAACGGCATTTTTACTCGTGGTTATAACTTTAATAACGAAGACGAAAACTACGGCGAAAACTGTTCTTGCGGTGTATAATAAAAAGTGTACAGTTGAACTGTTAAACACAACAAGAAAGTTAGGTTAGTGTCCATTATGCCAGGTGTTGCCATAACATTATGAAAAAGCAACCCATTTAAATAGGAGTGTCAAGTAAGAGGAAGGCAATATGGGGATGTCGTTAATGGTAAGAAATACACCTTGGGTTAAATGGGAAAAAAGTTGCACATTCAAAGAACTAAGAATATCACACTTAAAAAAAATTTTTTCCGTTATTTAAAACAAACCGCATTTTTGGATTTTAAATTTAAATTTTTTCTGACGGTAATAGAGCAAAACTGACAAAACTTCCTCACAGCAACTTTTAATAAACTTAAAAATGACATCCCAATTTTTACGGCACTGATGATGTCAAATTATAGGAGCCTTTTTTATTCTAAATTTAACGATATACTACATATTATGGTTTCATTACGTTTCGAGCCTTTTTTGGCCATCATTATGAAATTTTATTTAACTTAGGTATGGCTTTTTTTAAATATTAAAATAATTAATTAATTAATTATTTATTTAATTAGTCGTTACCCTTTTACTGCATTTGTTATTTATTAAAAATAAAACTCAAAAAGTATATGAAGTGAAACGCTCTAGAGCCCAGGTCCGTATCTTGAAAATTTCATAATTATTCATTCATAAAAAATTTCCCCCTCCCAACATGTAATGCTTTACACTTTATTTTTTTTCTTTAAATCGGTAAGTTTTATGAAAAAAATACAAGAAATAAAAAAGGTTCTAAATAAACCAGGCTATCCAAATTCACTTTTTTTCAAGTCGTTGCGTAAGTTTTTCTTTAAATCTAGTTAACAAGAATGATAGGGGTAGTCTTTTTCAACCCCTTCTACTCATTTTAGATAAGTGAAAAAATATGAAGAAAGTGTGTTTGCATAATAGTAATACTTCCACCGAATTTCATTATTCTATCGCTTTTCGTTTTTAAGATAAAAAAAATAAAAATATTATTTTACCGCGATATCTTTCTAATGGTTGAGTTTTGATCCAACGTTTATATATCTAACTACCCTTTATTTTAAACAAGGAATCGCCCTCTTAAGTTTTTCGCATTTATTTTGAAACACCTTGTATAAAAAAACGCGCATATGAATTTACCTCAACCATAGACCAAGTAGGTTGGTCTATGCCTCAACCTAGAACAAAAACGTTGAGCAAACTGTCACACTGACACCGCGTTGAATATGACGGCAGCGCCATTATACGTTACGGTGTTCCCTCTGTTAACCGTATTTTGACGGCCGCTATATGACGGTGTCGCTTTCGAGGAAACCCTAGCTTTATGGACGAGCGAAATAAATGGCTGACAATCTCTCTAATTTCTCTGTATATATCTGGTATATTACGTTCTCTTTTCTTCCCGTTAAGCGGCTAACTATAATAAACATTTGCCAAACCTGTATGTACAGTAAAACTACAAAAATACTCTTTATATAGAAAATTATATTTTTATTTTAAGCCTTATAAGTCTGAAATCAACATTTTAATTGACTATCAAAAGCTACACATATTGTGGCCCATTAAAAATGGCTCAGAAACATTAAAATCTAACATTTGAAATTTGCAGCGTCGTTCTGAAATTTTTAATTAAAATATCACAACAGATCTGACCTAAAGACCCATTAATTTATACAATTTATTTTGGCAACATTACGATAGTTACTGACAAAGTTATAGAGGTATTTGCGGTGGAATTCGTATAGAATAATTTAAACACATAGGTACAGTATTCCCCTGAAACTTAACGGATGTTGTGCGATATACAGGATGTCCACTAAAAATTAATCAAGCACAGATAACCCACAGATTTCTTATGTACAAATATTAGTAATTAACTTAACCAAATTTAGATTATACGTCCTAAAAACCCCTTAATACCAAATTGTGTATCTTTAACCTTTGCCCCTTTATCGTGAACCTGGACTAAGGTAAATTTGGTTAAATAAGATAAGGAATTAGTGGTTTTGATGTGCACCATTAATTAGCGCATACCCTGTCTGAAAGGAAGCTTACATGAAAATGCTAGATATGAATAGTATGTGTCTAGAACAGCTCAGATAAATTTTACGTAATAGGCTTAAGTCCATTAGGCTTTAATGATTAATAATACCATATACCACTTGTACCAGATAAAGCAAGTAGATTTATTTTACAACGGCTTTTCATTATCGCGCTAGTGTAAGAATAATACAATTACTGTATCATTTATTAGGGCGATAAAACCTTACACTTCAGATGAATATTTCGGTGAAAACAAATGGCATTTAAGTAGTACCATAACTAAACTATAGGGAGATTTAAAAAGTTCTTCACACTACACAAAAAAAAAATCGGATAAACGAAATTTTGTTCAAAGTCAATCGTAAATATAACTTTAAACTACGTAAATTTAACTGTTTAAGCTTTGCATTGATTTTGATCATGTTTTTCTCAAGTTGTAGTCGCTTTTATCTTGATCATTATCTGATATTGACTTTGCAAAATATTTTGATTTTGTACAGTATAGAACCAGAAGCTGCATTTTGCCCTAAATTTCTGAACACCCTATAGAAGTATTAAACGCTACAATAACACAGCCCAACAAAAAATTTTTTTTTGTCTTGGTGCCGAAGAAAAAACAACTGATTTTAGTTATTTTGAATGCGGTGATTCCAAAAACACTTAGCTTTTCGTCGTATCAGCTCTAGCTTTTGAGATAGAGCCTACTCATAATAAATTGTAATATTAATATATTTGACAATTATAATGGTCATACATTTTATCAAAAACTTCACTAATTCCAAGACTAATGCCTTTTTAATTATACCTATTTATTCATAAATCACTGGAAATACCTAATCTTATATTGGCAAAAGGCCATATAATTATTACAGATAAGAAATAATTTTTCCTGGAATTTTTTTGCACCTGCAGATTTCTTATTTTCGCATTTGCAATTAGCACGAAATATACAATAGAGGGCAATAAAAGTAAATGAAATTGTATACCGTAAGCCTCATAAATTAATTCGTTAACTTGGCTTGTGTCCTAGGGTATTAGTACCTATATAATCCCCATAATATGGGGATTATATTGTGCGGAATATTGCCTGCATGCTTTTAGTTGAAACTTGAGCTTCATTGCAAGAGTGCGTTTTTTGAAAAATCGCATTTAAACATGGCTTCTACAAGTTGGCGTGGTTGCGTAAACCATCCGGACGTTTTTTGCTACATATGTGGCGAGTACATTTTAAAAGAAAGTAGAAGAGTGATTTCTGACTTCGTGAAAAAAGCTTATTTGGCCTATTTTGGAGTTTACTTAGGAGACCAAAGTAAACCCTGGGCTCCGCATGTTGTATGCAAAGCTTGTGTCGAACACCTGCGACAATGGACAAAAAGACAAAGAAAGTGTTTAAAGTTTGGTGTTCCGATGGTATGGAGGGAACAAAAAGCCACTTTGACAATTGTTATTTTTGTCTTGTGAAGATAAGGGGCATTAATCATAACAATCGGCATAAGTGGAACTATCCTCACCTGGAGTCAGCAAGAAGACCTGTTCAGCATTCTGAAGAAATACCAATTCCAACATACGTCCAACATACGTGCCTACGTTACCAGAGGATACAGTCGAAACGTCATCTGACGAGCTGCAGAGTGACCGATTTGAAACAGAGGACAGCGATTTTGCAGGAGATTTAACAAGTCCCGAACGCTTTACTCAGAAGGATCTAAGTGACCTTGTCAGAAATTTAAACCTCCCAAAAAAATCTGCCGAGTTACTTGCCTCCCTGAGTAAATGAGAAGAGTCTTCTTTATTCAGGTACCAAAATTAAAGAGAAAAGGATATTTTGCCATTTTTTTCTCAGGAGGATAATATGCTTTTTTGTAATGATATTAGAGGTCTGTTGGAGAAAATGGGTATAACAGAGTACACACCAGGCCATTGGCGTCTCTTTATCGACAGTTCCAAACGAAGTTTAAAGTGTGTCCTTCTACATAACGGTAACATATATGGACGTATTCCAATTGGGCATTCTACAAAATTAAAAGAAGAATATAAAACAATATCGTTAGTGCTTAAAAAAGTTAAATATGACGAACATCAGTGGGTAATCTGTGTTGACTTAAAACTTCCTTCTGGGACAGCAAGGTGGTTATACAAAATATCCTTGTTTCCTGTGTCTTTGGGACAGCAGTGCTAAGGATCAACACTGGATTAGAAGGGAGTGGCCTTGTAGAGATGCTTTAGTACAAGGAGAAGCTAACGTAATTAATAAAGCGTTGGTTGAACGGGAAAAAATCATTTTTCTTCCCTTGCATATTAAACTAGGACTAATGAAACAATTTGTAAAGGCCTTAGACCAGAATGGTGCGTGTTTTGAATACTTGTCCAGTAAATTTCCTGCACTCAGCAAGGAGAAATTGAAAGCCGGATTATTTAATGGACCTCAGATCAGAGAGCTGAAAAAGATTCACATTTTACAGAATCGATGACCGAAACTGAATTTAATACATGGTGCTCTTTTGTTAAATTTTGCAAAATTTTCTCGGAAGCAAGAAATCGGAAAATTACCGAGATAGTGGAAGATATGCTCAACAACTTTAACCAACACGGGTGTAATATGAGCATTAAGATTCATTATCTCCACAGCCACTTGGAACGATTCCCAGAAAATCTTGGCGACCTTAGTGAAGAACAGGGGGAACGATTCCACCAGGATATAAAAACTATGGAAGAGAGATATCAGGGTAGATGGGACATTCACATGATAGCCGATTGCTGCTGGAGTCTTCAACGAGACTGTCCTTTTCAATCTCGTGCAAGAAAATCTTATAAAAGGAAGGTAGGAAATAAAAAACTTGAAGTCATTTTCAATTATAAAAGGAAGTTTTTGGGTGATGCAGATTAGCTCATTTTTATTTATTAGTTTAGGTTAATTTAAATTAATAACCTAAGTTAATATTATTATTGACAGATGATTCTTGTATTTTTTGTGGCGTACATAAAACATTTTTCTTCCATTCCCGAGTTGTTTTTTGGTGGTAGCAGTAATAGCGATATAAAATAGGGGAAAGTGGTCCACATTCGGCCATAGGGAACATTCGGCTACTCACAATAAGTCCGAATTGCGTTTGAATTTGGCGCCTTATTTCAATCCACGCAGTTAGAAACGACAGTGTCTGGACTTGGCAGCGTGTGAGCAGTAAAGATTTATAGTCGTAATATATTGTTTTAGTAACGTGATTTTTAGTGTAATCTAAGGTAAGTTTTTGTGTTTTATATTTTGTTTGGTTTACAAGTCAATTTTTTACAAAATAAATGCTAATCACCATGCATCTGATAAGAAATTATTTACCTTTTAATGTGCAGTCAAAACATAACCTTCAAAGAGTGCATACTGTTCGAATTTTATTTACTAATATTTTCAGAGCACGTGGGGAAGTTTCGGCTGACTCTTATTGGTGAAGATTCGGCTGGTTGCCGAATGTTCCCCATGTTGATTTTTAATATACAATGATTCTTTTCCTCTCTAAGAAAATAATATTTATTGTTAAATAATTTGTTCTAGATGCATAGGAACTACATAAAAAAGACCACTCGCTGCGACATTAATGAAAAAAACATGAAGTTGGCCATTAAAGCTGTGTTGACTGGGCGTTTAAGTCAATACAAGGCTGCCCGAGATTATGAAGTAAGAAGGCAAACAATACAATCTAGAATCAAGATCCTGTTGATGAAAAAATCAAAAGAAGAGCTTCTTGCTGGGTGGGAGGATTCAGGCAACGAAAGTGAAGAGGAAGTTTCTTATACAAGCAAATACGCAGCTCGTCAAGTGTTTAATACAAATCAAGAGTTAGAGCTTGTAGGTTATATAAAAAGATGCTCAGACTTAAACTATGGCCTGAACTATAGTCAGATAAGGGAACTGGCCTACGATTTTGCTCGCGCTTTATATGATTCTAAAGCATCACATAGTTGGGAGTTGAATAAAATGGCAGGTTTGTTTATTTTTTTATGTATACCTAAGTCAAGGTTTCCAAAGAATCATTTTTTTTAGGTCTTGAATGGCTACGTGGCTTCATGAAAAGACATCGCAACGATATATCGCTACGCAAACCCGAAAACACAAGTATTAGCAGGTCTATGGCTTTTAATAAACCAGTTATTGAAGATTTTTATAACAAGTATGCTCACGTCCTGGAAAAATTTAAGTTTAAGCCGGAACAGATCTGGAATCTCGACGAAACTGGGATAACGACAGTGATGCCACCTGTTAAAGTTGTTGCGACAAAAGGCAAAAAACAAGTAGCTCATATCTCTTCACAGGAAAGAGGTGAACTTGTGACATTTGTAGGGATGATAAGTGCAGCTGGAGGAGCAGTACCGCCGGTCTTTGTATATCCTAGACTAAGAAACCCTCAAGAATATTTAGGCACTGAATACCCAACTTCAGCCATTGCCCTAGGGAACAAGAAAGGGTGGATGACGTCTGACCTTTTCCCAAAAGTACTTCAACACTTCACAAATACTGTTAAGTGTTCTGTGGAAAACCGAGTACTTCTTCTCCTGGATAATCACGAATCTCACATATCTGTGGAAGCCATTAAATTTTGTCGAGAAAAAGGGATTACTCTACTATCTTTTCCCCCTCATACTACGCATCGAACTCAGCCTTTAGATGTAGGGGTATTTGGACCCTTTAAGTCATATCTAGCTAGAGCTCAGCATGACTGGCTGCTTTCAAATCCATCAAAAGCTCTTACAATACGACATTTGGCTTGTTTGGCTAAGCAGGCATACGAATGTGCATTCACAATTAAAAATATAACAAGCTCCTTTAAAAATACTGGTCTGTGGCCGTTGAATCGACTTGTATTCAGTGATGCAGATTTTATGCCAAGCGAAGTAACTGACCAACCATTGACGGAAAATAACGAAGACGATAATACTGGCGCCACACAGAATGAATTGGAAACTAGACCAATCTCACCAATTCCTTCGACATCAAACGATGTCGAAGTAATTAACAAAGCACCTCCAGTCTCACCTCCAGTCTCACCTCCAGTGGTCTCTGCATCAACATCCGTATTGTGCCAAATAAGGCCATATCCAAAAGTACAACAGGAAGAAAAGAAAAAAGGAAAAAAGAGAAAATCACAGTCAACAATATATACATACACGCCAGAATACGAAAAAAGACAATCTTTAGAAGCAGAACGGAGCAGAAAAAAAAATTTAAAACAGAAGAAGGCATCAGTCAAAAAAGATTTGATGGCAGTGGGTAAACAAAGAAATATTTCTACGTCAAGCGAGTCAAGCACTGAAGTTGTTTTACAAGATTCATCTGATGACTATGACGAAGATTTTTTTGAAGACTTAAAACTCATCTCTGACAATGCGAATATTGCAATAGGAAACTTTGTTCTTGTTAAATTTAATAGTTCCAAGGTTGAAATTTTTTACGTGGGTAAAATAATTTCTTTCCAAGATGAGGAATATGAAATTACATTTCTACGCCGTAAACGCAACACAAATAGCTTTTCGTTTCCTACTGTCGAAGATATTTCAGTTATAGAGAAAAAAGACATTGTAGCTGTTTTGCCTTTCTCTTCCACTCACGGAACTGCAAGGACATCAAGTGTTTTTAAATTTAATGTTAACTTTTCTGATTTAAATGTAAGATAAAATAATTAAAATTTACATTTTTAATAAAGTTTTTGTGTTTCATTTACTGTTATTAGATATTTCCATTTATAGCCGAATGTTCCCCTTCATATAGCTGAAAGTACCCCCCCAGTGGGGTACATCCGGCCATTTGTGAAAAAAAATAATAAAATAAAAATCGTGAACCTACTCTATAAATATAATTTGTTTTAACCTTTAAACCGGTTCCGAATAAATTACAGTTTAATTAGTTATTATTATTTTATGAATAATATGCCCAAGTTTCTCAGGTTTCGCTCCTAAAGGCTAATGTGCCGAATGTGGACCACTTTCCCCTACCCTTAATCTCGAAAATATAGCTTATGGCCCCAGTTTTTGAAAACGATCTGATGGAGCAAATCTGAGGTTATTTTTAGGTTTAGCAGATTCAAATTACCTTGAAACAGTAAGAAAATTGCCGGCACCAAATTATGTGTTGACCAGTGTAATCTTTCTTTGTATGACATTTTTAAGCCTCATCATATTACCGATATTACTGCATATATCACCACATTTCACCTCTCCTTTTAGAGGTTCTTTCTCCTATCATTCTTGTTACTATTTAACTATAACTATTTAAAATCAATTAATAATAAAAATGCATTTAAAGATCAGCTTAAGAATTATTACAAATATGTATAGTGTCAACCACTCGTTACTGTAGGAGTTACTGATAGTGTTCCAATATCCCTATCCTCCAGTTTATGCAGATTTATGGCAATGAACGATAATGCCAGGCCTTATGTCGATTATTTAGATGAAATGGATATTTAACGATTAGACTGACCTCCATATAGTCCTGATCTAAACCCGATTGAGCATGTGTGGGACATGTCAGGGAGGCTTGCTCCTGACCGACAACTAGAAATCATTCCAGATCTTCAAATGGCTCTTCTTGACAAGTGGGAAAACATTTATCAATCAAGGGCAATCCTTACTAAGTCGTTTGGCAGCAGTTATTAGAGTAGGAGGAGGCAATACACGATAGCAGTGTTTGTTTATTTGCTTAAGATATCCGTGGGTTTTTAATTTTTGCTGTTGTTGAAAATTGCATAATTTCCTTTTAAAATTAAGATATTATTATGAATCAAAAAATGAAGTGTAAAAATCTCATACAAAAAAACATTATTATGTCGTTATAAGTGTTCAGAAATTTAGTAAAAAATGCCACTTTCGGTTGGTTCTACGTTGTATAACACCAAATCAATTAAACATTTTTTTTTGCATAATCAATATCAGATAATAATAAAGATAAAAACACAAAATGATCAAAATCGATGCAAAACTTAATTTAAGATTGACTTTGAGCGAAAAATTTTTTACTATAAATCAATTTTTAATTGTAATAATTACTGTTGGTTTACAGATGTTCCAGCAACTAATTTACTTTCACCCAAAATACCCTTCTGTTGATTTCCTAGCCAGAATAATTTCTTTGCTTGGTAGTTCAGGTAAGTGGAGCTAAATTTAAACATTATGGCAGGAAAATATCCTATAACATCTCAACAGATCACATGTCTTAAACATAACAAATAACGAATACTTAAATCTTTAAACCAAACACCATATTTAAAAATTGCTCATAATGAATAGTTATATAGCCGTCTTGGTCCGTATCGAATTGTCTGAAGGATGACGTTAAAGTCTGAAAAAAACAATTGATTTTCCACTGGAAACAAACAGTACCCAAATAATTCAGAATAAAAATATAAATTGTACTTACATATAAAACAATACAAGCTTGAATAAAATCATCAAACAAAATGGTCCCATTTCCGTGTCTGTCAAATTTTCTGACCATTGTACCTATTAGACTGTCGGAGAGTCTGTATCCAAATGAAGTAAGAGCGTTCTTAAGTTCTTCTCTGTCTATATTGCCGGAGTTGTCTCTATCAAATGATCTAAAACAGCTTTGCCAGTCTGTTACGTATTTCCAGAGGGCTCCGAAATCGTCGAAACTTATTTGACCTTTGTTGTGACGGTCAAACATGCCTAGAAGGTTTTGAGACATATTTTTATACAGATTTTACATAAATCATTATGTGGCTTAAAATGATTGGTCTTCAATATACGGGGTGTTAAAAGTTTAACTACGAAAATGATTTTCTTTAAAACTCAATTTTGCAAAAGCAGACAACTAGCCAAAGATGCAATAAAAATATTAACGCCAATTTAAATTATCATATACCGACATAGTAATGCAAGCAAAAGGCAGAATGATGCATGGCTGGCAGACACAATACAATAACTCAGAAAAAGGTCTATAGCTATACTATAAAAGTATGATCCCGTCTATACAACAGAAACCATGGTTCTACATGGTAACACTAAAATCGTGAGTATGGCGAAATGGGAGACTTGGAACACCCTGTTCTAAATTGCTCCAGACCAACGATTTATCAAAATACATAAATTAATAATTTAAATAAATTAGTAGAAGAACCCTATAATCACAACCACCTTCGTTCCTTAAATAATATCAGTATTTACAATATCCTACATCGGTATATAATAGAGGCAAAGATGAAAATATAAAGAAACACTAGTTCACAGAATAGCTACCTTATTAGCATAAACATAAAAATATAAAAAAAAGAAAAAATATAGATTAAAAAAAAGGATAAAAATTAAAAAAGAAAGACAAAACAAAGATAAAAGGAATAAAACAAAAAGAAAAATTTAAAAACATATTATATTTACCTAAATTAAGCAAAAAGAAATTGTTCTCAGATAGGTTTAAAAAAAAAATGTATTTATTGTAAAAGGCAGGAGCGACCCGTGGCCTATTCTACAGGAGGCTACTGGAGGCTATTTTTGGGATGTTGATAAAATAGGCATTTTTTTGTAATAATTATTACCCTGTACTACCACTATTATACGTAAATAGCGCAAAACAAACGACCGACACATGCAGCCCTTATCTTTTTAAGCGTCTCAGCCGGCTGAAATTTCCACAGCCTTCAGCACCAATAAAATTGCATATAGCGAGCCGCAGCGACCGTGACAGGTTCCGCACGATCTGGCGTTTGTTACGTGTAAATTCATGGCCGAAATAAGTTAAGCCCTCATAAGGCTTCATTCCATTGCGAAAATCGCGGACATAGAGTGGTCGCCAGGGACGGACTGACGGATATAAAACAACCGAGCCAAATATGGACAATAACTAATATATTTATAAATAGGGATGTACATTTTGTTTTCCCGGTGTTTATTTGTTGTGCTGGGGGGCTACAGCATTGCATGTCTCTCCGAAACGAAGCATTTCCGGACCAAAAATAAAAGCCTCTTCATTGCATGTCAAAAAATTTTTTTTCTCGAAAACAAAGTAAGATACGAAAAATATCAAGAGACAAGAAAGTTGTATTTTTAGCTGTTTAACCCGAAAACAATATAAATTTTTTAAACAAGTCAGTGGCGTACATTTTGTAACATATTGTCCGATCTTTCTATTTGGTTGTAAGATAAGATTGAAAGTTTTGTCGGAATCGAGCAGTAAATTGTTCGACGCGAACCAATCTGTTATTTCTGAAATTGTGTCCGAGACTTTTTTTTAAGACTACCTATTTCTGTTTCTGTATACTCTTTTTTTTTCATTCATTTATTTTCATAATCTAGTTTATCTACATATGCTTAGACTACGGTTTGGCCTAGTTTACAATTAATATAGATAGCGAACAACTTTCCGGTAGTGACCTTACAGCGTATTATGGAAGCTTATATTGCCCTGGCTCAGATATTTCCCGCGTTTACGATAATCAACTGGAATACGGCTTGGCATTTGGGGAAAAATCTTCCAAATAACCCCATTTACTTTCTTCAGCCAAACATTATGTCCGCCATAGCAGACAACTTCAATGCAGTCGGCAAAATCTTCAATCAACCAGCACGGAGTGCCGGCGGAAGGAGGCCATTACAATAAAGGCGTAGATTTTCCGTTTTATGGGTGAGTCTTTGTCGGAGGCGTCGCCAGTAGCCCCTCCCCCCCCCCCCCACTAGCCAACGGCATGTGTATCGACCGTGTGGGTGTTGATGTGTTAAAAAAATGTATTTATTCTAAATAAAATACTGCTCAAACAGGGAAAATTGAGCAGATGGAAAATTTGCTGTTAGATTATTGATATTGATCAAAAATAGAATGGGGGCAAGGATGGATCCTTGTGGAACTCCACGTTTTACCATAGCTGCCTCTAAAAAGTAGGAAATGACGAAGTATTTCCTGTCTAGAGGTTATCTCTAGCTTTACTTGTCGTTCTTTTATATACGATAAAAGTCAATCATTTGCAACACCTCTTATCTCGTAGTAATAAAGTTTATCTAGAAGGATGTTAGTGTCAACACAGTCGAACGCTTTTGATAGGTCACATAAAATGACAAGCGGTATATTTTTTACTTCGATAATATAGTTTATGCTAATAATGAGGTCAAAAGTTGCATCATGCCATAATATTTTCTGTTGTGAGATAATTTATTAACTGTTAGTTGACAGCGGCCTAGAAAATCATAGAGGGCAAGAATTAAAGCAATGGGTCTGAAGTTAGAAAGGGTGTGTTGGTCCCCTTTTTTTAACAGGTGGCTTAACAATTGAGGTTTTAAAATATTCTGGAAACTCTTCTGTATTCAATAACAGATTGACCAAAAATATTATAGGCTTGACTAGACATTTTATAATATTTTTTATAATGGTTATGGGAATCTCATCCAATCCTGTCGACTTTTTAGGTTTTGAGCGTTTCACTACAGAAATAATGTCTGCTTCTGGTACTGGTGTAAAATAGAAAGACCACAAAGTTGCTGTTAATGTGTAGTGTAGCATTAACAAAGAAATCCTGAAATTATTTTGCGACCTCTCTAGGAATCGTTAGTTTGGTTCAGATTGTTAATTTTGGAGACTAACGCGTTTTTATTTTGTAGATTATTATTGAATATTTCCCAGGTAGTTTTCACTTCATTGAAAGATGTGGAGATTAATTTTTGAAAATGTTTTTTTTTTGCTAATATAATTTATTTCCTAAGGGTAGCACAGTAATCTTTTGTATATTGAATAAAATTTTGGTTGGTAGTAAATTTTTTAATCTATAATAAGCAACGTTTATTTCTGCAAGAGGTTTTGATACCCTTAGTTATCCACCCTATTTTGTTAGGATTTTTTTGGAAATGCAAATTTAAAAGCGCTGTTTAGATATTCATAGAATTTATCGATATTTTATTCAAAGTATAGGGTGTCACAATTTATATGTCAAAACAATGAAATGAAATGAACTTTTCTATAGATTTTTTATTGAAAAAATGTCTCTTTTCCCGATAAATAGACATGAGATTCTGCCTCTGCTATTGTAATTATGAGGACATTATGATCAGCCCAACCATTATCAAAATTACTTGTATCTATAATTGAGGTGTCAAGTGGCAAGCTGACCAAAATATTATCAAGGACATTTTGAGAATGTGTTGTGATCACCATAGCATCCGTAAATAATATGTTTAATTTAAATGATTTTACTAGGTTACTGAATTGTCTGTCTGTCTGATTCATTCTCTGTGAAGAGAATATTAAAATCACCACACATAATATGCACAAATCACTATCATTCTATTTTTCTAATTAATTGCAATTAAAAAGGGAATTAATATCTCATATTATTTAATCCTAATGCCATTCCTTCCCAGTGAATATGGACATTTTTAAACACATAAATACCACTCTGATCTAGAGATATCGTATGATCTAATGTAATTACTAATTACTAGTTAAATATATTGTAAATGTGCAATATATCTTATCAAGAATCATATTTCATTGTCTCCTACCTGTTGATAACAATTAATACAAAAAATATACTTATGATAGATATTTCGCAATAAAAACTATTGTATTTTCTGTTTCTGTTATTGCTTTCAAGAATTATTATTAATTTGCTGAAATACTTTCTGGTCAAAAGCCATAAATAATTAAAATATTTTTTATTTTTGCAGTCAAAATTAAATTAGGCATAGATTGAGGTGTTAATAAGTATCTATAAATATTTTTGACTAATCTAAAAGCTATTCTAATTTCCAAAATATATGAATAAAAAATATAATTGGTTATGATTTGATTATGTATTTATGCTATATTAAGTAAGTATCGGTAAGTTAAAAAGTAAAGAGTAATGCATAATACTGAAATCCAGACACACCCATGTACCTATAGTTTTGTATAAAATAGCAATAAAAGAAAACTCACAGGCCAAAAAATTTTAAAACATAAACACAAGCTACCCAGGTATGTTGTTTATGACAAAGCCCAGGCATTTTACATCAATATAAATCTATACACAAAATTTAAAAATAGATAACACAATAAAGCTGCTCAATTAATTTTACAATTTATATGCAAAATGTGTTTTACATGACAATCTGTGCATGACAAGACAAGGGTAAAATACAAAAAGTGACTTACCAATCATCAGTCTTACAGTTTCTGGATTAAATGGGCTCCAAGTTCCATTGGACAAAGCCTGTTGCAGTTCATCAGCACTAATAAACCCACTTCTGTCTCTGTCAACCCTAAAATTAAAAAAAAAAAATGTAGTCTACATTATACATTACTTTCTTTTAACAATTGTCTAGTTATGTTATTTGGTTTTACAGCAATGCAGGCATTTCTACTCTTGTTTTCCTAAAAATATCCGAAGGCCTATACATCTTCATCTTGACATTTAAAGGGTGATCAAAAAGGTTCCCAGTGGTTTAGTGATTAAAGTGTCTAGGCCTGTACTTGTCAGGGTCTTGGGCCCCCCCAAATCTGGAACTACCACCACTTAGTATAGAATGTAATATCCATAAGAAGCTGGTACAAGTTCATAATTCTACCTACACAAGGTGAGCCCCGTAGTTTTGTAAAACCTAGCAGAAGACAAGCTGCTGCAGTGGATACAAATTTGACCAAAGCTCCATATCTTCCATACAAATAAAAAAATCTTATAAACTACATTTATTTACCTGTGAAAAACGTCCCACAAAAACTCTCTGTTTGGCATAGGCGACTGGAAACTCATTTTTGTGTGTTTTGCTACAGAAATTCGATGATACACTACCTACAAGCAGTTAAAAAATAATGGTGGAGAGATAAAATAGCGGTACGTTTACTGGAGAGGACTTCACGATTTCGCCTATCTCTACAACTTGTTTTCGGAATTTCAGAATTCAGAAATTTTGCGCAATATTACTCACTATACTCACCACCGGTTCAAGGAAACAGACGTCAGCTCGAGCTCTGTCAACAGAACTAGTACAAATTACTGAGAATCTCTCGGATTTAGTACAATTTTATGGTGTTTGCGTTTTATCAAGCAATAAATAAATATTTCTCTTTCTACAATAATTGCCTTATTGCCTTCCAAAAGATTTTATAAAAAGATACATACATTTTCAAATAGCCGAAAAAAATGAAAAAATGTTAAATCATATTTTGTGGACAAGGTACAGGGTAGCAGGGTACAAAAGAGGGGAAAGGGCTTAGTTCTTAAGTTCTCATTGTCGCCATAGAGCGCAGAAATAAAGCGCATACCTAGTTGTTTCTTTTTTCTATGATAAAGCGCTCGAAATATTATCTCTCCCTCACATCAAAGGTTTGAACTGGGAACACAAACAACGCGCAGCAAAATGCATTTTGTAACAATGGTCCGGTCGGTGGGTCGGTACGAAATTCTCGATTCCAGTTTGTGTAAAAGGCATAATTAGGCTTACTTGCACTTGCACCACAACAATTGTGTTGCAAGTTAATTACCCCAACAATGTCAACAATCATATCGCAGAAATTTACGATAGAATAGAATATTCTTGTTTCTTTGCATTATCGCGCGTGTATGAACTACGCTACTGGCAATTTTTCATTTAGTACATATTACAAACAAAGGTACAATTATGTTTAAAAAATCCTGAAAAACGACGTCATTGTCACCGGCTTATAAATTTACCTCAGTATTTCTCATTCTCGAATTTAATTTAGTATTTAGTGGTTTAGTAGGTTTAGCAATTTACTTAAATTAGTAATTAATTGGTTCGCATTAACAAGAGTTCTGCTGTAGTTGTTCTGTAGTGGTAAAGTAATTAAAACCAGTCCTCTTTAAATATGGCTGCATCTCAAGAATTTCTTTGGGGGATTTTTCAAAGGTATGTTTGCATATTTTTAACCCTTCTAGGTCTGGGTAGGTTTATAATTTTTTTTTTACAGTGTTGATCGAGACAGGAGTGGCTTTATTAATGTAGAGGAATTGCAACAAGCATTATCAAATGGAACATGGAAACCATTTAATCCCGAAACTGTAAGGTTAATGATTGGTATGTACCTATATTATAAAATTAAATGATGGTGGTAGCTTACAAATAAAGCTATCAGTAACCCCTAAGATTGCCACATCTATAAGCTTATCAGTTTTTTTATTTATAGGGACATAAATTATTTATGATTTAAATAAAATTGATATGAATTGTGGCTAAGATGTATATTTATTTTTATTTTAGGAATGTTTGATCGCCAAAACAAGGGACAAATTGGTTTTGAGGACTTTGGAGCTCTGTGGAAATATGTTACCGATTGGCAAAACTGTTTCAGATCTTTTGACAGAGACAATTCTGGAAATATTGATAAAAGTGAGCTGACTACAGCTCTTTCTACATTTGGTTATAAACTGTCAGATGGTTTGGTAGAAACGTTGGTGCGAAAGTTTGACAGATATGGAAATGGAACTATTTTGTTTGATGATTTTATTCAGGCCTCCATATCGTTACATGTAAGTGTTTAAGTTTTCTACCCAATGGTAATTAAGGTCAATGATAAATTACCCCAAACATAAATAATATGCAACTACCTTGCTTTTTGTTTTAGACACTAACAGCTGCTTTTCGACAGTATGATACTGATCAAGATGGCTTTATCACTATTCATTATGATCAATTTTTAAGTATGGTCATCAGCCTAAAAATTTAATTTAGTGCCAAAAGGATGTACCTAAGGTTTAAAAAAAATTTTCTTGATTAAATTATCTATTATTTCTAAAGGTACCTAAAATGTATTCTTGTTGTTATTATATTTTATAGAATAGAATAAAAAAAAATGGTCTTTATTTTTCACTCAGGGAAAAACAGCATAGGTGTTTACTAACTTAGTCTTAAAAATGCAATTATTGTTTGTATATTTTTTGCATTCCTTAATTGACCAGATTCAGCAAAATAATTCCATAAATTAGACTTTTAATAAATGAACATATTTTATAATGATGTTTCCTTTACACTTGTGAAGAAAAGCATGAAAGCAATTTTATTGTAATTTTCTTCACCTCTTTTTTTACCAGATCAATTAAATCCAGTGTTACAAAATAGATACAAGGTTCCCAGGGTTGTCTTTAAAAAGCTCAACCGAAACTTGAAAGTAAACGGAGCCTACAATACAACTACTTAAAGTGATTTAGTGCATACGGGCCTGAAGTCCGTTTGTACCAAAATTTCACTAAGGAAAAAATAGGTAGGATGTCCGAAATTCAAAGTCGATTACACCCATAGAATAGCATTTACACCATACGATATTTAGCAATGTTTTTAACGCAGAAATTCAGAAATAAATCTAAGAGCAGGGCAAAGGGTTAGGTATTTTTGGCTTTCTAACTAGAATAAGAAGAGACTTATAACAAATTAATCTAAAATAATTATTAATATCTCCGTAGAACACGCTAAACCTAGATAAATGTTGCATTGTACACACTTTTGGTTGGAACCTTCCGGTTAATTTTATAGTTGGAATAAGTCATTTATATTTTATAGGGATATAAAATGCTTCTGTTCCAATAATGGCTAATTTTTGGATATTTTACCAATTCCATAAAACAATTTACAATTATGTCCGTACCACATTTAGTTCTCTAAAAACAAGAACTTTTATCACTTCCATCAACTGCGGGCATAATACCAATAATTAAATGGATCTGAACTTGCATAAAACTCATCCATAGAACAAATTAATTCAAAGCTTTGTGTCAATGATAATATATGTCGCACAGTGTAGTGCAATATTTCCCTATCTATAGGCATATTCCTTGGAGGCAAAGCAAAGCTATAGTGATTAGTGCCAAGCCACAGTCAGAAACCTATATTTAAATTGTTATGTACTGAGACCAGAACAATAAAGGTTAGTTTCGATGATACTCATACTCGTGGTACAACTTGAAATAATTTTTGAGCATCACCGCTAATACTCATGGTAGCGAACTTGTTAGACATAAACGTCCTTAGTGGAAGTCAGCTTAAATTGTTACGGTGCAATTGAGAGTTATTAGGGAAAACAGTGAACAGACCTCAAAAAGGGCGGAGGCAGGGCTGTGATAAGGGAAATTTTGGTTATGTACTAAATTATTAGTACAACCATTTCAGAGCATACACCAACCCTGGACACCTGTCAAAATCAGCTGTAAATTTTATACTCTGTCTCTATTTTTGCTTCTCTCGTCTCTGTTTGTCAGTCAGTCAGTCATTTTTTCCGTGTGGGCTGAAAGTTGAAAGAGGTCAGGTCAGGCCGGAAGGAACAAATTATTGTATTTTATTTTAATTATTATTCTAAAAAAATTACAGTATAATGTGTTGTTAAATTATGTAAGTTTAGTTTATTATCTGTGTTAGGTAAGACTAATGCATCTAAAGTAGTGGTCATGGTCATGGTATCCCAGTCATATAGGAAAGGCACTGATTTCATCTTCACAATGTACGAACAGCACTTCTTAACATGCACTTGCCTGGATAAAAATGGTATATATTGCTTTTTTCATTATTAGTTAAGTTTTTACCTATATTTTGCATGAATTGTGTAAAATTGCCTACAAGAAGTTGGTGTTTACACTTTCGAGTTATCTTTTTTGCAGGCTTATTTTGCAACAGTTTTTAAATACTCATGCAATTAAGACTATTTGTTCACCTACTTTTAGTAGCGTCAAGTAGGGTTACAGAATTCTATACACATTTCAAAGAAAGAGCTTGGCATAGGTGCGTTTATCTACTTTAAAGAATGAAAAGTCATAAACGCATTTTCTTCAACATACCTACACCACATACACTGTTAAGTATACAAATATTAAATACTGATGTGTATGTCCTTTGCATTTGCAATGAATGTCAGTCTTATTGTAAGTCTGATTTGACTCTCAACATGAGCAATTTTTGTGTTTTAAAAAATTAAATGTTTTTAGAATATATTTGGAGTGCTTAAAGCCTCTTGTAAAAGTCTTCCTTAAGAATTCGTTTCAAAATCTAAAACAGAAACAAAATTTTATTGTATATTGTATTGTATTGTATTGTATTGGAATTGGAATACTTGCTTTGCATAGATGGACTTATTAGACTAGGGGTAGAGGTTGGTCCAATAGACTGAACCATTTTTATTATTAATTATGTAAAATATATAGGTACAAGTACTGGTATATAACACACAGCGGTAGATAACAGATTTACATTTTACAATTAAATGTTTGAAATCCAAGGTCGCCTGTTACTCTTCACCTAAAAATAGAAATTACATTATTTTAACACATTGCTCTTTTTTTTATTTAATTTACTAGGAAGGAAAACAACTCACAAAAGTCATGATATGGTAGTACATTGAACTAACACATAAGAAACATGTCATTGTATTACACTAAAAATTGGAAATGTATAGCATGTATTATACCATAGATAGGTTTCATGTTTTATGTGTTTTTTGTCAAATTCTATTTAAAAGAATTATATTTTTAATTCCTTAAACATATATTTTTTAAATTTAGGTTTTATAAATAGAACCCTAGTGTACTGAATAATCAAACTTTATCTTTATAGTCACTGAGCCTATGTATTTACCTAGATTTAAAAAGCTATTTATTCTAATGAGAAGCATATTTCATAACTTACATAATAATGAAAAACAAGGCGTATAGGTATACTGTCGATGGTTTTTATTAATATAAGAAAAATTTAGCAGAATCTCCTTATAATAATATCCTAAGGCAGTTAAAGATTGGTAACTTTTAATGATCATGTTTTAAGATGTTCAGTGTTTTTCTTTTTGAATTTATTTATTTTGGCAACATTTACCTATTATCCTCCATGTAGTCACAATGGTGAGTAATATATTTATAAAAGTGCATTCTATTGTTGCCACTGTTAATATAGAATACCTATATATTTTATAAAAATATAATTTTTCATAAAACTTTTCTGATTTCTCTAAAAATTGGGTTTTTGAATATTTTATAGGGACATACTGTAGATAATTGTTTTAAAATTACAAGCGTTTCAAATGTTACTCTACTTTCATTAATTAAAGGACAAAACACAGAAGGTTACAACTCATGTTTAACAGCATTAATTGGTATGGTTCTTGGTTTTTCACACCTATTATATAATGGCAAACACTACTCACAACTCTAAAGGTTATAACATATCTAATTGTCTTCCTTTAAATGAATATTGCTGAGTGAGTCGAGTGTAAGCTTTGTTCGCCAATTCACCAAATATAACGTCTCTGTAATTCTGTTGTTTAACCAAACTAGCTGAGTTCTTATCTGACTAAAAACTCTGCAACATAATATACCAGTAAGTATGTTTTTTGGGTGCCTATCGACTAACCTGAGAGTTTACTAATACCAAATAATTTATGTACAGGGTGTCTGTAAAAGGTCTTTACAAAAACCTACCACATATTGTTCAGACCAAAATTAGCCGATTTAAGTAAACAAAAACTGCTCATACTATTTTGCCGAAATTTGGTACGTTGGCATAGCTTTATGGGGCAAAAAAACCCATGTCACAATTCTAATTAATATCAGTCCATGGGCGTAGAACCTGGGGTTTTTACTAATTGCTTGTTTCAGATTTCTATGCCAATGGAACAAGAGGGGTTTGGGCACAAAATTCAGATGAACCAACTCATTTGCTACAAAAAAGGTACTCTTGATAAGACTCAATTCCTCTGACGGTTTATACGTATTACTTTTTACAAAAAAAGAAAAAAATAACTAAATCATAAACAGAAATAAATAGAAATATCATGAAAATTGCTCAAAATGTCCACCATTTTCATGAATACAAAGATTTATACGTCGAAGAAAATTAAAACACACTCTTTGCAAAACTTGTTCATCGCCCTTAAGAATATTTATTGCATCTTGAATACGTTGCCATAGTTGTTCTGCGTTATCTGGAGTTGTCTTGCAAACCACTGTCTTAAGATGCCCCCATTGCTATTCTTGCTCTTTGTCAACGATGTTACTATCAACTTTCAAAAATGCAAATGTCTTTTGTACGCGGATGATCTCAAGTTCTATTACGTCGTAAATTCCTTGAAGGATTGCGAGGTGATTCAGTCTGAAATGAACAAGTTGGTCCACTGGTGCGAGGAGAACTACCTTAACCTTAACGTCGGAAAATGTAAAATTATGAGTTTTTATCGTCGTAAGGAACCAATACTTTTCCAATATTTCCTTGATGGGGAAAATCTTCAAAATGTTACCAAGATGAACGATTTGGGAGTTACCTTCGATCGAGAGTTAAACGAGCACATTTCTAATGTTGCCCTTAAAAGTTATAGAATGCTGGGTTTTTGCGTAGAAACTGTAACCATATCTATGATATTTCCACTATAAAATGTCTTTACAACTCCCTTGTTCGCAGTATCATGGAATATGGTAGTATAGTTTGGTCACCATCTTACCAATGTCATGCAAATCGTCTAGAAGCAGTCCAGAACAAATGTCCTAAATTTCTTCTATACAAATACAGATTCCCATACAAAAATTTACCATATAGTACTAGGATACAGCTAGTTGGATTGGACAGTCTCGAAAATCGACGAAAGAATGCCATGGTGCTCTTTTTGCATAAAATTGTTAATGGTAAAATAGACTGCGCCGAATTACTTTGCAATGTTGATTTTCGCGTCCCACAGAGATATACTCGTAGTAGGCAGCTCTTTCAGGAACCACCTCATCGGACTAATTATGGATTTCACAGCGGTGTGGATAGATTAGTAAAGAATTATAACTCCAATTTCCTGGACTACGACCTGTTTCACCAGTCATTTGAAACTTTTAGGAGGAACATTTTAAAATTTTAATCTATTGTCTTAGCTATTTTGTGTTTTTTCTTTTTTATACTTACAAAGTTGCTAATTTAGAAAATTTTATACCATTTGGAGATATATTTCTCTGTAGAGTATTGTGTAGAATAAATAAATAAATAAATAAATAATCCAATGGATTTAAGTCCGGAGATTGTGGTGGCCAATTTACAGGGGCTTACCTCTACCAATCCATTTATTTGGGTACTGCTGATTCAAAAAGTTTCTAACATTTAATGCAAAATGTGGTGGAGCTCCATCGTGCATGAATGAAACCACATACCTCTCCGAAGTTGTAAAGGTAAATCTTCTAGCAAATCTGGCAGCGTATTTTGTAGATGTTGCAAATAAATTTCCCCGGTTAATCTTTGTGGAATAATGACCAACAATGTGATTACCAATTATTCCAGCACACACATTAATTCTAAACTCATTTTGAAAATGTTTTACCTTGATAGCATGTGGATTTTCATCCGCAGAAACATGTTCATTATGAAAATTTGTAATCCCTCTTCTTGTGAAACATGCTTCATCGGTAAACAAAATATTGTTGGCAAAGTTGGGATTCTCTTCTCTCTGCCTATGAACAAACCTAGTAAAAACCAGGCGCATTTCAGGATCATTAGGTAAAAAATCTTGAACTGGCATCTTATGGTATAGATATAGCAACTGTTCTTGAAGTACTTCATGAACAATATCTTTGGACACTTCTATTTCCCTACCTAGCCTCCTGGTGCTTATTTCTGGATCTTCTGCAACACGTTCTAAAATATCTTCCTCGACTTCAGGTACCCTTACAAAACGCTGTCTTTCATTATCAATGGGTTTAGGAGTAAATTGGCCGTTTTCCCGCAGGCGTCTTTCAATAGCAGCAAACGTCGGGGTGGCTTGGTATACGATGATTTGGAAACCTTTCGGAGTAGACTCTGACACATTCTCGACCATTTCCTTGGCAATACCCAAATACCAATATTATATCGGTATATTCTGCATTAGTGTATTGCACCGCCATGACAATTCACGACAATTAAAGTTTTCTAATAATTAATGCAAGCAGATAAAATGATTGAACGTTACCAACAATATTATGTTACAAATTTGACAATAATCTTATGTTGTCAGATTAAACTAATAATAACCAACAATAACAATCGTTTGTGAGGTGTAAGGTCGTGTTGTACATACCTGAAAAATACCGTGCGAACAAAAAGCAGATGATAAGAAAACTGTTCAAGAGGTTTTTTTGTAGTAAATAAGTTGGTTTAATCTAAATTCTAAACTTAAACCTCTTATCTTTCATTGGCGTAGAAATTAAAAACAGAAAAATTCTACAAAACCCAAGTACTACGTGGTAAAAACTACTACGTATTAAGTAATAAAATGCAAATGTTTCGAAAACCGTCAGAGGAATCGAGTCTTATCAAGAGTACCTTTTTTTTGTAGCAAATGAGTTGGTTCATCTGAATTTTGTGCCCAAACCCCTCTTGTTCCATTGGCATAGAAATCTGAAACAAGCAATTAGTAGAAAACACAGGTTCTACGCCCATGGACTTATATTAATCAGAATTGTGACATGGGGTTTTTTGCCCCATAAAGCTATGCCAACGTACCAAATTACGGCAAAATAGTATGAGCAATTTAAAAATTGTCTCTTCAGCGCCGTCTAGCGCCCAAACTAAGCAAATTTGTACTAAGGTAAGTATACTTAAATCGTCTAATTTTGAATATGTGAAGAATATGTGGTAGGTTTTTGTAAAGACCTTTTACAGACACTCTGTACATTCAGTTTTTCTCTTAGTTATCGACCGTTTTTACAATTCTAGATGACTTTCTAGCATGGAGGAAGTCACCGACGAAGAAGACTACTTCGACACAATCTCAGTAAACTCCTCGCACAGCAGACGCAGACTAAACAATAACGACTACGTCGCCTTATCCAGACACACCCTTTATCATTCCGCCATTGATCTGGAAGGCGACGCCATGGAAATGACGAACCTCCAAGAGGGAGTGCACAAGGTCTCAGGCAATAAAAACATTAGAACGTACACACAGTGGAGAGATAGGGTATTTGACGTTTATTTGACTTTTAGACTGACTGCATGAGAAATTTAACTTTATATTGCTGCTGATTGCTGATTCATCTCTTTTACCTTATTTCGCCACTGCTATAAAGGGTTATGGGTATACAGGGTGATTCAAGTTGATTGGAACATTAGACGTTTATGGCAAACCTGTCAACAGGACCATCCAAACATTTGGTTTTTAGCTCATAAACCGTTTTCGAGATATTAATTTGTTCCCATTTTTTTTTCGAAAAACGACCTACAATAACTACTACTGATATTTTTGAATTCTGAGATAATAGGGCATTGAAATTTTAGTTTGAAGTTAGGCAATACCAGGATGCTTTTTACGCTATAGCCAAATCTTAGTTCCAATATACAGAGTTGTCTGAAAGTACAGGTAAATGCGAGGGTAAATGTCTTAAAATGTCTTTTTTCAAATGAGACACATTGTATATTTTTACTGATTTGGATAGCTGCTGAATTTTGTTCTTCATTTATGTTTACCATATCTGCCGGGGGATGCATGGCTTAGTTGAACATAGGAAATCCCATGTAAATTTTGAGGTGGCTAAATATTGACTCCCCTGTACATTTTAGAGAAAAAGTGTGTTACAATTTTTTGAAGAGACCGATATAATAAACCCATGTGCCAAGTTTGAATAAATTTTAATAAGCCAATCCTAACTTATTTAATTAAATGTGATGGCAAAATTACGAAATTTTTATAGTTTGGGTAATACAGTAAACACCAACAAATAATTTCTATGACGCTATTGACGTAAAGCTGGACATAACGAATAAAGATTATTTCACATTAATAACACATTTTCGTTTCACCAATCCGGCAATCACACATCCAAAATAAAAGACACCATTACGTTTTTCTTAGTAAGCCTTTAATTTAACATACCCTTACCTAAGACTACAGATTTTTACAAAAACATTAATTAATTAAATGTTCAAACAACCCTCCATTAACAGCTAAACAATATCCTAATCGATCATAAAATTCATTTCTAACATTACTGAGTTAATATTGAAAAATTCTATCACATTCTAACGATACAGTTTTTCAGCTGGTCTAGATTTTCAAATTTTCATCTTTATAAATATTTTTTTTTAAGTGACCCTACAGAAAAAAGTCGTTTGGCGAAAGGTCAGGAGACCTGGCTGGCCAAAGGATTAGATCACTACCACCGAAAAACAAGGCCTTGAAACGAGAAAGTATGAGTCATCACGAGTAGACCAGTGGCGGCCGATCTCCTGATGAAATAATTTATTTTTTAATATTTGGATTTACTATGATAAATTTTACTTATGTAAAGTATAAATCCATACCAAAAAAGTATTTTAGTACTAACAAATGTGTACCTAATCCAAATATTTTTATCTAAATAGGTATTATTTTTATATGGATATCAAAGCGCTTGTATTGGGTTATTTTATTTTGCTTGGATAGGAGATTGAATAATGAATTCATAGGGGAGCATGGAAAGAAAGAATACTTTAACTGCATTATGGTTTTATTTTATATATTTTTATAAAAAAAACGAATTATTTCACAAAATACACAAGGGAAGAATATGAAAATAAATCAATCGCAATAATTATTTCAATCACATTTCACATTGTTTGAAAAAAAATATTTACACATAGTAAATAAATAAATAAACTTTTTATTTCAAATCATCATACAAAAATCACAATATTTCTATAAATCTGGACTAAAATCACGTAAGCAGTATGACCCTAAATTTATTAATAATTTCCTAATCTGTACCTACTTTCATTTTTTTTTTCGGACACAATACATTTTATTTCTTTTGGTAGGTATATTGTTAAACAGCTGAACACACATATTATGTGGTGACTTTTCAGACAGCCAGCCTATGGGGTAAGTATTTAAAGTTCGGAGTTCTAAGCCTACCATCACTTTTATAACTATTTTATGCAACTCGTTACCAGTCATTTTACTTACTGGAAGAACATGGACTACATCTTGATATGGCGACAATAAGCTGCTAATCATAAAGGTGTGAGCACTGGTGGCACGTTCAGCTGCGCTATTGTAGGCACTACCCACAATGTTACCCCCTTGTAATCTATGTTAGCTCTAAGGCGAATCTCATCCATCATCAAAACAATTGTTTTGTCAGAATCCTCCAACAACTTAAACTTACTGGAAGCATATTTCAAAAAGTTTTCATCTGTTTGCTCCAAACGGGGATCTGTGTTGAAGCTTGCACAGATTGTCTTAAGGGTACGTGGAGATGGAAGTATAAGTCTATTTGCACTTCTTAAAAATTTATACGCGTGAGGAGAGATGGAGTGTAATAAGCAAGCAAACAGTGACAACTCGCAAGAATATCTCAGGCAGGTATTATTACTCACTGTTACTTACTTGAGCTGTTCTTGAATAAACTGTAAAACTCCTTTTATTTCTTCCAAAAACTCATCAGACATGGACTGTAAAAGTTCCAAAATGAAGTTAAATTTTTGTGTTTCTTTATCTGAACTTTTCTCCTGTAAATCATCTAATAAAGGCACTTTTAATTCCGATAACACAGTTTTTAAAGTATTAATGTCAGTCACTCTTAGGGGAAATTTAAGAACACTTTTGTCACTACACAGAATTTTTTTGACCTCAGTATTAGCAAAAAACACTTTGACATTAAGTTCGTCGTTTAAAAACACTGACAATTTTGGGGCAAGGTCATTCTGTGATTCATTTATATAGAAAAAACAAATATTTTGTGTGCCTTTTCCCTTCACCCATCCACAGCCTGGTTCTGTCAATTTGTCAAAAGCTTCCACCAAGTCAAGCTTGAACATTTTGGTGTAAGAGGCAAACTGCTGAGTCTAATCAATGACTTTCTCACCAACCGCTTCTATCAAGTAAAGGTCAATGGTATCTTATCCAATAAACATCCGGTTCTAAGTGGGGTCCCTCAAGGATCTGTTTTGGGACCATTACTGTTTTTGGTTTATGTTAGCGATTTGTCATGGAATATTGAGACCAGCATCATTTTCTTCGCCGACGATACCAAGTTATTCTGTAATCCACTGTTGCAAAAGAATTGCTTAGACAGAGATCTGAGGCGTATTGAGACATGGACAAACCGGTGGTGCATGAAGCTTAATGTATCAAAATGTACAGTACTGCATATTGGTCCAAATAACCCTCGTGAAACATATTTGCTAAATAATTGTCAACTTATTAGCGTTGCAGAACAGACAGATCTGGGGATACTAATTTCTTCTAATTTAAAATGGGAATCACATATTAATAAAATGGTAAAGAAGGTCAATAGTTTTATTTTCATGGTGCAAAAGACTTTCAAAGATCACTCTCTACAAATTGTAAGGAAACTGTACACCTCCTATATTAGACCAAAAATTGAATACGGATATAATATTTGGAACCCCTACTACATAAAAGATATTGAAATTTTGGAAAGGGTCCAAAGGCGGGTTACCAGAATTCCACTTGAATTGGGAGGACTACCTTATCCGGAACGACTTGAAAGATTTGGGTTAACTGCTCTGAAGCAAAGAAGAACTAGGGGTGATATAATAGAAACTTATAAAATACTAACGGACTACTATTCTTGTAACTTGAGAAGTTTGTATAACTTAAACCAGAATCAACAGCTTCGTGGACACTCAAAAAAATTAAGCAAAGAAAAATCTGCGACATTTCCAAGAAAGAACTTCCTCAGCAATCGGGTGGTGTATATATGGAATTCACTTGAAGAAAGCACAGTGTGTGCAAATAGTGTAAACTCCTTTAAAAACCGAGTTGATCATAATTTCAAGCAGTTAACTCAAAACTTTGTCCATTACGGTGCCTAATGATATTCGTTAAACTAAAAATTTAATAATATTTGTGAGTCCAAAATACTTACCTACCCATAAACAAATTATTTTTGCCTGAGAATTTAAAAGTGTAATAATTTAAATAGACCAACGGCCTTTAGACATTTTAAATCACGATAAATATTAAAAATATTAAATAGACTAAAACAATAGCTTCATCGGATTCTCCGCTTGCTATTGATATAATAATAATAATAATAATAATAATAATAAAGTTAGAGAAAGTTATTAACTCATTATAAATTGCTGATGCTTTTGTACTTTCTGTAACAGCTTTTTCTACATCTCGACATTCCATTCGAAGGCGTTTAGACTCCGGAGAGATTCGCCCAGGGATATCATCTTTCGACAAATATGATGGACATCGAGGCATCTGGGTTGGGACAGTTCCTAAAACAAATAAAAATCATTTAAAAAAAAAATCAGTACCAATTATTTGACCAACAACAAGCATAAAATATTTTACCCACATCATATTTTCTAATATCCCTCTTACCTTTAACTAATCGTGGATATTTTAGTGCTGCTCGATAACTTCACCAGTTGCCACAATCTGGAAGGTTGTTTTTCTTTCAATGAAGCTGGGTTGAAAGTGTAATTCACACACCTAAAAATAATTTTATTTTTGGTAATTACAAGCTATTAAAATATCCATTGACACAAACCTACCTTCCTTGCTTTTGTAGGAACAAAATCTTTCCTTTTAATTGCCCATATCCATTGTTTCCTGCTATTCGGGGTCTTGAGGAAATCCAAAAACTGCCACTTTTGGCCCATTGATATCATAATTTCTCCTACAGTTTGGAACACAACAACGATACGGCATGATTTTTTATTTTTATTAAAGTTAAAAGTTTTATCAAAATAACATAACCTAGACGTTCACTGCCTGGATGTTTTGCGAAATTCTACGTGTCCTGAGTAAGTAAACGATAGAAGCACCGTACCTAAATACAAGAACACGTATAAACACCAAAAAATATCTGTAGTTTACAAGATTATAGCCGAGAAATTATAGGTAGTAAATTCGCAAACGAAAAGCGTGCACTGTGCCGAGCCTAAAATCCGGTCTACAAGCGATGACTCATCGGTTCATAAAATCGAGCGTTTCACGGCCTTGTCTTTACGGTGGTAGTGATTAGATGCCATGGGCCAATAATATTTCCGTCAAAAATATTTTGCAAGTATTCCCTGACCATGAGAGAGTTATGGGCAGGACAACCATCCATTTGATACCAGAACTCCTGATTTTCGCGTACAACTTCTTCTAGTGCGGGTTCAATTCGTCAATTTTTGTAGTAAGTCCAAATAGGTTACTGCTATAAGGTTGCCTTCCATAAAAAACGGTCCAATAATGTGATGTCCTACAATTTCCGCCCAAACATTTATTTTTTGTGGATATTGCGTTCGAGTATGAACAAGGCGATGTTCATTTTCTTAGCTCCAATACCGGCAATTTTAAACATTTGATTCGTTGTTTAGGGTGAATGTACCGGGTGTTCCACCTAAGAAGGTAATCGGCTATATCTCAGAAAGTAATAACACTAGGACTTTGGGAAAAAATATATAACGATAAAAGCGGCCAAGAGAAATTGCTGGAAATTATTTTCAAGTTCGAAAAATTACCGCTAGGGGGCATAAGAGAACTTTTAAAATAGAAATGCCGATTTTCTCTTGATTTTTCTTAATAAAAATATGTTAAAAATATAAGCATTGTATTCTTCATAAAGTTATGCAACTTTATGTTAGGAATCGTTTTTTTCTATTTTAATAATAATAAAGTGGTGGGAGAAGGTAAAACGTTTTTTCTTTCAAACGCTGATATCTCTGCTTTGGATAAACCGATTTTATTCAACTTGGTTTTGAGAAAAAGCCCTTCTTTTCCTATACACGTAGATCTATTAACTATACCATATTGATTCTGATGGTGGCCACTAGATGGCGTTTTTCCGTAATTCCTCAATGAATAAGGATTTTCTCAAAAAATTATTTTAGGCTTATAAAGGCTATTAAATAGTGGAATAAAAAATCCAGGTACGTATTTAAAATAAAAAAGTTGATGATGGTCGCTCGAATCCGAAACGTCGGATTAAAAAACTAACCCCATCAGCTTGTAGAGGAGGAAAAGTTACTATAAGAAACTGGAAACCGCAACGTGATATCTTTTGTTAAACTAGAGATTTAATTGATTAATTAATGTTTTAAAAAATGGTCTATTTTTCCATATTAATTATTATTATCCCTAATTTCTCTAGTTTAACAAAGATATCACGTTGCGGTTTTCAGTATTCTAAATACGGACCTGGATTTTTTATTCCACTATTCAATAGCCTTTATAAGCCTAAAATAAAATATGATGAAAAAGTCATATCATAACATTTAATTTTTTTGAGAAAATCCTTATTCATTGAGGAATTACGGAAAAACGCCATCTAGTGGCCACCATCAGAATCAATATGGTATAGTTAATAGATCTACGTGTATGGGAAAAGAAGGGCTTTTTCTCAAAACCAAGTTGAATAAAATCGGTTTATTCAAAGCAGAGATATCAGCGTTTGAAAGAAAAAAAGTTTGACCTTCTCCCACCACTTTATTATTGAAAATAGAAAAAAAACGATTCCTTACATAAAGTTGCATAATTTTATGAAGAAAAGAATACAATGCTTATATTTTTAACATATTTTTATTAAGAAAAATCAAGAGAAAATCGGCATTTCTATTTTGAAAGTTCTCTTACGCCCCCTAGCGGTCATTTTTCGAACTTAAAAATAATTTCCAGCAATTTCTCTTGGCCGCTTTTATCGACATATATTTTTCCCAAAGTCCTAGTGTTATTACTTTCTGAGATATAGCCGACTACCTCCTTAGGTGGAACACTCGGTACATTCATCGGTAAAACAAATATTTCTCAAAAAATGCCTATTATTATTTGCTCTTTCCATTACCTCAAAACAGAATACCATTCTCTGTTCTTCATCACCTTGCCGTAGCTCTTGATGTTTTCCTACGGCTTGCCCGAGAATACGCGTGCTATTTTCCTCCACGTGCAGTAAAATATCAAGATCTCTGTTATCCCTTTCTTCAGCTCTATTTACATTCTGAGTTGAGCATCTACCGTTACTTATTACAGTGCCTTTGGACTCAAATTTACTAATGATAAGTTTATTTAATGAAATGGAAGGGAGAGGCTATCAGGGAATTGAACTGAAAACATTTCAGACACTGCTCTTAAACTGTTTCCTGTATAATACCACTTAATCATAGTTACTTTTTCCTTAATGGAATAGCTCATATTTAGCTATAATTAAAGCGCCTCAATAAAAATGTTGTCACTGACGCTACTTTTCGTTATGTCAATGCCAAATAATAATTTGCTGGTGTTTGCTGTATTACCTAAACTATGAAAATTTCGTGATTTTGCCATCACATTTAATTGAATAAGTTAGGATTGGCTTATTAAAATTTATTAAAACTTGGCACATGTGTTTATTATATCGGCCTCTTCAAAAAATTACAATACAATTTTTGTCTGAAATGTACAGGGGAGCCAATATTTAGCCACCTCAAATTTTACATGGGATTTCCTATGTTCAACAAAACCATGCAATACCCGGTATACCTAACTAGTTAAGTTACTGACCCATAAGCATTTATTTGAAAAGGATATTTAGGTTAGTTCATTTAATTTACGTCGTTCCGGTCTCTAGCTACGCGATATCCTTAAGGGGAAGCGAAGCCATATGTTAAGCTTCTTCAACAGGGATAAACCGTGGATGTGCTATCTTTGTCTACACTTTCTTTAAATAGTTTTAGTAGACACAGACTAAAATGACGCACCATATATAAGAATTTTGAAGCATAGTAGTTTAATGGCTTAATGAGAAACGACTTTTTTGCAGTATTGTTTGAGCTAAGAAGAGATTTTCGTTATACCTTGTTTTGTAACCATGAACGTGGTCATGTGAGTTTTTTTGCAGTCCGAAAACAACCGATGCATGATTTCGATCGTGTTTGGCGAATCATGTCAGTGTTCTTTAATAAGAGTAGCTCTGGAGAATTGAGCCTAGATATGGGCGTTCCTCAGGGATCCGTACTTGGCCCTCTCCTTTTCCACATCTACATTAACGATATACCCTATCTGGATATAGCGGGGACGTTCACCATATTCGCTGATGACACGACCATCCTTTGGCATGGCACGGTTGCCGATGGGCTTTCTTTGAATCTAAAGAATGATTTGTGCAAAATCAAGGAGTGGTGCGATGCGAATTTGCTATCGTTTAATATTTCATAGACTAACATATTGGGATTTCGCTGTGGTCTGGATAATGTTTATCTGGAGGACGAGGCGATCTCTATGCCTGATGTTAGTAAATTCTTGGGACTGTATACATGGACACCAATCTTAGATTTGAGAACCACATAGTAGATTTGTGTTGAAGGCTATCTTCTGGTTGCTATGCCATTAGGATTATCTGAAACAATCTGGGTTTTTCTTTGGCAAAAGACTCGTATTATGCTCTGATTGAATCCCGTCTTCGTTATAGTATTTGTTTTTGGGGATCTTGTGCGCAGTACTTGTTCCAATCTGTGTTTGTGTTTCAAAAAAGGGCAGTCAGATATGTGTGCGGTGCTAGGGTTTGTGATTCTTGTCGTCCTTTGTTTCTTAATAACTCAATTTTACCTCTTTGTTGTATGTTTATCCTGGAAACTGTTTGCTTAATGTTTAAAAAATATCAAAGTGACCTGTCTATCCCCACACATTATAACACACGTCAATAATTTCTCCTGAACTTACCAATTCCATGATCCCGCCTAATTAAAAAATCTTTGATTTATGACGGAAGTGTCTGAGGAGTGTGTGGCTCCCATGTCAGCTTCTTGTTCAGCCACACTCCCAGAAACCGATTTTTTCTGCACTGTTTTGTTTTGTCTCAATCGACTGCATTTCCCCAATGTGACCATAAACCTCATTTAGATCAGACCCTAGTGCAGTGACTTTGTTCGCATAAAGTATCAGTTCTGCGCCCGGAACTCCCACTGGAATGTCATTAACACACAGGATGCTCCTTAATGATATGCGAATATTTAAGGGTGTTAATCTACATGAAAATGTAATGATAGTGTGCTTTATAAACTATGGTCCAAGGGTGTTCCGTTACGAGAATACAGGGCGTTAAAGTTTTTGGAAAAAAATTGAAATTAATTAATATTTTTGAAACTATTTCAGTGATATCTAATATCTAGCGACAGTTAATAAAGGTGCATATTTTTTAATACATACGGGCACTGACTTTGATGTTTTTGAGGAAAAAAATGGTACGCCAATAGTTTTTTCCCAATTAAAAATTATTCTTGAATTCACCATTCAATTTGAAACATTATTGCTGTCTTTCTGCAAGAACCAAAATTTTTTGAGTGTTCCGTTCACTGGTTTGCCCTAAACGTCTAATGTACCATCCACCATGGTTCGCCCTATAGTTGGATTATCTTTTGTTTACCGTTCTAGCTCTCGACAGACAAATTTTTGCTTTCCGCTTAAATGCCGTTAAATTAAATTTTGTTAATTATTGTTGTTGGCCTTCCTAATTAACTAAATAAATATGTACATGGGTCAGGTTTGGTGTCAAGGTAGACAAAAATTAATCCGATTATATTTTGGTACTACCACACTTACTTTTCGTATTTTTTTAAATTTGACTAAATAATTCGACACCTAATTCACACTGATCGAGAAGCATCTAATTTTAGAGGTCTCTGTTATAACCCAATACACACTTTAAGTTCAAAAAAAATCAAAAAGTGGTTCCAAAAGGGTCAATACATAATTGGTAATTCTTTATTTCATTTACCCACTGACAAAATGGTCCATCACTGAAGCCCTTCTAGTTTAGTTCAATTGTTCCTTTACTATGTACCTTAAATTATTTTATATTGATTTCCTACATTCACGTTTTGCTTTATTAGAGTTATTAAGTATACATTAGACACCCATACTCATACCATGAGTAAATTGGCTTAGCTTGATCTATAAGCCAAGAGGTCTACCACTATTTTGGGGGTATACTAAACTTAAAACATACTGTGTTCAGGTTCTCTTCTACTTTGTTATGAAGTCCTATTTATTGTGGTTTTTTAAATCGTCTCAACACCCGAATTTTCGTAAAGTTTTAAATATTTTAAGTGTACAGAGGGCTGCCAATTTACATCATCACAAGTTCAGGTTAGTCAATTTAATTCTCCCAGTATTTTTAAAATGTGTTTATTAATATGATGAAAAAATAATCAAAATTTGAAAAGTTCAGGTGGCAGTGAGTATCTCTTCTTTGCACATTTTAAACTACCAAAAAAATCTATAGTGTAATAGAAATGTATAAAGGGTTTTAAGGTGAAGCTACTGTTTTTTGGCAACCACTACAATAAAGTGCTTATCACCTATATATTTTTAATTTGACATACAAATCAATCTATAACTTCAAGGAACTACTACAAGTTCATACAACAATACTTGACATTTTTTAAATATCGCACATTTTTATACTTCCACTATTTTGGTTACTTATAAGGGAACTTCACACTTGTATGATTTTTAACAAACACTTACTGGTATTATTCTAATGTTACACTTCCATTAACACATTATGTGACCTGTCAGCCATATGATGTAAAGACATTGATTTATATAAAGGTTGAAATAATAACGTAAAAATGATATTTGACCAGCCGTTTCAATGCAAATTTGGATGAAAATGTTTTTTTTTACCTTGATATAAATCAATGTCTTTACATTATAGGACTGATTATAAAGTTTTACTAAACCCAAGTAAAATTTATTTAGTGCAATAAACAGTAATCAGAGGATTAACATTACAAATAGAAATAATCAAGTTTCTAACCATATCAATAATTATTGATCATAAATTTTGGTATTATCTAAGGTATGTTTGGTGTGTGCTGTAAAGCGTTTTTGTATATAGGGTGTCTCTAAAATGTCTGTACAATTCCTTAGGCTAAAATATGACTATCTCGTCCAACGTATCTAAGTCCATTTTAACGGTTTGTATAAGAAATGCCTCGAAATAGACAGCCTAAGTCACGTTACAAGTGACGTATTTTTAAAAACCTTCCCAAACAAAAATAAGTTGCATTGAAAATCCCATAAGAGATTTTTGCAAGCCTTGGTACACGTTTATAAGCGACAAATAAGCCATTTCTTCAAATTATTTATATTTTTGGTGATAATATTGATCCATTTATAGCCACAGATAGAGGTAATTTAAGTGTTTCCTGAAATTATTTTATCGCTGTCTGAATAAGTTTCAGAATATGTTATTGTTGTTTAAGGCATACTTGTTAATTTTTTGTAAAATAAAGTGTATGGTAATGTTTATTTATTAATATAAAGTAAACCCAGTCTATAGCCTGAATAATTTTTATTATAGATTCAATATCTGCTAAGGTGGTTATGTGTTTTGTTACCCGATTGCAAGCATAGTGAACAGAAAATTTGCACGTTTATTGTATTCCCTGCAAAGATAGAAGAAAGGAAAGCCCGGACATCATTTATAAGGTACCTACCTAATAGAACAATTATTATTATGTTAAAAAGTGGTAAATGCCTTGATGTCAAACCATGTCCTATGGATGCAATTTGATTCAGATCGGAGAAACTCAGGCGATGATGAAAGACAAAAGTTATAATATTGTGGATGCTAAATAATGATTTATTGTAGATTTTACTAAACAAAGCAGGTAATACAATATCAGCCAACCGTTCATGTTCTAGCAGGAATAATATGTCATCGACGGCATTATTTGGACACTATTACATATCAGTTACTAATAGGGAATGCCGCAAAAACTAAATCCAGCGAAGATAAAGCAGCTGAGGAGCTATATCCCAGTAAGCCTTCGTGCAGCTATGGATCATCAGATTGCTTAGACATTTTAAAAATACTGTAGGCCTTAACAACATTAAAGTTTGATGGAAATTAACTGTATTGAAATTATAAAAATGTATATAAATATTTATTATTGTAATTTTTATTATATTGTTTTATAATCTACATATTTGAAATTGTATTAGGTATAGCATTGATATCCCTGTACAAACATAAGGACATGAGAATCATTGTAATAAAAGCGTACTGAAAGTTTTTCAAGGTTTTTTTTTAAATTCATTCCAAATCTTGCCTTAAAAAGTACTTTTCTGCTTCTAATGATGCTCTAGAATTTCTAGTGACATTTCTTGAACATGAAGTACATATTCTGTACATAATCGTACTCGCACTAGTGATTATTTTTCTAATAATAATTCAATATAATGTTGGCTTTGCTTTTCTATTAAAAGTTAAAATAAACTATTAAATGTGCACATTTTTTACTTTGGTTTTTAGGAACGTGAATACATTTTGTATAAGAAAAGCTATAACATACCTTTTTTCTGGAGATGTAAAGCCAAATTGTCTTTTTTTATGCTGAACTTAAATTTTCAATATAATGCACCTAATGAGGTACCTATTCTTTCTGTTATTGTTTACAAAATATCAGCTACAAACCAAATAATATTGTTCCTTTCTTCTATGTTTGCAGGGAATACAACAAACTTTCAGATTTTCGGTTCACTATATTTGTTTGCAATCGGGTAACAAAACACAACCACTCTAGCAGATATTGAATCTATAATAAAAATTATTCAGGTATAGACTGAATTTGCTTTATATTAATAAATAAACAATTTCATAAGCTTTATTTTACAAAAAACTAACAATTATGTCTTAATAATAGACAATAATGTAAATAATAATAACATAACCTCAAACTTATTCAGACGGCGATAAAATATTTTCAGGAAACTCTTACCTCTATCTGTGGCTGTAAATGGATCAATAGTATTACCAAAAATATGAATAATTTGAAGAAATTATCTTATTTGTCGCTTATAAACGTGTACCAAGGCTTGCAAAAATCTCTTATGGGATTTTCAATGTATATGAGTATTTTTGTTTGAAAAGGTTTTTAAAAACAGACCCCTTGTGACGTCATCACTTAGGCTGTGTATAGGAATTAAATATTATAAATTACATAAACCAAGGCACAAAATAGTTGTGATGTATGCGAAGTGCTGGTGGTGGCGCCCTCTGCATGGTATATCAGATCTAGATTTCTACCAAATTTGGTGCAAATTCCGCTACTATTAAGATATTTTAAAAAACAATAACTTTGTATTCCGAAAACCCCCAACTTTTGGACTAACGTAAGTTGGAGTAGATCGTCATATTTTAGACACCCTGTACATTTATACATACTTTCCACATAAAATTTTAGTGTAGGTATATTAGATTGTACTTTTATTATCCCAATTTAGTTTTAACTTATACTAGTACTAGTAAAGACGAAACCTTTTAATTACAAAAAAGCAGTTGTATTTAATGGCATATTATACACCATTACCTAGTACATCATTCCAATCTATCCACATTGGTAAGTTTATTTCTTAATATTTATAGAGATGGAGACATTTCTCCAATGCAGAACTGTCTGTAGATTTTGTGTTAGCCTATGATGAACGAGGAAAGCAAGAGCACATTGAAAAAAGAAAGATATTCGAGACCAATCTCGAAAATACGGGTCTGATATTGGAAAGGGAAGAGAATCAAAGGATACATTTTGTCAAATTGCACGTGCCACGTGAAGTTTTATGTCAGTATGCCGAAATTTTGAAACTTAGACTGCCAATTAAAGATGTAAGTATGTATATTTATCTTTATTATACAAGATAAGAGGAACGAGAGAGAAATTTCGTTATTGTAGTTTATTATCAAATTGTAGTTATAGACCCTTTTATGTAAAATTATAGGAATCACGAGGATATCTCTAATACCTACTAATACTTGTAGGTACTGTATTGAGAAAAAAATTAAAATTAGATAATTTTACACCCTTGTTACTAAAAAAGGTACTACTAATATATAACAATATAATATAATATAATGTTAACAAAACAAAATATGTTTTTCTTGCGCGTTCGGAAAGTAACTACTTCCACACTCATATGAAATAAATTGCTTCCTTCAAAGTCATTAATTAGCATCGAGGGAGGAAAAGGCAGCTCCAAGTCATAAGCGCAGTATATAGAGGCTTACTATAATGGCATAGAAAAATCAGCCCGTCCAGGAGCCATAAACAAACACCCTTCCAGTTTATTACATAAACCAAAAAAGCGCCTGGATGAATAAAAAGTTGTTTACTGCTTGATTTAAAGAGCAGTTTGATCACATCCTGGAGAATATCTTCGTGTAGGTGAAATTACTGTTAAGTTTTTGCCGCCAAACGTTATCAGCCTAGCTTAAAGAAAAATTACAGACGTTTGTTTCTTGAACATGTGTTACAAGTGACGAACTTACCACGACTCTGCCGCAGATTACCTTAAAAGATGTCGCTTACTTAGTGAGTCAAGCTTGGGAATCTGTTCGAGCATCTATAATACAAAAATCCTGGCACAATATTTTGATCCCGGATAATGATACAGAAGACGATTTGCCTCTAAATCAGCTTACTCTAAGATTAAGGGACGTTCAAGATGACAGCGATTGTGAAGATGAGATGAATGTTTGATTTAATGAAACATTTAAAAGGCTGTGAAGATGTTACAGAGTAAGATGACCATAAGCAAGAGCTTTCTATAGATGAAACAGCTGCCTCTGAACAATCTCAGGAGGTAGACCTGCTTGAAATAGAAGATGAAGAGCAAGAGTTTGTTGCTGAACATATCTCTAATATTATTGCAATATGTGGAGCAGCAACCCGAGGCTGAGATATCGCAGCAAGAAAGAGAAACTCTTAGAAAAAGCAAACTATTATTAACAATTATTTTAATGTATTAGAAAAATAACTTTTTATTTTATTTCATACATTTATGTACATATGTGTGTACTACAGGTCTTTTTTCTTAAAGTTTGTCAAAATAAACAAAGAATGTATCTTTACTACAATTTACAAATAAAATATTTAAACATAAGCATGGGCATTTATCTGTAGTAATATATTAAGGCAAGCCCTCGAGCGATTTCCACGGCAAAAAATCTTCGGAATGATTTTCTGATTATTTCCCAATCCCGAAATGTATTTTGAAGATTATTTACCAAATAAAAAACTAACGATTTCTGACGGGTGAGATTTTCACTTTTGACAAGGGTGATTTTCACCGGAGAGCGGGAGATTATCGCTGGATTTCTGACGGGTGAGATTTTCACTTTTGACAAGGGTGATTTTCACCGGAGAGCGGGAGATTATCGCTGAATAATCAGGTGAAAATCAACCGGCTTTTATAATGGATGAGGTAAATAATCATTAAAAAAAATCCGGATTATCCGAGCCGCCGATTATCCGAGCTAGGGTACAGCACACGTTAGCTCGGATAATCGAGAGTCTACTTGTACCTACTTATATTCTCAATCTAAAATTCCTTCTTCACCTTTGACTATATTATACATGATTTTTAAATTTCATTATAATATAAATTGTAAAACATTTCAATTAATATGAAAACGTTCTATACAGCCCTGAAGGTGGCACAGACTAAGTGTCAAAACGTTGCCTGTTGATTCTGATTGAATATATTGTCCAAAAAAGCGAAGCTCATCAGACTGTTTTCATTTAAAAAATTGCAAAAAATATTGTGTTTTTTTTTTCAGATATTTATTGACAGCATTTATTGTATCACTGTAATTACCAGACGAAGTTTCGACACTTACCTGCCTGTCTTCTTCGGGGTTGCAAAGGACATTTTTCATCTTAATTTAAAAATGATTCAAAGTATCATTTCTAAAACAGTAAAAAAAGTAACTGAAGGGCACACAAGTTAAATTCACACAGAGCAGTTACAAAACTACTTCGTAATAACCAAAACCAGAGAGAAACTTACGTAACTCAAGGGGGTGATTCCTTATGATATTCTAAGAGAAATAGCTCATGTGAACATGTGTCCGAGTTGCTTCGTTTTTGATATACAGGGTGTTAAGTTTAAAAAAAAATCGATTTTTTTACAATTTTTTTAAATGTCGTTTTTTCGATTTCATTAAAATTTGGTAACGTTATTCATCATATTTAAAAAAATAATTATATTTATAATTTAAATGTTTTAATAAATTTTGAAATACATAGGTATTTTTTTTGTTCATTCAATAAAGTGGTTTTTATTTTTTCTCTCGAAAACGAAGCAAGATACAAAAACAATTCAGAAAATAAAAAAATTGTATTATTTGTTGGTAAATCCGAAAAAAAATATCAAAATAGGAAAAAGGTTAGTGGCGTACATTTTTTTGTCAATAATATTAGTTAAGGTGCCCCGGGGAGGCCACTGGACTTAATAAATTTAATCTAGTTAGGACTAATTAAGCCCCTCATCATTGTAAATAGCGGTAACAAATTCAATAAAATCGGGAAAAGGATATTTAAGAAAATTATAAAAAGACGATTTTTTTAAAAAAACTTTAACACTGTATATCAATAAACGAGGCAACTCCGGACACATGTTCATTTTCTGTTAGGATATCATAAGGAATCACCTACTTTAGTTACGTACCCTACTTCTGAAACACTCGGTAGATATGAAAATAGTTAAGTTTTCATTTTCCATCCCTTTATGAATAAGAGAATGATTAAACTTTTTGTGTGTGTATTAGAAATAGTCTATTAATAATATGTATACACTTGATGAGAGCACATGAAGTATTATTTACATATTAATTACCCCCTATAATTATTGTTTATTTCAAATTTACTTTTTCAGAATAACGAACAACTTCCAAAAGATAACATTTTATCCTCGACTGTAACTAAATTTTTAGAAAAATGTAATGTTACCCTGGATCCTAACAAGTTTCCGGCCAGACAATATCAGCTGACTGCTGAATTTAGTAAGGACAAAAATTATTTGTAAGTTCTATGTATATTAAAATATTAAAAATTGTATATTATTTGTTACCTTTTGTTTAAAGATACATTTCACCTTTATGGTGTTTGTCTGTCTCCAAATACCGTTGTTAAAATTAAAATTACTGACCCTTGCATTTTTGAACGCCACAATATAATTGCTTCCCTTTCAGGTTCGATGTAGATGCCCCAGACTTTTTTAATATGTCCGTGAAAATAGCTGTAGCGTCCTATATTTTAGAGAGGACAAAATTTGGCTCAGAAGACCAAAACAAAGGGATAAAGCAACTGATTGCTGAAGATATTTACAAGGCGGCTTATCCATTACACGATGTAAGTAGGACTTCTGTACGCCATTGTTAAAAAAAAATCAAAACGGATGAAAAAAATAGTGTAGGTTGTATTTAATTACAAATCTTAACTTTAAAACCATATTTTAGAAGTCGCAAATTTGGGAAAGTCAATATATGTATTATATACATATATAGATTTTCTGCAAGCATGCGCATAATAAATGGTATCAAAATACTGGGTAAAAAGGGAAGACGTGTGTTAAAGTGTTCTGCAACTTTTAAAATAACAGCTACTGAGGATTTTCCAACATTTTAGTGTTAGTGCCTGATTTCTGTTTTTTTTTTTCAGGGAGACCTTAATGAATCAGGCTCTAAACGTCACTTGTTATTGCATGAATGGGCCTCAGTATCAAAATCGATAAAATTCCAGCCCATAGACGAAATAAAAGACTACTTTGGCGTCAAATTTGCTCTTTACTTTGCATGGCTGGGATTTTACACCCACATGTTGATACCAGCAGCTATTGTAGGCGTGATATGTCTTATTTACGGTGCCTTAACTCTGAATTCTGACACTTTAAGTCGAGATATTTGCGACTTGGATGTTACAATGTGCCCTTTGTGCGATAGGACCTGTGATTATTGGAAATTAAAGGACAGCTGTAACTATTCGAAGATTCAGCGTCTGATCGACAATCCTGCTACCATATTTTTTGCTGTGTTTATGTCAATCTGGGGAGCTTTGTATCTTGAACTATGGAAAAGGTAGGGTGTTGGACTATACAGAGTGTAGGGTAAGTATATGACATACTCTCGGGAGGTTATTGGGGAGGTCAAAATAACCCTAATTTGTGATAGGAAAAAAATTCTTAAATGCCCCTTAACGAAGATACAGAAGGGTACCCAGTGACTTACCTTTTCGGCTCTAACTATTGCACATGTATAATTTAATTAAATTTAAATATTTTATGTAGGCCGTAAAGACTCGTAAACACATACTACGGTAAATGTTCTATATCGTCAGGTAAGTCAGGAACGGACTTATTGCGACTACACTCGTTCAGCTAAAATTTTGACAGGTGTCATTTTACAGACCTGAAAACTGATTTTTTAAATACTCCGGTATTTCCTTTTTAACAAAGGTATGGAGGGTGTCAACGCAATTCCACGTATCTCCAAAAACCCAAGCTTTACAGGAAAGAAAAAAAAATGTTATGATAATTAATTTAGCTTAAATAGAAAAATATTATTGATTTGATTGTTTATTGGATAGACATAGAGACCTATAAGACAACTTTTTACAATATAATTGCAGAATATACTATTTTATAGGAGATAAGTCGAATTGCTTATTAAAAATTGTCAAGGAAGAGACAAGTGGCAATTGTCCGCACCCATCTTGTCTGGAATATAAGTGGTACTATATTTTTTATTGACTCATCATGCCAACTGTGTTCAACTTATTGTTTAAACAGCATCATCTATCGATGCGTGTTGGAAATCTTAAGCAAATAAGGTTGAAATCGTCATTTGAAGAAAAAGTATTGACACCATCGTAAACTATTCTACATTTGTTTCGATAAAATTAGCCGTTTTCGAAGAACATACATTTTTTGTATAACACGTTATTGAAATAATAAATCAGAATACAGTGAGACTTCGATAATTTGGGCCTTCGGTAAACCGGATTCTTCGGTGATTCGGCCAAGAATTTCAATTGCATTGTGTACTTTATAATCCGGATTTGACAGTAGGGTAGAGTGGGGCAGGTTCGGACATGGGGCACCTCCGGACGATTTGAATTTACCGCCTTTCAAACCGTAACGTGATTCGGTATTTTAACAGTTGGTAGCAGTGCTTATTTCACGCCGTGTCGCGAAATTGTATGCCGGTAGTTAACGTAATTTAAAAGTTATTATCAAAAATAATAAACAGTGGCCTCAAGTAAGTAATATGTTCATCTATTCGTAAGCTTTTGCACTATTTAGTGTTGCAATTTTTTGATTTCAAAGTGGCATACGTAAAAAGTATAATATTTTTACAGCACATAACCTATATTTCAAGCGTCGGCAACGGCATTATTTTTAGATTTATTAGGTTGTTTATATTTCGTGCATGTGGGGTACATCCGGACAGTATAGTGTGGGGTACATTCGGACTGTCCGGAGGTGCCCCACTTATTATTTATTTACATATTTCTAAAGTATTAAAAATTAATTTGTTTCGTTTGGAATATAACATATAAAATTTATTTAGGATGGTTAGAAACTACGTTAAAAACGTAATCGACCCGAGGTTTCCGAAGAAACAATACAAACAGCTGTTTCAAATGTAGTTCAAAATAATATGTCGATACGTGTTGCAGCTAGTACTTTTGGTGTGAAAAAATCGACGCTTCATGACAGAGCCACAAACAGAGTGTCAAAGGCTAATAGTCAAAATGTTCTTGATTCTGGAAAAGAGAGTGATGAGGGGTCGTTGCAGATTTCGGGCTTATCAAAATATGCTACGAGGCAAGTATTTTCTGTAAACGAAGAAAATGAATTAGAATCATATCTTAAGCAATCGTCACAAATTTTATATGGATTGACATATAAGGCAACCCGCATATTGGCACTTCAATATGCAGTTAAATTGGGAAAAAAGATTCCTATACAGTGGAAAGCTAATGAAATGGCTGGCGTCGATTGGATGCGGTTATTTATGAAGCGCCATCCAAGACTATCTCTAAGAAAACCCGAAAACACTAGTATTGCACGGGCGTCAGCTTTCAATAAACATAACGTTGAAGAATTTTTTAAGAATTATTCTCAGATACAAGCCAAATATATGTTTGATCCGAGTCGTATTTGGAATACAAATAAGACCGGTGTATCTACTGTCATTCAGGCACCTAAAGTGATTGCAGAAACTGGCAAAAGAGTTGTAGGTCAATGTGTTTCTGGGGAAAGGGGTACATTAGTTACATTTTGCGGCGTTGTTGCGGCTACAGGTACCACAATCCCTCCAATGTATATAACCCCCGCATTCACATGAAAAATAATTTTTTAAATGGTTCTGTACCTGGTGCCATAGGTTACGGGTCAAAATCGGGGTGGATGACTGCTCCATTATTTGTCAAATTATTAGAACACATACAAAAACATACCCAAAGCAGTCCAATCCATCCCATACTTTTGTTGATGGATAATCATGAGACCCATGTGTCAGCTGAGGCTATCAATTATTCCCGAGAACATGGTATAGAAAAACTATTTATAAAGTATATGTCCGAACCTACCCCATGCGTGTCCCAAAACTGCCCCACCATGGGGCACCTTCGGACAAATGCAACTTTTTTCATTTGACCTTTTTTACAAAAAACTGTGAACGTTTTTTATTAAACTGCTATGTTATTAGTTTAAAAACATATACAAAAATGTATTAGAATCCTTAGAAAAATTCCTGTGGCTAAAATAAACGTAAAAAATCGCCTTAAAAAAAAGTGTCCGAACCTGCCCCACTCTACCCTACTCGGTAATCCGGACCTGCGTTTTTATGAAACCGATCATGAGGGATTTCCCCTCTCTTGAATTCGGCCAGACCTGATATCCGGAGGTTCCCATAAACTATAAACAGTGTGTGTGCGCCTTCGTTTCGACTGTGGATTAATTGCTTAGCTATTTGTTGTTGCATAGTACGTACATACGTGATAGTTAATGTTCTAAATAAGTATATAATCATTTTTTATACATAGACATATTAAAATGCCTCCTAAAAGAAAACATACTACGTCGTCAATAAAACAAGAATCCGATATAATAGAAAGACTAGCCCGTGGTGAAAGTGGAAAACTGTTGGCAAATGAACATCAACAATTTCCGATATAAAAAAGAACAGAAGCAAAATCAAAAGGTATGATATATTTTAATGACCATTTGGGACTTTTACTAAATACATACGTGTCTCTTCTTATAGATTTATTGGAAAATGTGATTCCGGTCCCTGTGCTAAAAAACATTACGAAAAGCCGAATATCCAGAAATGGAAACTCGTTTGTATGCATGGTTTTGTGCACAACGATCTAGGCACGTTCCAATTTCTTATGAAATTTTATCTGCCAAAGCAAAACAGTTTTATACCGAAAATGGAAATGATAATTTTAGAGGTAGCAGGGGTTGGATTTCTAATTTCAGAAAGAGACATGGTCTGCGTTGTTTAAAAGTGTGTGGCGAAAAACTATATCCAATGATCAAAGTGTCGTCGATCCCTTTATAACTGAATTTGCAGAGAAGATAAAGGAGTTAAACCTCGCACCTACTCAAATATGCAATGCAGACGAATCTGCTCTGTATTAGAAAATGTTGCCTGAAAAAACTCTGGTTCGTTCTCAGAAAAGGTCGAAAAATAAGCAAAAAACGCGTTACATTTCTAACATGTTGCAATGCTGATGGCTCACAAAAATTAAAACTATCAGTGATAGGAAAGGCAAAAAATCCAAGGGCATTTAAAAATGTAAACATACCTGTTGAATATAAATCATCTGCCAATGCATGGATGACTACACAAATTTTTTTAGACTGGTTTCATTGCTCATTTATTCGTCAAGTTAAAAGTCATTTGAGAAGTCTCAATTTGTCTGAAAAAGCCCTGTTAATCGTCGGTAACGCCTCGAGCCATGGAGCTGTAGAAGAGCTGACTAGTGAGGATGGACAATTTACAACATTATTTCTTCCACCAAATTGTACAGTACTTTTGCAACCTCTGGATCAAAACGCCATCAAAAATTATTTTATCGGAAAAGTCTTTTAGCCCATATTTTATCTAATTACAAAGACAACGTTGTTGAGTTATTAAAAACCATTAACTTGAAGGACGCTGTATGCCTACCATGACTTGGGAAAAAGTCTCATCCGATGTCTTGCAGAAGTGCTGGCACAAAATTATGACTTATGCAGCCAACGACGCAGATACTGAATATGATGCTGAAGATCTGATTCCTTTGAATCAATTGCGGCGTAATCTGCTTTCCTTGGCTGAAGAGATAACAGATGTTTCAGATATGCTTAATGGTCTTACTGAGCAAAATCTCACGAATGTAGAAATTCTTAACTGGCTTGAAAATTATGAAGATTTGCTACCACTTGAAGACATAGATGTTATAGACGAACACCATGATAGTGACAATGAAGGTCCAGAGTTAAATATTACAAACCAGACTGTTAAGAATGATGAGGCAGTCAAAAGCTTCAATTTGTGCATAAAGTGGGTAGAAGAAAATGATATCCCACTACATGATGTTCTTGTACTTCAAAGATTAAAAGAAAAGGCTTTTATAATGAACTAGAAAAGGGTTAAGCAAACAAAAATTACAAATTACTTCACAAAATAATATAAGATTTACTAAGCATGCTTGTATTTTATATACTTTTTTGTTTATGTACTATTTTCTAGTTGTTTTAATTAGTCCGGATTATCGAGGTCTCACTGTAGTACAATGAAACACCAATCGTTTTTATTTCGTTAACAATGTGTTATTGACAACCCTTTTCTAAATTGTCTGATTGATTGAATACATAGGACTTAAGTAATAAAGGATTATTAATATAGTGAATATGCTGACATGCATCTAATTTATGGACAAGGATTCGGCAATGGTGTAAACGCGAGAAGAATTTATTTTGATACATTTCCAAATCGACATTTACCGCACCGAAGAACTTTTAAATGGGTTATTCGTAGCTTAAGACAAAGAGGTAAGAAGTCAAGTGAAATAAAAAAAATGCTAAAAGTAGCTAATTGTTTACTAATCCATTTTAGGAAGTTTTTTGCCATGCAACAGTACAGACAAAGCACCAACAAAGGTTCATGGTTAACATGTGGGCGGGGATTATTGGAAATCATCTCATTGGACCATTGAAGGCAGATTAAATGGTGCCATGTATTTGCAATTATTGCAACAAAACTTAAACGATTTATTAGAAAATGTGCCCTTAGAAATTGGAAATCAGATGTTGTATATGCACGACGGTGCACCGCCCCATTTTAGCAATTTAGTTCGTCTGCACTTACCAAATACTTTTGGTAATCGATGGATAGGTCGAGATGGGCCTATTTTATGGCCACCGAGGTCGCCTGACATAACTACATTGGATTTCTTTTAATGGAAAAATTTATAGAGTCTTGTATATTCGACGCCAATTCACAGCAGGGAACAGATGTCTGTTTGCAATGAATGAGCTCCTCAAATCAAAACAACTGACACAGACAACTAAAATTTCAATCTACAAGACCATAATAAGACCAGTGGTGATGTATGGCTGTGAAACATGGACACTGACCGTGGCAAACGAGGAGAGACTGCGCATCTGGGATGGAACATCGGGACGGTACCGATTGCGTAGCACCAAAGAACTAGAAGAACAATATTGTGGGAATCAAGTTGTATTTTTAACTCCCAACATTAACAGTGAGGCTGTGAATTTTCCTCGGGTTTAGGTTATTTCACTGGTTGGTTTTTTATATTTGGCTAAGTGAAGTAGACAGTTAGATCACATTTAAATTGGCGTTTATTTCATCCAATTCGGCATTTGTTTACGAGATAACTGTTTAATAGATGATTAATTACTAACTTTAGTACAGGACAACTTTTATAACATTACTATATTTATTACTTGCTGCTTTTTGTTAAGCGAATGCAATTGTCATGTCGGACGGACGATGACGTACGTGTTTACCTTCTAATGGTTTAACTCGTAGTGGTTCCCGAGGAACCGAAAGATAGATCCGTGCCAGAAAATCACGCCCCGCTGTCATACGGATCAATCACAAGGTATCATATTTCCCGCCTTGTCCCTAATAGGCTATTTATTGTTCCGCCTTGTTTTCTTTGGACCAATTGTTATTTTTCCCGTTTTCTGTACGGCGATGGGCTTAATTTCCTGGCGGCAAAACGTGTCAAAGGATATGCGTTTTGCGTTGAATTGTATTGAGAACATTTTTTTGCTTAATTAACCGAAGCGACAGGCCGCTTATTTAGGAAATAGTAGTTATATTAAATGATAATATTTGCAAGTTCTGTTATTTGTCTAGACGACAGTATTATTCGTTCTACAAACATTAAATGCATTTTGTTTCTCTGTTTCTCTGACCGTTGAGGAATTGTGTTGCTAATGGAATAATAGCTGTAGCAAGTTATAATATTTGAAAAGCAGCTATTTTATCTAGACAAAAAGTAGTATTGATTCTGAAAACATTGGTTGCATTTAATTTCATTATTTTTATCGCATTTGAGCAATCGTTTCTTCAACAAATATGGAGCGGCCAACATCGTTAGAGAAGTCAAAGCAAAGAGACTACAGTGGACAGGGCACGTAAGGCGTCTTCCTGATGATCGTGGGGTCAAACTGACTTTTGAGGAGGTTTCTGTAGGAAAACGACCGCTAGGCCGCCCACGCCTGCGGTGGAAGGACAATATCGCCAAAGATCTGAGAGCAATGAATGTAAATGGAGTGGGTCTGATGTTAGATCGGACACAATGGAGGCATGTAGTCTTGTCGGCAATAACCCACCCAGGGTTGTAAGCCACGGAGTAAGTAAGTAAGAAGGTAATTAGGTAATTCACACCAGGGAAGATCTGATAAAAAAAATAGCACACCATTACAACGAAAGAAAACATCCGTTGGCTAAAGAAATGTATAGAGAGACTGCTGAAGTAAACAAGAAGAAGTAAATCTTTCACATTTTTAACATGCTTGTTGTTTAATTGATTTCCGAAATGTCGACCCTTTCAATCGTTCCTTTATGTGGCACACTTCGATTTAGAAATGTATCAGAATAAATTCTTCTTGCATCCACACAATTGCAGAGTGCTTGTCCATAAGTTAAATGCATATGAGCATTAATGAGATGTAATAATAACAAATTTTATTATTTTAATGCATTGTTATTCGATTAGTTACTGTGTTTAAATAACTTATGTTAATAAACTTGATTACTAAATGAATTTCGAAAGTCAATGCTTAAACGTGTTATACAAAAAATGTACTTTCTGTGAAAACGGCTTTATTTATCGAAACAAATGTAGAGTACCTTTTTTAAAGAGAAATGACAAGAGTATTTAAAAAAACAGTTTTCAGCTTTGTAAAATGACATCTGTTAAAATTTTGGCCCAACGACTGTGGTGGCAAGTCCGTTCCTGACTTCCCTGACCATGTAATACATCTACTGTAGTGTGGTTTTATGAGTCTTTATGGCCTACATAAAATATTAAAATTTCATTAAATTATACGAGTCGGTTCAAAAGTTAGAGCCGAAAAGGTAAGTCGCTCAGTACTCCTTGGGGGCTATGTAGGATTCTTTTTTCTACTACAAATTACGGTTATTGTGCCCCCCCCCCCCCCCTATACGCCCCCGAGAATATGCCTATATACTACCGGACACCTAGTATAACGGCGTTAACTAAACATACTTGTTTTAGGTATAGTGCCGAAGTAACACATAGATGGGGTCTTACAGGGTTCGATCTACAAGCCGAACCTCCCCGACCCGAGTACCTACTACGCTTAGCCAACGCCAAAAAAAGAAAACTAAACGTCGTAACGCAACTTCAAGAGCCAGTAGTACCTTTTTGGCGGGTAAAGCTACCGTCCATCATCCTTAGCTTCACGATAGCCTTGTTTTGGGCTCTGATAGCCTTAGGAGTAGTCGTCGGCATAGTTGTCTATCGAATGTCTTTGCTAACTTCAGACGCTTTATACAAAGACCGGTCGAGTTATAGGGTGTACGTGGTGCCAGTGACGTCCGGCCTAATTAATTTAGTGTGCATTATTATTTTAAATCAGCTCTATGATCGGCTGGCGGTGTGGTTGACCGAGATGGAGTTGCAAAGGACACAGACTGAGTTCGATGACAGTTTGGCTTTAAAAATTTACATGTTTCAGTTTGTCAATTACTACTCCTCGATTTTTTACATTGCCTTTTTTAAGGGGAAGTTCGTTGGGTATCCTGCCAAGTACAACAAGGTGTTTGGGTATCGGCAGGAAGAGGTAAGTTTTGGTAAAATTTTTACTTATGAATTTTCAGATATAAAGTTAACTGAGAGTGAATGTAACTAGCGGTAATAAGTAATTATCGTGAACATATTAAGCCAGTATTTTTAACTTTCTGGCAAAGAAGTGTCAAGAATCAATTAACCTGCCAAACAATACAATTTGGCTTTCATGTTAATAATGATTTGGAATTTTTATTTTTGAAGCTGACCGTGAAGTCACGGAATATAGCGATTGGGACCCTTTACCGCCCTAAAGATAAAAATATAAGGAAATTTATTGAAGAGTGAAAATATTTTTTCATTTTTGTGCTCAATATTTGATGAGGTGATATGTATGGGAGATTTTAACTCTGACTTCTTAAACCCTAACAATCTTGCCACTTCTTGCTTAGAATCCTATAACTTATTTCAAATTATCAATGAGCCGACAAGAATAACAAAAAATACTAGCAACTTAATTGATCCTATTTTCGTCACATCTAAAGAGTTGGTTATTTCCAGTGGTGTTATAAACACTAATTATATTTCAGATCATGACCCCACTTTTTGTGATTTTTCAATTGGAAAGCGAAATGCTTCACAAAGGTTTATCAAGGTGAGATGTTTTGAAAACTTTGATCAACAAAAATTTGATGTCGATTTGAGACAGCTTCCATGGCACTTATTACTTAGAGAGGGAAATATTGATAGAAAGGTTGAAATATTTAATAGCTGTCATTATATGATCGTCATGTCCCAATAATAGAAGTAAGGGTTAGTAAGCTCAAGACTCCTTGACTACCGCAAAACTTAAAATTAACTATGAAGGAACGTGATCTCGCCTTGGAAAAGTTTTAGAAGACTAAAAATAAGCTAGATCATGGTAGATATAAGGACCTCCATAACTTTGCCCTTACATGTCTTCGCAGGGAAAAATAATCTTATATTGATTCATTAATGACAGATAAAAAAAATCCTATAAGACTTTGGTCTGCATTAAGTGATTTTAATATAAAATCTAACAATTTTACTGAAATTCCTAAACACCTATCTGATCCTCAACAAATCAGTACCTATTTTTTAAGTTTTTTGCATACTGTCGAAATCAAATTGATTACTATGAATCAAATTTCTATAATGATTACAAATCTTTTAGTTTTACTATCGCTACTTGGGAAGAAGTGAGTTGTATTTTACGTAATTTGCGTTCCAATGCTTATGGCGTTGATGAAATTTCTGTACAGATGTTAAAAAATTGCAGCCCCTTTATTGATCCTTACATTACTAACATAATGAATTCTTGCATTGAGCAGGGCTACTTTCCTCAAATTTGGCGTGTTGCTGTCGGCAAACCTTTACCGAAAAAAACTAACCCAGAGAATTTCTCTGATCTGCGCGTCAATAGTATTCTCCCAGCTATTTCAAAAATTCTGGAAAAAATTTTATACAAACAAATTTATAATTTTATAACTGTAAATGGGATCTTGCCTAACTTTTAGAATGGATTTAGGAGGGGGTACTCCACAGTGACTGCCTTGGCCACAGTAGTCCGTAACATAATCGAAGCATGTGATGGGGGTGAGGTTGCGGCGCTTGTTTTGTTGAATTTTTAGAAGGCGTTTGATACTATTGATAATAATTAATGTTAGCCAAGCTCAAATATTATGGGTTTGACGATCTCGCCTTGAAGTTATCCGAATCATATTTGATTGGAAGAACTCTGAGCATAACTCTTAATGGAGTAGTTTCATCATAGACAAGCATACTGTCTGGGGTTCCTCAGGGTAGTGTTCTTGGGCCCTTATTATTTCTAATTTATACGACTAGTATTTAAAAATGTATAGCTTATTGCAGTGCACAGGCCTACGCTGATGCTCACTTTCATGTCAATAATGCTCATAATGCTGAGTCATTAATTAATAACGAACTAAATAGTGTTTATGAACTATCATTGGAACATAACCCTAAATTAAATGCAGACAAGTCTTAAAGCCGTATTACAGTCGGCAAGTCGCAATTCTCTTGCTTATAAGCATGCGCAGTTGAAAACAGCTGATCGGATTTGGCAATTCTATTGCTATTGCCAAAAGATCGGTCGGGATCGATTTTTGTTGCAAGTGCGTTTGCAATTCTGGTGTTTTTCTAGTGACTTTCTTGGTTAGAGGTTAGAAAGTTTATTAACATTTCGCATAAAGTTCTAGAGGTTGGTGTTGGTACTCATATTCCCCCTATAAACCTTTATCTATGCTCATATTGCAATTTTAAAAACATGGACTTGCACGATGTATTACAGTCCTGCAATTGAATTGCAGCAATAGAGTTGCAAGGTCAAAGTATTGCTGCAATTCGTTGCCGACTGTAATACGGCTTTTATGTGCCATTCTTTGGTGCAAAAAATAGGGTAACTTTAGTTAAACAACGGATATCGTAAATCAATGCGGTTCCTTTAAATGTTGTAGATTCCACTAGGAATCTTGTAATCCTTTATCGAAATTGGAAGTAGGAGTTTTAAAAAAGTAATAAAAGCAATGTTAAGATTTGGAAAGACAAAAAACTGATTATGTACAGAAATTTAAACTAAAAAATCGATTTCTTCGGAAACTAGAGAAAATAATTTAAATGTCAGTGCTTAAAGAATTATAAAAGGGCCCAATTTAACAGAGATTGCATCACCACTTTTCCCTTGTTACTTGCATACGTTGTTTCATAGGCACCATTTTGTTTTGTTTTTTTTTTGTAAAGAAGTTGCTCTTATACCGTCATTTTGAAAGTAAATATCAACTTGTAGTATATGGTTCCAAAGGTAATTTTGTTGATACAAGTATACCGGGTCCGCCAACGAAGCGGGGACGGAAGATTACATCCTTATCGAAGAACTTATCAAAAATCGACATGAGGTCTGGAATTAAAAATTACATATTTTAAAAATATTTTACATTATATAGGATGGCTCAAAAAAGTGGGGCGAACTAGACTTGTATTTTACTTGTACAATATTTTTATTCTATGGCTTCCTAGATTTGGTGATTGCTATTAAATGAGTCACTGGCAGAAATTGGGTATAGTTAAGTCTATCCGTGAACGCGATTTGAAATGTTAATGTTTTATAAATGCCTAATAGAATAAGTAATTAATTGGTTGGTTCTTCTAATAGTTTTACAATATCTCGGATACAATTGGGGAAAGTAATCGATAATTAAATATTTGTTTCCATTTTTCTTCCCCAATTGTTTTTACAATATTGTTATTGTCTTCAATAACTAACCATATAGTTAACCCAATAAACAATTAGTTTCTTTAAAAATTTAATTAAACTAAAATCATAGTGATGATGGACCCCACACATTATCAAATTACAAGTTAGACAATTAAAAATGATAAGAGTAACATTTTTGAATGTAACATCATTGTCTCAAACCTTCAAACAAACAGTAACATTTTTGTATGAATGCTATGAGTTCTCTTGAGCTTTATACTAACTACTTTTTAACTTTTTGACCATTTTTATCACCCTACAATATTCTATAGTTCAATAATTTATTTTCAGTGCAATCCAGGAGGTTGTCTTATGGAATTAACAATACAACTAACAATTATCATGATCGGTAATCAAGCCATAAACGCTATATTCGAAATGTCGATACCGTTTTGTATGAAAATGTACAAAACTTTCGTGGTTACGACAGGAATCGAACAGGCAGAAAACGAGGATTTTCTTATAAGTTGCAATCAGTGGACCGAGGACTACAAGTTGTCCAATCTCGAATCTCGAAGTTTGTTTTCTGAATATTTAGAAATGGGTAAGATTATTGAACTTGACCGCAAGTTGGTGTTTTTTTTTGTTTAGTTTAGTTTGTTTTTATTGCCATCAAATAATTTTACAATGTAAGAGCAACGTCAAAAACATGGATCTTAGATCCTTTAGAGATATAGGTTAAAATTGACACATAGTAATAATTATAAAAAAGAACTTACTTAGTAAAATCACAAAAGCCCGTAAACATACAAATGCACAAAAATACATAAACCAAGAAAGAAAGTTGAATGAGTAATATTGTTTTTCGAAGCATAATTTCCCACCTTTTCTGAAACGTACAGCACTTGTGAAATGTTTAGTTATGTGGGGGTATGGCAAGATCAAATCAAATCAAATCAAAAAATGAGTCACAAGATCCTCATCTAACAAAAAGAGGATAGGGGTCAGGATTAAGCCCTGCGGGACACCCTGATTTATGACTGTAGTCTTAGAGTAACACTGTTTTACGGTTTGCCTTTCCCCCACGGATTCCAAAATTGTTAAAATTTAAATATTAGTGACTGATGGTCGACGGTGTCAAAGGCCTTGGAGAGGTCAAAAAGCAGCCCCGATACTTGTTGCTTCTTATCAAGCTCCTTCACTATGAAAGTAATTGTTTTAAAGATTGCAAGTTGCGTTGATTTATTCGGTAAAAATCCCAACTGTGTCTCAGAAAAGAGCGTATTGGAAACAACAAATTCCAACATTGTCCTGTATATAACCTTCTCAAAGACTTCCGACACAGCAGGAAGAATAGAGGTTGGGCGGTAGTTTTTTTCATCCGTCTTTTTTCCCTTTTTGTATACTGGAACTATTTTTGTTGTTAAAATTGTCAAATTTCATCTCCCTCAAAATCAAGAGATATTTTGGGTGATTCGTTTTGTAATGAAATCCGTGTATAATTATATTTAAACTTACAAACATCTGTGGAATCACCCTGTTTATGTATGTTTTATTCGGAATATAATTAAATCTTAACTACTGATTTTTTACAGTATTACAATATGGATTCGTCACAATATTTGTAACAGCATTTCCGCTGGCTCCGCTTTTTGCACTAATAAACAATATCCTGGAAATGCGGTTGGATGCCAAAAAGTTCATCAAGTACTACCGGCGGCCGGTACCTCAAAGAGTAAAAAATATTGGAGTATGGTAAGTATACTTACAGTGAAAAGTACTCTCAATTTATGGACTTCCAAGGTTTAGGCATTAATAAGTTCTTTCATAAGACTTTAATACAATAAAAAATATAGCAGGCAACACACACTTTAGATCAGTGAGTTTACAAGACTTTGATAGATGCCAGTCTATATCAGCAATTCGTACTTGTCAATTTTTTGCTGGATAGGTGCTAATAGTTCTTCCTCTTGGCCAGTTGTTTCTTGCTAACTTATCAATAAGTACTACCTACTAGCTTAGCTCTAGCATCTTCTGAAGTGATCACTTTTACACCTGTGCAGCCTTTTTTTTTGTCCAGTAACGTCTTTTTGACGATATTTAGCGGTATTTTGACCGTGCAAAGGTAGCATAATCAATAGTTTTTTAATTGAAAGCTGGAATGAAAGGTTGATGAAAAAATAACCAATTTCAAAAGCAAGTCCTTATAGGTTTTCTTCTGAAGACTTAAAGGTGGGCATCTAAAGGATGTAGATTAGTTGATTTCATCGCCTGCGTTCCACTTACCCCACTGTAAAGTACTTCCCAACATATATCGTTTGGCTTAATGACTGTAATAAAACCCGGCTATCGCTTTCGCAGAGACGTATTAATCCATATTTATTTTTAATGCCAGTTTATAATAACAATAGATAGGTACATTACTTGATTTGTTATCAAAATTAATAAACTGTCTAATTAAGATTTTCTAGAAACAACTTAATTAGGATATTTCTAAAAACCTTTTAGTTACAGGTACCTGTTTATATAGCTTATATAAATAGTAAACATAATATTCGAAATAGATTAGTACCTATCTATTTTACTTTGAAACGGTGTGCAACAAGTTAATATTAAAAGTATGTGGAGACCTTGGGAATCTTCAGCTAATGCGATATCTAGCTACCCTAAACATTCCAGGAAGCATTTATCTTCTGACGCCAAAGTGATCGTGAAAAATATATGTGAATCGTTATTAAAGAGCGGCCACCCTAAAGTAATTGCCATTAAAAATACCAGTGAAATGACGAAAGTTCCATTATCGACGGTACGAGATATTATGCTAAAAGGACATTTTAAAAGAAAAGTTCGCAAAGATACCGGAAAAATGAAGTGCGTAGATGATTGTGACAAAGATGTTATTCGCAGGAAAATATACCAAATGTATCGAGAAAATGTTGTGCCCACGTTAGATTCTTTGAAAACACTGTTAACAACAACTGACGATACAACGATATCATGTAGCAGGACAAGTCTTCACCGCGCTTTACAAGGGATTGGATTTAAGTATAAGACAATAAACAGACAAATTATTCGAAATATTAAGAAAAATGAGATTTCTGTACCTTAGGCAAATAAAAAAGTTTGTTCGGAGGTTGGGAGAATGGATGGATCCCTAATTGTTTATTACTGTCGGCAAAAATTATAAAGAATTCAAGTCTGGACTATCATGAAGATACCAACGCCGCTCTTCTTAAAAGCTGGTTTAAAGACAGTTTGCTTTCAAGTGTACCAGAATACAGTGTTATTGTGATGGACAAAGCAAGCTACCACATCCGGCAACTGGAAAAAGTACCGAATGTGTCGAGCACAAAATCCGCAATAAAGGAGTTCATGTTAAAAAATGACTTTTACTTCGAGGAAACGTATAGTAGAAAACAGCTGTTAGAAGTGCTAAAGGCATTTAGTATTAAAAAAAAGTATGTGTGTGATGAAATGTAATGATACAAGTAATGGTAAATATAAACATAATAAACATTGCTACTATAAGGTATTACTATGGCTTTTCATTTAACTACAAAATCCGTTCCTGTGCAAAGCAGTGCCCCTTATTTTATTCCATTTCATTAATATAAACAGTGATGCCAGCTGGGGCCAGGTAGATTTCGCTGGTTGGCACGCTCATCGACAGTTTTATATGGGTAATTTTACCAAGAAATTCTATAAAAACGTAGGTTTGGCAATCGAACACGTAACGGGGTTTCTTTGGGTGTTTACAATATAAAAAAACTATTATTGCAGTTATTAGGTCAAACGAAATAGGGTCGGATCAAATCTTCGAAAATTATCTTAGAAAATTCGTGTAGGAAATAAATTATCTGCAAATAATTCCAGCACAGGATTCGGTATGAAAATTGCACACCTAAATAAATACTAATTTTATCTGATATTAAGATTTTATCAAAAGGTATTTCATCAGTGTCAATAATTTAGCACAAAAATGTGTTATTCATTTCGAAACAAAGGTTAAATAGTGATGTAAGAAATCTTCAAATAAAAACCAGACTGTTTAAAAAATACAAGACTAAAATTTCAACAAATGTTCGCGACAACTAATACAAGGTGTGTTTAATTATCATGCCACTGAATATTAAGCGCCATTATATTTTCATTTTGACCAAGGCCTTTTAGCATTCGTCACAACCTTTTAGGAATGTTCATCAAATGTAGTAAAAATTCAGCAGTTTAAGCTAAACTGTTTAGAAACTTGTACTTTTTGTTAAACATCCTCTAATAATAATTGGTAATTTTATATTGTCATTCTCATTCAACAAGTTTTTACATTATCTGCGTAATGAGATACTTTAGAATGTTTATCCAATGCATGTTTTTTAGGTATCCTATACTAGCAATCATAGGACGGATAGCTATAATTTCAAACGCCATGATCATTGCTTTTTCCTCCAATTTTATTCCCAAGTTGGTGTATATGCTAAAAGTGAACCCAGATGGTGCTACAGATGGATTTCTCGAATTTAGTCTGGCATATTTCAATACTTCTGATTTTAGTAGTGGTTAGTACACAAATATTTTTCCCAGATATACTAAAAATTGCCACTTTTTACATTTTTTAGGAACTGCCCCTGAGTCATCCCAATACAATGTCACAGAATGCCGATATGCGGAATACAGGAACCCACCTGATCACGAATTAAAATACAAAAGACCTTTAATATATTGGCATATTTTGGCAGCAAGATTAGCGTTTATCGTGGTATATCAAAATTTGGTTAGTTTCACTATTACTGTGGTGGAATGGACGATCCCTGACATCAGCAGGAAACTGAACGATAGGATAAGGAGAGAAGCATATAAAGTAAACGAGATTATCATTAATAATGAGACGGAAAGAGCAAGAAAAAGGAGTGGTAAGATTTACTTTTACAAGATAAATATTCGGCGAAAGTCAGAGTCAAGCTTTGTGAATGAGAATATTTCTTACACGATGACTTTGAAAAAACTTGGTTTAGACATTCAATATAAGAGTAACTATGTCCAGACGCGTATGGGGGAGGTCAAAATAACCCTAATTTGTCATAGAAAAGAACTCCTAAAGTGTCCCTTAACGGAGATACAGAGCCCCAAAGGGCAATAAGCTACCAAAATTGTGCCCCAACGATTGTGGTGGCAAGCCCGTTCCTGACTTCCCTAATGATGTAAAACATCTACTGTAGTATGGCATTATGAATCTTTATAGTCTACATAAAATATTTAAATTTCATTCAGTCGCTGGGTAAAGTTTGTTCAGAGATATAAGAAAGTGACTAACTGATCCCATTAGGAAAGACCCGGGCCAGCTGTAAAATTGAAATATGGCCGAACAGGTCCGTATTTTGCTTAGAATTTAATCATGGTTTGTAATAAAAATAAGTAAGACATTAAATAATATTTTATTTATGTTTAAATGTGAAATTACAAGTTATTTTATTATTAAAAATTATATTTATGAATACAAAAATATACAAATTATTCGGTACTTATAATAATTATTCACTTAATATATCAATATCACTATCGCTATAGTTGGGGTCAAGCAAATATTTGACGCGTGACACTTCCATATTGTCATGGGTGTCAAATACGGCAGGCCACTCATAATATAAAAGTTACTAATGGCTAAATTTATATTATAATAATTACCACCCACTCGAAGTATTTGTATCTTTATCCTTTTATATGACTAAAAAGAGATAATATACATAAACCGAGTTACCTTCTCGTCGATTTGGTCAAATCATATGGGCTGCAGATCCGCATTTTATTTATTAATTTAATCGTTATACACTACTAATCGTTATACACTACTAAGATTGCTTTTGTTAAGACCTGTGATATTAATGGTTAATCCTGAATCCCACCATTACAATGCACAGAATTTATCAAAACAAATTCATTTATATTATAATTCATATTCTTAGACCAATTTCCCAGCAATTATTTTCTGCAAAGGTTTATAAATAACAATATTCGTCAGTCCAGCCCTGACTAAGTATCAGCTGTTATAAAGTTGGTGAAATCGAAATAACCTAGTATTGGGCAAATATGACAAGATGGAAGTATCACGCGTCAAATATTTGCTTGACTCCAACTATATCATCATCTGTTCTAATTATTATTTGTGCTATATTGTTTATATGGATATAGGATTTTTCCACTTTTTCAACATGTGTAACAGAATTTGCCCAACTTTGTGAAGAGATGTTAAAAACTTCAGTTTCTATAAGCTCAAGTACACTGAAGTTAATAGTGGGGCAAATATTGTTACGACGAATGGCAGATTTCAGTTGGTGCCAAACATGTTCGATGGGATTAAATATACAATGGTATGGTGGAAGCCTTAAAACTGTATGCCCTAAATTCTTTGCATAATTATCACAGAAGTTTCCTTTTCTATTTTTAAACTTTGTAAAACCTCAATTAATTGCCTTTTGGTGTAATCTTCCTGAAAATAAATGTCATTATCATACATGTAGTTTTGGATTGTTGCTTTTGTGTCATTTGAGGAGGAACTCTTGGTCAAGTGCCTACTATGGTAGCTTGCATTGTCCATTACAATTACGCTATTTGGAGGTATGTTTGGAATTAGCTTGTTTTTAAACCAATCTTCAAATAAATCAGCAGTGGTGTCCTCATGGTAATCCAGAGAAGAATCTTTGTTTTTTGCAGACAGAGAAAGTCCATTTGGAATCCATCCGTCTTTAGATCCAGCATGCAAAATCGTAATTCGTTTACCTCTTTTTGATGGCGAGCTTGTTTTACACTTGCCACTTGAGTCAACCCACCCCTTTTCCGGGGTATCATATGTGTCGAACCAGGTTTCATCCAATTAAATAATCGGCCTTATGTGTTGGATACACTTCCATAACGTTGTTCTGCTACACTGAACGCCAGTTTCATCTTTTTCAAGCCTCTTAATTAAATTATCTAATGTAGGCACGCTTTGTTTCTCGTATAACTTGTAAATTTTACGCCGTAGTATGTCTTGATCACTTCCATCTACTTCGAGAAAATGCTAGTATCGGTTCTTTTTTTCCTTGCTAAAATGGGATTATTCACAATTTTCCATACAGTTGATGTTGGAATTTTTGTTAATGTTTTCTTCTAACGCTGCTTGCTTGCTGACCGCACGTTTAATGAGAGTTGAATAAATAGTTTATAACTTCCTTAGTTTCCACAGAAAAGTGTTTTCTGCTTTTCGATGGGGTTATCTCCCGAGATACATTGGGCTCGCACATATTTTCCATGACTCACACACGATTAAACAAACGCTATATTACACACGAAGTAAGAATAATTACTATACGCTTAATACTAACTAGAGTGGCTATATATACAGTCTTTAGAACATAATTTGTTTTATGGGATTAACCCTCTCATTTTGAATCAGGTAAAAATCGGTTTAAAATCACCAAATTATTACTTTAATAATGAAATTACGTCTCCGGATTTGCAGTTTACTTTAAGACATTTTTAAGTACGGACCATAATTTACCTGCATTTATTCATTGTTTGTTTATGGCCACCCTTGGATAATCCCATTCAAAGGCAAAGTGTTACTTTCTTATATCTCTGGACAGGCTTTACCCCTTTGGGACTCTGTATCTCCGTTAAGGGGCACTTTAGGAGTTTTTTTCTATGACATATTAGGGTTATTTTGACCTCCCCTATCCGGAAACCCAGTATAATGATCAATTTTCGGTGAAAGAAATATATTGAACTTCTATTACTTTTATGTCTACGATGATTTTTATTGTGTGAAACGTTTTTGAATTTGAAAGGCGTCTGTTATTATTATTTACCAGGTAAGGTTGTCCACCAGCTGGACGCTGAACTATAGTTCCCTTGAATTCCGGCACACGAGACATTCAGGTTAGTGATCTCTGGTGCGGGGTAGCTTTATATGTACTATTTGTCGCGCAATGGTATGTTTAAATATTCTCGTCTTTACTCGTGACGTACCCTGTATAATTGGCTTAATTCCTTCATATTGCTTCAAAGTCTTTAGACCGAATTTTGACATATTTTTTTCTGATCAGTCTCTTTTTTTAAATCACTTTTAGAGGAGGGTATCTGCTAAAATTTATAGCACCATATTTACTTCACAATTAATTATCACCAGCTACAGTAGATACTGGGATTTGACCAAGATCAATCAAGGGTTTATCAATGACTTACCTTTCGGTCAACAGTTGGGTAACTATGTGTTCTTTGCGGATGACACTACAGTCTTTACAAGGAATAAATCGGAGGAAATTACCATTGCAGAACTAAATGAGACTCGACTAACTGTGGAAGAATGGTTTCAGTGAACAAACCACGACACGACAAGAAATGGTGTTTACACTAACACATACGAATTCTGCAGTGTCTTCTGTTAAGTTCCTGGGAGTCTGTTTGGATAGAAAGCCGAAGTAGGATGTGCATGTGTGCAAAGGTGTATGTGGGAAGTTTGGAAGGAAGGTGTTTTCATAGGGCTCCACGAGAACAGCTTACTTTGCAATGTTAAGTTATATGGCGTGATTGCATAGACTATTCAACCTGCAGTGTAGGGTGTACATGCTAATGGATGGCTTGGGATACAGGGAGGACTGCAAGGGTGCTTTTGTCGTTTACACTAAAACATACAATGCATCCTTAATAAAAAATGCACTTCACAGCGTAGATAATTTTTTAAAACCTAATTTTAATTTTGTTATGTCTGTTGTTCCTACAATGGTATCCTTGAAGCTTATCACGTGGTTGGTGTTAACAGGACATTGATAAAATGAACATAAGAGATATCTCGGTATATTGCCCTGAAATTTGTTTAGGTTTTTTTTATTAGTTATTTTGCTTTTTGTTTGTCGACGTCTTGAATGTTGGTATATCTGTCTTAATGTCGTTACGACCCGAGAAAAGCAAACAACGAGAAGCCACAAAATACCGAGTTTAGCATTGATTAAATGGGGGTTAAATTATATGTCCTTCAACTTGAAATTTTGACAGTTGGCCGGGTTATTACACTAAAAGAAGCACTAAAGCAATGAAGTAAATGCTTTACAATGAAATAAAAAATGTGGGTACCTAGTAAGAAGTTCCTTTTTCATGAATATCTTCTGTGTTTCATGTAATTGGCTTTCCAGCAAATTTCGTAAAATCATAAAAAAATGAAATGAAATAAAAATATTTTTGAATTGTTTTTTTGATTGTGGGTTACTTAGTGATAGTACATTTTAGGAAGAAAATGAAATAGTATATTACATACCAAGAGTGGTAAGAACCCTATTACACAGGATTTCGAAAATTACGGTACGAGCGTTAGCGAAAATTGTCCTTGTTAATACAGACATTATAGTATTACGTAACTGCTCTTACACACAGCTCGGCTTATAACAATATTGTGTGTGTAATTGGAGTTTTACGGATAAAGTAGACAGTGCGTAAGTAGGTTCTTACTAAAATAGAAGTAGAAAAACAGTATTTTCTTATGTATCCCTTTATTTCTTTTTAAATATTGAACAGCAGTTTTATTACCTTTCCTTACATTTCTAATTAATAATCCTAAAGCGGTGCAAATGTACTTACTATTTAGGATCCTTTGAAAATGCAAACATGCTTATTCCTTTACTTTATTTTGAGTGACGCCTTCGAAACGCACAGGTATTTACCAGGCAATCATCGACTACCGGACTAACAACTGAAACACGGCCGGCTTAAACTTATGACAGTTGACCGTGTTAGCTCCCACTCCAATGATTTCGCCAAATGTCATATTGTCGCTTCTCGTTTGCTTTTCTCGGGTTACGACTACTCGGATCATTTAGTTAGGTTTGACAATTTTTTTTAATATTCAAATTGATTGTCGGTTATAAAAAAAATAAACTAATGAATTTCTGTTTAGTGCGAAAAAGGGACTCTGTCCTTTCTGGCGTCAGCGTATACCACGACGCTATTAGTGAAACTGGAAACGGAAGAAGTAACAGATCGACTGCCTATTATGACGCAGGAGACAGTTAGTGTTTATTGAGCTATAAAGTGATGTTATCGAACTGTATCTAGTTAAGCAAATTAACTCGAAATATTGCGACTGACAGGTCGAATAATCAAATGGTTCTTCAGATTTAAACCAGTCCAGTAGAAATATAGTAAGAAATTGGTCGAATTAACGTACACACAAGCGGAGCTCGCGATTTTTCGCACAATGCGGCTGGGTGTAAAGTCCATCCGAATATATTTCGTTTGACCTAATTACTGCAATAATAGTTTTATTATATTGTAAACACCCAAGAAACCCCGTTACCTGTTCGATTGCCAAACCTAGGTTTTTATTTTATCACACTTTAAACCAGCTTTTAAAAAGAGCGGCGTTGGTATCTTCCTGGTAGTCCAGACTTGAATCCTTCATATTTTTTGCCGACAGTAATAAACCATTAGGGATCCATCCATTCTCCCAACCTGCATGAATTATGGTTATTCGTTTTCCTTTATTTGAAGGAGTTTTATTTTGGCATTTTTCAGTTAAATGAACCCATCCCTTTTTGACAGTCTCATGAGTGTCAAATCACATTTCATCCAGATAAACTATTGAACGTTTTTCGGATCTAAACTTTTTTATTTCCCTAAGGTACAGAAATCTCATTCTTCTTAATCTTTCGGACTCCATAATAATTTGTCTTTTGTTTATTGTCTTATACTTAAATCTCATCTCTTGCAAAGCGCGGTGAAGACTTGTCCTGCTACATGATATCGTTGTATCGTCAGTTGTTAACCGTGTTTTTAAAGAATCTAACGTGGGCACAACATTATCTCGATACATTTGGTATATTTTCCTGCGAATATCATCTCTGTCACAATCATCTACGCACTTCACTTTTCCGGTATCTTTGCGAACTTTCCTTTCAAAATGTCCTTTTAGCATAATATCTCGTACCGTCGATAATGGAACTTTCGTCATTTCACTGGTATTTTTAATGGCAATTACTTTAGGGTGGCCGCTCTTTAATAACGATTCACATACATTTTTCACGATCACTTTGGCGTCAGAAGATAAATGCTTCCTGGAATGTTTAGGGTAGCTAGATATCACATTAGCTGAAGATTCCCAAGGGCTCCACATACTTTTAATATTAACTTGTTGCACACTGTTTCAAAGTAAACTAGATAGGTACTAATCTATTTCGAATATTATGTTTACTACTTATATAAGCTATATAAACAGGTACCTGTAACTAAAAAGTTTTGAGAAATATCCTAATAATTAAGTTGTTTCTAGAAAACCTTAATTAGACAATGTATTAATTTTGATAACAAATCAAGTAATGTACCTATCTATTGTTATTATAAACTGGCATTAAACATAAATGTGGGTTAATACGTCTCTGCGAAAGCGAAAGCCGAGTTTATGAGAGGTTTTATTGCAGTTATTAAGCCAAACGAAATATGTTGTGAAGTACTTTACCAAAAGTACCAAAGAGTCACAGTTGGGTTACCCTTTATTAGTACTTCAGTAGGCTCAAACTCGGAGCGGTACGATGATAAGGGTATTCATGCAGTGATTGTTAACAGTTAATACAGCTACAAAAATAAAAGATATAAAACATTTTAAGAAACGAGAAACGTAAATATTTACATTTTTACAAGGTTCCTAATTTTCACTTGGGTTGAAACAATGTGATTGCAAAAGTAGCAAGTTTTTTGACAATTTGGCACTCTATAATAATGAGTTAGTGAATGAAACATGGTAAATGAATTTGAAGATCGAATGATTTCTTGTATGATGTGGATAGTCTAGACCATATTTCCAAAATTTCAATTGGTTCGCCATAGTTAATCAAATATTCCAGAGGGAACATCTTTAGTTCTTCAGCCGTTAAATCCAATAACTGTTTTTTACCCATTCATACGAGACAACATAATATTTGCTGAAGCACATGCCATTTTTTTTTAATACTTTAATTTTGATGATTGAGATTGAGATCATGTTTTTTTTTAAACTTTGTTTCTTGCTTCCCAAAATTTCTTTTTGGCCTTTTTTGATAGTTTTGGTGGTGTTTGTCTCAAGATTAAGTTGTTCTTGACGTATTCTTCCAGATTGTATGTTCCACAAGGTTCTTCATCCCAAAAATGATCGACTGTGAGTGACGAAGACAATGATTTATTATTATTAAATAAATAAATGATTTGAGCAATTTTGATTGGATTTAGTGGGAAGGTGTGGACGGTTGATTTAGTGATAGGTAAGGGTAGGGGGTTCTAATGGTGGGTAAATTTAGTGGTAAGGGGACAGTGATCCATGATCTCGTGGCTGTGAAATCTATCTACTTTCCCTTTCGCCAGATCCATCCCGAGACGCGTTTCGCCCTATCACGGCTCGTCAATAAGGCTAAGATCTTACGAAAGGGAAAACACCACAAAGTGCACTATCTGTACAAAATATAAATGCTCAAAAGCGAGATATTGTTGCGCTCGAACGCATCACCTAGCCCACACAAAAGGAACTTATTAAAGCTGCAAAGAAGTCAAAACGCAAAAATGTAAATCTCTACGTTCCTTAAAACTGTTTGTTAATTAGTTTTCGATTCACGATCGAAGAGAGTGGCGTTTAACGCCGCCTGGCGGCGACTCCTGCAATTTTGTCCAACGGTCTTTAAAGGTTCTCTCGCCGACTTCTGAACTTTTATAAGTTCATGTTGCGGATGTAAATAGTCCGACTAATTTCTGCATATTACTCGACTGGTTTTCGCTGTAGTCATAGACATATGGTGCTAATTCTATTAAAACCCGGTGAAATTACCTTAATCTGAGAAATTGACTAATTCAAAACTAACTAAATTTGAAAAACTATTTATTTAATACTCTTCATATTAAAAAAAAAATGTTGTTTGTTAAGTTTGAAGGCGTGACGTAATTATAAATATAACTGTTGTTTTAACACGGGTAAGTTAGGTTTTTAAAGACACTCACTCCGAGCCAAATAAGGTGCCTATCGCATAAAAGGCGGTGGTGCATCTAAAATCACTTAAGGCTGGCCGTCCATTGGACGCGTACGACTAATGACAGTGACACCAAAGTTGTATGCAATGGACGCCGGGTAATGCTTTTCGATAATGAGAAATTAGTTGGACCTGTATGGACAACGTACGATTACGCATGCAACGGACGACCAGCCTAATAGTGGCTTTTTTAACGTGTAGTTAACTTTAAACCATGGTTTAGTCCGAATATATATCTATTTTATAACCTCTGAGCCACCTCAAAACTGCCTTAACCTAACCCTAACCTGTTCACAGAGAACTAGTTACCATATTGAGAGTTTTAAAATAAAGAGTATCTTCGTGAAGTTACTTTTTGGTTTAAACTGCAAACTGCAGATTGAAATAAGATAATCTACACATTGAAAAGGCCACTCTAACCATGATAAGTTAATGAATTCATATTATGTACAGGCTTGCCAACTATCCGAAATAAGCGGTTAAATCTCGGAAACCGTTCATCGTGTATTGGAAAAGGACAATACAACTTTCGGTTTTCAACGTTCGCTTTGGTCTTTATTACTTTTTGTGTCAGTGTAATAGTGTCCTCACTCACATTTAGAAAGTGCCATTTATTTGCATTAAGAGTAAAGCCATTAGTGGTACACCATTCAGACACAGCACTTTCCAATAATCCACAATCTTACCAGCTAGATATATCGAAAACAGCTTAAAATCATCTACGAACATTATAGTCTATTTCAGAAAGGTGTAGAGTAGTAAAAGCTCATTAGGTATGCAAAGGGACTATAGAGTGACCCAACGAATATTTAAGCCACTTTCATAATTTGGCATTGATTTCATTGCAAAATTCTTTCTTTTCATCAAGTGCAGGTAGTACCACCCGGGTTTGGGTCAATTTGTGGGTTTTGCCTATTGTTATCCGTTCACAAACATTGAAAATGGTGTGACAAAGGCGTGCCGGTAGAATATTCGTAAAAAGGAAAGAATTTTATTTTAACAGAATAAAATTTAGGCATTATGTACATATAGTATTAGGTACACTTATTTTTTATTAAACATAAAAAAAATACAAAATATAAAAAATACATTATACAGAAATTAAATTATAAAAAATCATAATATTCTTCGTCATCTGAGGAACTGTCATCTCCTCTTTACGTTATAATTAACGGGTCGACGGTCTGAATGTCGCGCTGTGTCATTTCATCAAAATAGCCCTCAAAAACATTCGCATTCATGTCCTCATGGTAATCTCCCGTATTGAACGACTGAAAGGTTAGCAAACCTTCTTTTTCCCACAATTTTGTTACTATATAACCTTCATTAATCCACGTCTCATCAAGATAAAAGATTTTCTTCTGCTCTCTTATGTACTGCTTTATACTTCTCAAGTATTTTCGTCGCCAGCAAACAATTTCATCGCTTTCCAGTAAAAGTGATTTACGGTTATGCTTTTCCCAGACAAAATCCATATTTTTTAAAGTGGCCCATAAAAGTTTTCTAGTTATAAACGGAATACTGTCATCCTGGCCAAGCTCCATTAGAATCTTATCTAGGGTGGGTATTTATTTTTTAAAATAATTCGGATAATCGTATTTTATGCAATCATGTACATACATTTAAAAAATAAACTTTTTTACTCACTGATAGTGGAGAATTATTGGAACATCTTTTTGTTGGTTTAAACTAAACAAATATACTTATTAAGGTCATACACACACACGATATATGAAGTTTATTCCAAATTACCACCTATTTATATGATCCAGCCAAAGAGGCCAGAGCCAAACTCGGTACCTGTTAAAATCAAAACGTAACTTTATAATCTACTACCTAACTAATCCCTACACAATATTTCGATTTTGATACTTCAGGCCAGAAAACATACCTTTCCTAATCCTCTTACGCAATTACTTGAATATTTAATATTACAAACAATGCTATTTTATCTTAATACCCGTTAACCTAATTCTCTAAAATCTTTGGTTAGTTATCATAAATAATTTAATGCACAAAGTTTACCTGCGCCTATGGCCGATAACGAAATTGAGCCGAACTGGACGAAATTTCCCATTTTATTACTCTACACCTTTCTGAAATAGACTATAGAGGCTTGGAATGTTTTACAGCTTGATCAATTCCATTAATTGCCACTAAGAAAAGTAGTTGCCCCAAATTTGAACCTTGGGGAACCCCAGAGGTATTGTGGTATACACAGGATTTAGCTCCCTTTATTTCAACATATTCTTCTATTTGTTAAATATGACCTAATTAACCGTACCATATTCTCTGTTATATTCATTTTTTTGAAGTGACTTTATTATGATGTCATGATTAGCCTTATCAAACGCCGATTCCATATCAGTAAAAATAACATCTACTTGACCTTTTTTATTTAAAGATTCATGCACATACTGTGTATAAAAGTGAGCAAATTCGTTGCAGTTGAGTTTTTTTAGTAAAACCCCATGTTGCAATTGGGATATGTAAAGTTGTACTTCATTTTAAATCCTATTAAACAATACAATCTCAAAGACCTTCGAAACTGCATTAAGTATTGTAATAGGTCGATAATTTATGATCTCATGTCGATTTCCACTTTTAAGTTGACGTTTTTAGGTTGAGATTGAAAATAAATAACAAGAGTAGTATTAAAAACTGGACCTATAGCTTTATTGCCCTTTAGTTTTATAAGTGCAGCTTTAAGTTCCAGCCTAGTGAAAGGTAGATCACAAAAGTGATCTCTGGAAACTACTTCTAATTTATCCCAGCTGTTCCGCCTCTGAAAAACTGCGAAGCCCGCAGCTACCTGTTCAGTGCCTGCCAAAGTAACATCATTATAGTTATCTTCTGCTGGTATGTCAGCTTGAGATTTTTGAGCCCTTATATAAGACTAAGAGTACTGTCTTAGGATTTACATATTTTCTATCTCAGAGATATACCCTTCATATGCCCTCTTGGCTTTAATTTCAATAAGCCGCCTACTTTGCTTATGTTTGTTATTCCAATATGTACATTGAAACTTTTTGTATTTACTTAAAGTAAAACTCCTTTTTACGTATTAGTTTGATTATTACCCCATTATACCACACTGGATATGATCTTCCAACTTATTTTGACATAGGTACGCATTGAACAAATATGTTTTGTAATATGTCATAAAATCTAGTCAACACCTCATTCACTCCAGTACAGTCATAGAGGATCTCTCAGCTTTGTTTCTGTATTAAGTCGTACATCAATAGAAAATTTCCTTTTTTAAAATTGAATGTTGTATTTTTATTCTGCTTACATTACACCGGTAACAATTGATCTTCATCAGGTACTACATTACAGTTTTGAAAGTGGGGGCTAAAGAGATTTAATTTTTATAATACTCGTCAATCTAACTAGTTTTAGGTTTAAACTATTGTTGACCGCTGCCTTTATCTTCTTTGACCAAACATAAATTGTTTACTGTATTTCCATAGGTTGCATGGTTCAAAATATGTCAGTTGAAATAAAAGGCTTTTTCTCACACAAAATATATTTATTTACGTCTCATATTGGTTACTTATCGTCACATTTGGTCTGCGTAGCAGCATATGCGGTTTTACTGTTACATTTTGATAATGGTAACTACTTACTTCATTTAATCAGCTACACATTCTACATCACTAATAACAAACAATAATATCGTGATACAATACTACATTCTTAAACCTTCGAGAATTTATCGCATAAACTCCACGAATTTCCGACTGCTTTTTACAAAAGCTTAACTGGACTCGAGTCGTGATATAATAATTACATTATTACATCTTCGGGATTTCTCTGCGAATTGACCGACTTATATTGCTTGGATGCCGTAGAATCAACGAAACTCGCGTAAATACCGCGAGACCGTCTGCTTCTTACAAAAGCTCATACCAATCTGAATTGTCAAAACATGTTAAGTCTTATTTGTCATATATCATCCCTCTTTCTCATACACACAGTAGCATCCTGTCATGCTGTTTCTGTTAACACGTAAGTATATCTAGTTGCCTAACAATAAACCGTTCTTTCAGTCACGTACGCTGTAACACTTCGTTTAATGTGCGGCCGCTCGTTTGTTGATGAAAATAAGATGCCGTCTTCCGCGAAGCTCGATGCCATTTTGGTTTTTCTCTTGCTCTGTTTCGGCGAATATTCTCGGAAATTATTCTTGGCGGTTGAAACTACGTTTTAGAATTTAACTGAAGTTAACTCATTTTTTTTTACTTGTTTCCATATGAGTTTATAGTTTCAATGCACAGAAGATAAATTAAAAGATTGTAGACGGCGTACTTTCTTTACTTTGAATTGATACTTGTTTTTGTTACTAGATTATGCAACTAGATAACTAAACCTTTCCCCAACAACTATATATCGATCATTTAATATCATTATGTACGTTCTTTGCAATTTGACAACTCCGTCGCTTACGTCGTTTAGTTGGCCACCCTGTGCATACCTTTAAATACCGAATATATTAGTGAAATTAAGTAGGTAGGTTAAATTATTCTGCATTTTTTAGTGTTCTTGCCCTATTTGTACTTAGGTTATGCAAACTATATTTCGACGAGTTGAAATATCAAGAAAAATTTGTGTTAAAACTCCAAAAACCAGACTTGTCTTAGTATTTTTTTTTGTATAATGAGTGTATGGTATTTCAGCTTTGTTTAAGTTGGTGGATAAGGTAACATTGTGATATTTGAACTGGGCAATTCAAAAATTATTTACTGACAAACCAAAAATTTGGAAAAAAACGAGTATCTTCGTATGGGTTAAATTGGTGGCCTTGCTGTAGGTAATGTAAAAAAGAAAAGACCACAACATATATTTTCTACGATGTTGTCAAAAATTACTATTGTAAGTGGAAGGACATTATCCTCGAATTTTTTTTATTCAGTAAGTGTTCGTAGACAACGTAGATTTCTAAACTGGTGTAAAGCATTTATATCATACTAAAAACTCTTTTGAGAGCGGGAACGCCTTATGGCTATATCAAGTCGATGGCACGACCGACAACTGTTGTGGTTCGACATATACTTGAACAATTTCACAAACAAAATAAAATTACTTTTAACACAAATATCATACAATGTTTTTTGTATACCTGCCCTATTTCGATAATAAAATAGGGGAATTTGGAATGACATTAAACTTCAAAATGCATCTGTCATTTAAATAATTGCGTTTACTAACCTCACTTTTTTCCGTTTTCTAGTTTAAGGGAAAACTGAAAGAAAATTGCGATAGCAGCTTCTTGACGATTTTTTTCTTTATATTATACTAAAATTCACACATATTCGGCGAATCAGCTGATTGGTTGAACAGCCAGTTGATGGGCTCGGGGGAACCCCTACCTAACCTGACTTTCTGCTTTGTGAAATATTGATGAAAAAACTGCCGTGTTGTTTGAATCTTCATGAAACCGTCTCCGGGCTTGCGACTTGATATACCCATGAACCCACGGTCTTTATCGTCAAAACGACGAGAAGGCATACATATTTACCGTTCTCAAAGGAGAATGCCAATTTTTAGTATTCACCTGCATACCGTATAGATTTACTTATTTTGCATTTTTTATCTCGAGTTGTTCACTTTCACGGTGGTTTTTGTTAACTTTTTTTTTTAATTATAAAGAGATCTAATTTTGATAATACTCATCAATCTAATTAGTTTTAGGTTTATATCGACCATTTTATTACATTACACCTCATTTATAAGACACGTTAATTAAAAATGTTACTTTATATTTAAATAAATTTTATATACGTATATAAAATGTCTATATTTTCTGTCCACTAACAAAATCTTACTTAGATCCCTTACGCTTACGGTTTTCATTTTGGTTTTTCTCGAAGAAAGTATTGAGCCGAGAGTGCACTTTTCGCATAAAATAGTCCATAGAATCACCTGGTAAGCTAGACAGTCATATTTTAGCCTTATATAGGAATTTGTGCTAGCATGTTCAAATATCATTTTAGAAAACAGGCACCAACGAAAGCCCATGATAAAAGAAAGTAGCGTCAACCATGGCGATAATTCACTGGTAGCTATTCCAAAGAAATCCCAATGAAATGTATTTAAATCCGTTACGTCCTTTATTACAATTACAGTTTTATAAATCTTCTTACTTTTTATTTCATTGCTATTTACAGGCACATGAATGCAACATAAGAGTACTTGCATTCATTGGAAACAATAAGCATGGTAAGTCGTGAGCCCGATGGTTTAAAAGTTTCATATTGTTATAGTTAGTTATGGTCATTTCAGTTTGCACCCCCCGTGCGAAAAGTACTCTATTGTTGCACTCCTCTTAACGTTGGGATCCACCTGTGCCTGAACTAAGAGTCTACCCGCTCGCGCGGCACAGGCGCGGATCCCAACGTTAAGAGAGGAGTGAGTGCAACAATAAAGTACTTTTCGCACGGGGGGGGGGGGGGGTGAAAACTGAAAATTACCATAACTAACGTGAATTTCCCAAGCGTAAGAATGTGCACATTTAATTCACTTGTAAACAGCTAAATAATTCATAATGGAAAAATTTTTATACAGATTTCTTCTGGGAAACTCTAAATAGAACGTTTTTTTTTATATCTATTATTGATTCTATTCACTGAGAGGGTAACTGAGCTAGCATATCAGGACAGTCCACACTCCTACTCGTGTTTAGAAAGATAAACCAAGCATGTTCTGATTCGTCTGTTCTCAAGAGTCATTCTATTAAAAACCTGATGATCAAAACCCCTTTGAGGATAAAAACCAAACTCCTATAGTACATATATTTTAGAAACTTGCGATGCAACTTCTTTAAGAGATTAAGGTGATGTATTGCGGTGACCAAATAACACAACTGTACTCTAGTTTAGGCAAAACAAGAGCATAGCAGAGTCTAAGACACATCAACATCAAAGGGGCGCGCCGACCATATGACGAACCCAATCCTCACAAGTCCTCATGAGTCGCTGCTCTTTAAAAAATGTTGTGTTTAATACAGTTATCTCTTTTAATGATGCTTCTATAAACCAGCAACATACAGAAACACTTTTTAGTATTTAGTTTAAAACCATTCAAATCACTCAGTTAGTTACTCATTCAAATCTTCCTGTAATTTATCACATTCGCCGTCAGTCAACACATCCAAAACGATCTTAAAGTCATCTGCAAAGACGAGTGGTTTAGCATGTTTAGTTTAACCACTACAGGTAGCCCATTAACTGCTATTATGAACAAGAAGGGACACAAATTTGAGTCTTGAGAAACTCCCGAACTACTTTTGAAATTGTCAGATTTAGCGCCCCCTACCTTTACATACTGTTCCCTATTCGCGAGGTAGGATTCTTTAACAAGTGTATGACTGATACTATGCTTTATCCTGTCAAATAAAATATTGCATATCTGCAAAAATGACATCTACCTACCTGTGACTTATTACTCAATGCCTCACGGATATACTGAGATTGGTTATTGTAGATTTTTTAGGCAAAAATACATATTGATATTGATAGAATGTAATTTTACTATTTTCTTCACGGTCTATTCTGTTAAACAATACTATTTCAAATATTTTGGAGACTGCATAGACAATAGTTATAGGACGGTAATTTAGTATTTTATTTTTAGCTCCACTTTTGTATACAGGGTGTTATTTAATAAGTGTCCGATATTTTACAGGACGATTCCTCAGTTATTTATAAGGTGAAAAATTCATATAAGCATGGGTCCGCAAGCCCTTCATTTTTGAGATACAGGGTGTTAAAAATTGCATACAGCAAGGAGGTGGACATTTCCAACATTTGTTGTGATTTTGATTTAGTTTTATTTCTAGTGTTTCGTTGTTTATTATTGTTTAAAAATTACCGTTTGAAATATTTCTATGTTGATTATTTATTTATTTATTTATTATCAATTTACGGACATGGTCCATTTTACAAAATATTATAACTAACAATAATAGATGAATTATTTACGATATTAAACATATTGGTATAATCAATTGCAAATAATATATATGTATCGGTATAATTAATTACAAATAAGGAAACACAATAAAACACAATAAAATAAAGGGATGGATGAGACTAAACACAGGTTAATAATTGTCATTGCCTTAGATCTCTTAAAAACTCATTTTTATTAACAAAGAAATCAAGCGTACCATGGCGATGATTGGCGAGTCTTGAAGACCGACCAATAAAATGATTGGAACAATAATTAGTTCTACTAAATGGCTGATGGAACACATTATTAGTAGAGCGTGTGTTTCTGGAAGGAACATGTAGTCCTACACGACCCAAGAGAGTGGGGCAAATATAGTACCCGTTAATAATATTGTACAACATCTTTAGGTCGTGCTGCTCTCTGCGGTGGAAAAGTGTTGACAGGCTCAGCAATTCCTCCAGATCGTTGTACAGCTGCTGTCTATGTACAAAGTCAAACTGAATATTCAATTTAAATGCAATGTATCTTAATAACAGGTGTTGTACGAGCTCAATTGAATTAATATGAACCTGATAGTGAGGGGACCACACACTGAAGCCATACTCTAAGTGCGGTCGCACCAGGGTCGTATATAATAATTTGATGGAATTGACACTAGTGAAATCCTGTGACCATCTTTTAATAAACCCTAGGGATTTTAAGGATTTGGAAATAGCATGTGTTACGTTACTAACCATATGTTACAGGAACACCCAGACTGCAATATTCTCTGTATAACTGAACACTGGAAAAATGCTGAACAGCTTCAAATGTTTGTTCTAGATAATTTTAAACTAGTGTCCTGTTTTTGTCGTACTGAGGGGTATGGTGGTGCAGCAGTCTATGTACAGAAAGACGTGCAGGTGAGAACTCGCAAAAAACTGAATTTGTTGTCAGTAAAAGGACAGTTTGAATGTGCGTGTACTGAATGCCAACTCGGAGGGGAACTATGTATTGTAATAACAGTTTACAGACCACCCAATGGTGACTTGCAAATATTTCTTAGACAATTAGACCTTTTACTCATAAAAATAGTGAATGAAAATAAAAAGATATTTGTGGCAGGTGACTTTAATATAGATTTGGCAGAAGATAACAATAGCAAAGCTGACTTTTTATCACTTATGAATTCTTTTCTGATGTACCCTACAATCCATGATAACACGCGAATCACACTAACATCCAAAAGTTGCATAGATAATATTTTTTGTAATTTTACAGGAAATAATCTAAGTAGCTCTATCTTACAGACTTGTATATCAGATCATACTGCTCAGAAAGTTATATTTAAGCATAAAGAAACCGAGATTGTTAAACAATATTTTAAACGATCTTTTTCATTGATAAATAGAAGTAATTTTGTAAATTCTCTTAAGCAGCAAGACTGGGTAGACGTATTTGAAACGGATAAACTTGATGTAAATAAACAATGGTCAATCTTTATAGGTTCGTTTATACAGATATTTAATGAGTGTTTTCCAAAAAAATTAGCTAATAAGAAAAATAAGAAAAATAGTTTATATAAAAACTCAGAAGAGATTAGAGAGGTAAAAAGTAGATTAGATATATTGTTATCATTAAAAAATAGTAGTGCTGAATATACAGAAATGTATAAAGATGTGAAGAAAAAATATGACAGTTTATTAATTAAAAGTAGATCCGAAAATTATGCAAATAGGATAAATAATTCCGATAATAAAAACAAATGTATGTGGTCTATTCATAATGAAATCACAGGTAAACTAAAAACAAGTGACACAATGGTTTCTGGAAACGCTGATGATATATCTAATAATTATAATGACTATTTGCTTAAAGTAGTTCCAGAACTCATGAAAAATCATATAAGACAAGCGAAGTGGCAATCCAACATTCAAAAAAATAATAATATCTTTGTAAGGAACGTATTTTTATAAATTAGTTAATAAAGCATATTTTTTTGAAGCAGTGTATTCTTAATATTTCATGCCATGTTTATATTATCGAGGCCGAACATAAACAGGAAAGAGAGGGAGATTGAGAGGAATATTCCTGGTACTACTGATAGGTAAAGGGGAGTCGTTTTTAAGACGTGTGTGAAAATAGAGGTGAATTGAGTGAGTGGCTTATTGATACCGATATATGAGTTTAAGTTGAAATATTGATAGGTATCTATGTATGTGTGTATATATCAGGCATTATTAAGATATATGATGGTTAATAATAATATGTGGTACGTACAAATATTGAGGCGATGAGAATGTACAAGTGCACGCTGGTGTAGAACGTACAAATGCACGCTTGTGAAGAAAGCCCCTGTACATAATGTACGAGCGCTGTTCCTTCGAGTCGTTGACATGCATGTAAGTTTTAGGGGTTCTTACTGTGACTCGATTGACACAAATAGGTAACGGGGAACATTAAATGTACCCCTTGCTCAATTTGTTGGGATGCTAACTGTTTAGCGGCAGTTGGGTGTCCGGGGAAGCCTTGACTTATTTTAGGGTGACACTAGCTAGTTGTTGAAGATGCGTAATAGGTAAACTATAACAATATGGTACATGACATAATTACTGGAAATAGATATAGACAAGCCTAAGATTGTATAATGGACAGAATGAAGTAAGGGGGCGGAATCCCCCCGGTGAGTACACTGTATAAATTTATTCATATTCAGATCAGTAATTCTTACCTTTGTTTCATGATCCCGAATCTTTCTTGTCGGCCCGGTAACAAGCACTGTTGAATGAATTACATTGTAATGACCCAGGTGATAATTGCACGTAAGTCTTATTTATTACCATTAACTCTAATTTGCTCCAATTAGATAAGGAATAATTATCTAATTTTACATTCAGGTGTGGGGTCACGCAATTAATTCATTGCAACAGTGATAGATATGTATTTCCTTTTTAACGAAAAACAAATATAATGCCTACATTACGTTTGTTTGGGTATTGTAAAATAATGATCTGTGTTTAGCCAAACGTATCGATTATTTTAAAATCTGAACCATCGGGTATCGGGTCATTAGAAGTGTCAACTTTAATTCCCCGAAATTTATGACTTTGCCTGTTTTGGTCGGAGACACGTTATGTTTATATTGCAGGCAAAGGCACAAACAGACCCTGGATGAAATCGATATTTAATTGCTTATTTAGGTTTTCGTAAAAGATGCAAGAGTTTTAAAGATTTAGTTTTATTTTTTAAAATTGCTGGAGAAGTAGTTATATTGTCATTGTGCGCGCAAATAAAAGTAATAAAGACTTTGTGATTATTGGTTTTGATATAGATATAGTGTGCTCTGTGTTTTGTACTGACTTTTTAAGTGTTTCATTATAATAATATTTTTTGGCTTGCGAGATCTTATTTAATAAATCAGGTAAGCGAGTAGTAACCAATTATAACTGCATATAGTTCGCCTTTTTATTGGTTTTCTAAATTTTGAGTGTTCTATAAATAGTACAAACAAATATATACAGGGTGTACTTTTATTAAAGGATGACTGATAACGCTGAGCACGCCATTACGAAGAGAAGACGAATTGTTTCTCCGTTGTCTTCCTCGTCGGATGACGAACCGTCGCCAAGCACAAGTAGCTCGCTAGCGTTGACGTCAACGACTGTTAGCACAAACGCTGAAATTGCGGGATTAACTGGAGTTGTTAAAGACCTTGTACGTGTTATGGAAATGCAGGCCGTCAGAGATCGGTCAATTTCAAAATTTATAAACCCAAGAGATAATGTTGTGCCGAATTTTAATCCCGAGGATCGTCACCAATCGGTTGAGCACTGGTGTCGAAGAATCGACGAACTTCGGCAATTATACAGTTGGAATGACGAATCCACTGTTTACCAGGCCATGTCAAAACTGGAGGGCTTAGCCAAGACTTGGTATCGCAGTTTGCCGTCGATACAGTTTAACTGGGAGGAGTGGAAACAGGAATTAACTAAAGCTTTCCCGCCAAGACGCGATTATTATGAAGGATTGTCGGAAATGATGCAGCGAACTAAATATTCGAATGAATCTTACCTGCACTATTATTACGAAAAATTAGCGCTGCTGAACAATTGTAAAATCTATGGGCCAGATGCAGTCTCGTGCATAATAGGCGGCATCCCCGATGCAACCGTTCAGGCAGCCGCTAGAGCAAACAACTATCTCACTTGTGAAGCATTGCTGAATTTTTTGAAAACATGCGACATTTCCTCTCAAGCAGTCCCTACTGCAGTTAGATCAAGTCTTCCTGGTGCCAAAGACAAGTACCCACATAATAATCGAAAATTTAAGAGAGTACTAAGCTGCTTTAAGTGTCATCGCCCAGGACACAAGACTGCAGAATGTAGAGCCTTAAAATGCTATAGTTGTCATAAATTCGGTCATCGTGCTCACGACTGTACACGACGTGCGGCAAAAACTGAACAGGATGTGGGTGCACAAAGGGTTTTGTGACTAGAAACAGAAACAAACCAAAAATACTTTAAGGACGTTACTGTCAACGGACAACCACTTCGCGCTTTCATTGATTTTGGATCAAGTTGTAATCTTATTCGTGCCTCCAATGCAAATATGCTTAACCTCCCTATTGATACCTGCGATATTGTTATTAAAGGTTATGGCTTAAATCAACTACAGGCAATGGGAAAACTGACAATGAATCTAAAAGTCGATAGTATAGAAAGCACTGCAGACTTTCTCGTAGTTCCAGATCATTTACAGGAAATTCCTTTATTAATCGGGCAGCCGTTTACTGAACAGCCTGGATTAGTAGTCACCAAAGACAGTAACAGCCTTAAATTCAGTGAGCCTCAGAAAAACAAAAACGTACAAAAAGTTGCATTATGGTTAACTAGCTCAACCGTAATTCCACCAAATCATGTTGGCAATCTTCCAGTTATCGCTAAAATTCCGTTTGAGGGAGATTTGTTTATAGAAGCTTGTGGTAGATATCAGCCTGGAAGGGAATACGTAATTCCAAGAATTCTGATTCGCCTTGGACAAAATGAGATGCCCATGTTACCCATAGTGAACCTTTCTGATAAGGATCTTCACCTAACGACTAAAAATCCAATTGTTAGAGCTTTCCCCTGTAAGGAGCATATATCAGCGCCTGATGAATGCGTATTAAGGGTAGAAACACAATCACTTTCTCTTCTGAATGAAGCCGATATCAATATTGGAACAACTGATGAACTCCTGCGAAAAGACCTAATCGAGTTATTGCAAGAATTCCGGGACCTCTTTGGAGATAAGGCTGAGCATCTTGGAACAGCTAGATCAGCAGTGATTGACATTAAGCTTACAGATGAAACCCCATTTACATACAGACCTTATAGAATGGCAGAAACTGAAAAAGAAAAAGTAAGATCCATTATTTCCGAATTGTTAGGCGCGGGAATTATCCGGGAATCGAATTCTCCCTATGCTTCACCAGTGCTTCTGGTAAAGAAGAAGAATGGCCAAGACCGGATGTGCATAGATTATAGAAAATTAAATCTTAAAACGGTTAAAACTCGTTATCCACTGCCTCGAATCGACGATCAAATTGACAGGTTAAAAGGCTGTTGTATATTCACGAGTTTAGATCTGAGTTCTGGTTATCACCAGATTCCTGTTGCAGAAGCCAGTAAACCTCTCACTTCGTTTGTTACTCCTGAGGGGCAATATGAATACAATCGAATGCCTTTTGGTCTATGCAATGCACCTGCAGTTTTTCAGCGGCTTATGAATAAAATCTTGGGACCATATCGTGACATAGCCGCCGTTTATTTGGATGACGTAATAATTCCCAGTAAAACGTACAGAGAAAACTTAGACAGTATCCGTAAAATCCTAGAGGTTATGAGAAATGAAAATTTGACGTTAAACTTAAAGAAGTGCATGTTCTTATCCCCGACCATTAACTACTTAGGCTACGAAATAGATGCACTTGGCGTTCGACCAGGAGCATTTAAAATTGAAGCCGTCCGTCAATTTCCAGTACCAGCAAATGTTAAGCAAATCCGACAGTTTTTAGGTCTGACTGGATATTTCAGAAAGTTCGTCAACAATTACTCTGTGATAGTCAAACCCTTGACACTTCTAACGAGAAAGGATAGTACCTGGAAATGGGAAAGAGAACAAAATGATGCTTTTAACGAGTTGAAATCTAAGTTAATTGATCGACCTATCCTTGTGATATATGATCCATTTGCACGAACAGAAGTTCATACGGATGCCAGTCAAGAAGGTATTGCGGGTGTACTTTTACAGGAACATGACGCCAAACTTTATCCAGTAGCATATTATAGTCGTCACACCAATACAGCAGAAAGTAAATACCATTCATACGAGCTGGAAACCTTAGCTGTTGTAGAAACGCTGCTAAAATTTAGAGTATACTTACTTGGAATCAACTTCAAGGTAGTTACCGACTGCAACGCTCTGAAAACGGCTAGCTCAAAGAGAGATCTAGTGCCACGAATAGCTCGTTGGTGGCTACAACTACAAGAATATACATTTACCGTAGAGTACCGCCCTGGAAGCCGTATGCAACATGTAGACGCACTTAGCCGAAATCCTTGTCAACTTGAACCGCCACCAGAAAATATTGTACTATTCATCGAGGAAGCAGATTGGGTTCTTTCAGCGCAACTCACGGACGAAAAGATCAAGTTAATACATGAAGTACTATCTAAACCTCCGGAAACGGAATATGAAAGGGATATTTACAAGAAATATGCCTTACGGAATGGACGAGTATATCGCATAACGCCAATAGGGATACAGTGGGTAGTTCCACCAGGTTTTCGAAATCAAGTTGTCCGTTGGGCACATGACGATGCCGGGCATTTTGCGAGCGAGAAAACTCTCAGAAGACTTTGTGAGAAATATTGGTTCCCACGTATGAGGGAATATATTGAAAAATATATTGCAAGTTGTATTCCATGTCTATATAATAAGATGCCCTCTGGGAGAAGAGAAGGCTTTTTACACCCTATTGCCAAAGAGCCAATCCCGTTCCATACCATCCATATTGACCATCTGGGGCCGTTTCAAAAAACATCGAAAGGAAACATTCATCTTATCGTAATCATAGATGCATTCACCAAATACATTATGCTAAAGCCGGCGAGATCAACGAAAACAAGGTTCGTTATCAGTTTTCTGGAATCCATATTTAATACTTTTGGAGTACCTACTCGGATAATTTCAGATAGAGGTACAGCTTTTACGTCATCGCAATTTAAAAGGTTCTGCAAACAATATAATATAAAGCTCATTTTAAACGCTGTGTCTACTCCTAGAGCGAATGGTCAAGTGGAGAGACTTAACCGCACCGTATTGTCAGCACTTGCCACGACCAGCCAAGCAGAAGATAAGTGGGACGAAAAGATCGACCAGATACAGCTTGCCATTAATAATACTGTACATCAAATTACTGGGAAAACACCAAACCAGCTTTTAATGGGTTATTCTCCACGAACCCGAAATGACAGCATACTGACAGCTGAGCTCGACATTCTACCAGTTGTCCAGAATATTGATGACCTCAGACAGGAGGCTGGATTAAAAATTCAACATAACCAGCGTAAACAGAAAAAGCGATTTGATAAACATAGAAAAACAGCCAAGTCTTACAAAATTGGAGACTTAGTACTGATATTAACGAATAGACACACAGAGGGACAAAGTAAGAAGTTAAATCCGAAGTACACAGGACCGATGGTTGTCACAAAGATACTACCTAATGACAGGTACAGAGTACAGGACATGCCTTCGTCAACGAGAAGTATCACAAAAAAGTACGACAATGTTATTGCTGTAGATCGTATGAAACCATGGATACCCCATGCCGGAGTGTCCGATGATACCGAGAGTAACAGTGGAAGCGATGGAGTACCGTTACCAATAGACTCGAATTAAAGTTGCGAGGGCGCAACTCCTGTAGGTTGGCCGAATGTAAGGAACGTATTTTTATAAATTAGTTAATAAAGCATATTTTTTTGAAGCAGTGTATTCTTAATATTTCATGCCATGTTTATATTATCGAGGCCGAACATAAACAGGAAAGAGAGGGAGATTGAGAGGAATATTCCTGGTACTACTGATAGGTAAAGGGGAGTCGTTTTTAAGACGTGTGTGAAAATAGAGGTGAATTGAGTGAGTGGCTTATTGATACCGATATATGAGTTTAAGTTGAAATATTGATAGGTATCTATGTATGTGTGTATATATCAGGCATTATTAAGATATATGATGGTTAATAATAATATGTGGTACGTACAAATATTGAGGCGATGAGAATGTACAAGTGCACGCTGGTGTAGAACGTACAAATGCACGCTTGTGAAGAAAGCCCCTGTACATAATGTACGAGCGCTGTTCCTTCGAGTCGTTGACATGCATGTAAGTTTTAGGGGTTCTTACTGTGACTCGATTGACACAAATAGGTAACGGGGAACATTAAATGTACCCCTTGCTCAATTTGTTGGGATGCTAACTGTTTAGCGGCAGTTGGGTGTCCGGGGAAGCCTTGACTTATTTTAGGGTGACACTAGCTAGTTGTTGAAGATGCGTAATAGGTAAACTATAACAATATGGTACATGACATAATTACTGGAAATAGATATAGACAAGCCTAAGATTGTATAATGGACAGAATGAAGTAAGGGGGCGGAATCCCCCCGGTGAGTACACTGTATAAATTTATTCATATTCAGATCAGTAATTCTTACCTTTGTTTCATGATCCCGAATCTTTCTTGTCGGCCCGGTAACAAGCACTGTTGAATGAATTACATTGTAATGACCCAGGTGATAATTGCACGTAAGTCTTATTTATTACCATTAACTCTAATTTGCTCCAATTAGATAAGGAATAATTATCTAATTTTACATCTTTCAGTTAAAACCTGTATCATCTGAAGAAATATTGAAAATTAGCCAAAAAATTAAAAATAAGCATAGTAGTGGAGATGATGAAATTCCTACAAGTTTAATTAAACTCAGCGTTCCAGTAATTGTAAATGTTATTTGTTATATAATAAACAACTCACTAAAGGAAGGGGTTTTTCCCGAACAATTAAAGCTAGCTTTAATTAAACCACTATATAAAAATAAAGGTGATACAGAGATACTAAATAATTATAGACCAATAAGCTTGCTTCCGGGTTTCTCAAAATTGTTCGAAATAGCCATGTGTGATCAAATTATGAATTTTATGAGGAAGCTTCTCTCAGATAACCAGCATGGATATCTTGAGGGAAAATCCACCCAAACAGCTCTTTTTCAATTTATAGGATCAATTTTGGGACACCTTGAGGAGGGCAAAATGGCATTGGGAATTTTCTTGGATTTGTCTAAAGCATATGACTGCCTAGATAGGGAACTTCTTTTAAAAAAACTGGATTTGTACGGTATAAGAGGGAATGCCTTAAGATGGTTTGAATCCTACTTAAGTCAGAGAACTCAAAGAGTTATTGTAAAAAAGAGCAACGTCGACTCAAAATCAAGGATAATGCAAAATACAGTGGGCATTCCGCAGAGAAGTATTCTTGGGCCAATCTTATTTATAATATTTGTAAATGACTTAAACTTCGAAATAAATCATGAGTACTCTACTATTACAGCTTATGCAGATGACACAAATCTGTTAGTGGGCGGGGAACAGATTCCTGAAATTGTAAATAATGCAAATGATACTTTTTTGACAAGTAAAAATTGGTTTGAAAACAATAAACTACTATTAAATAAAGAAAAAACAGGTACAGTTTTATTTCGAACAAAGTTGTCCAGAAAGGAAAAACCAGAATTTATTGAAATAGATGAAAATCAGTTAACCATACAAAAAAATATAAAATTTCTCGGAATTTATATTGATGAGTTCCTCGATTGGTCAGACCAAATTCAGTACCTCAGTAGTAAATTAAATCGAATTTGTTATTGTCTACGGATTGTATCTAAATACCTAAACGAAACGGCGAGAAGAACACTGTATTTTGCAAATTTTGAGGCATCTGCTAGATTTGGTATTATTTTCTGGGGAACAAGCTCAAAGATACAAAAAATATTTGTGATTCAAAAAAGAGTGTTAAGAGTATTATATAACATGTCATATTTAGAGTCATGTAGGGGTCTTTTTAAATCAAACAAGATACTCACAATTTTCGGTTTATACATTTTTGATACGATTGTATTCTTCTACAAAAATATGAACATGTTAAGGGTGCAAAGCCAACACAATTATAATACCCGAACAAATGATATTAACTACCCAATCCATCGATTAACATTATCTGAAAAAAGTCCACATTTATGGGTATTAAATTTTATAATAAGTTGAGTGATGAGATTAAAACGGCCCCAACAGAAAATAAATTTAAGAGAGAGGTAAAAAAATTACTGTTAGAATTGGAACCTTATAGTATAAGTGATTTTTTGGAAATGTAGGGTCCAGGTCTAAGATATCCTATGTTACCAGTTGGGTGAGGAATGTTTATGTGGATATGTATGTATCTTGTAAGTTGAAATAGTATGGTTTTTCTCTGACGTGTATATTCTGTATATATTTGAAATTGTGCACTGGTGCAAATTTTTGTCTGACGTCATTTCATTTCATGTTTGTTTATATATTTTGTATAGATTGATATAATTTGAAATAAAGATTTTTTCTATTTTTAAGGGGTAAACGTCGTGTGGTCTGCACCCTGGCTAATCTCGGATACTAGCTGCGATCCTCCGTGCAAGCACTTTGGATGCCTCCGACACCTCAAACGATTGCCAGGCCGTTTACCCGCTGACCTGTAGGTGGCAGCCATCTACAATTAAGGGTTAAAGTAAGATCAAATTTAAATTTCTTATATTAAAAAATCTCCAAATACCAATTTTCGTCCAAATATAGATATTATTTAAAAAATTATTTACGAAAAACAAAAATAAAAGTAAATTTTTAACACCCTGTATCTCAAAAATGAAGGGCTTGCGGACCCATGCTTATATGAACTTTTCACCTTATAAATAACTGAGGAATGGTCCTGTAAAATATCGGACACTTATTAAATAACACCCTGTAAAGGAAGAACTCTACTTGTCCGCCAACACAGAACCAAAAAATAAAGCAAACCCATCAGAAATATATTTAGCACCCTCAAAAGTATCTAATAGTTATATACTTTATTGCGGAGTTTTCTATTGAAAAACGATTTATATTGCTTGTTATGTCAATTTAGGTCAAAAAGTTGTTGGTACACCGGACGCGTACACATGTAAATGAATAAAACACAATATATCACTAAAATATGAATGTATTATAGGACTTTCATAAACAGTACTAAAAAAAGTAAAACTTTACCGACTTAAAAATAGTATAATTTGTGAATAAAACAGGTTTCGATGGATCCATTAAAAAAAAACTGTCACCACAGTATAAAACATACCACACAATTTACAGGTCGCCGGGTAACAGCAAAATACACTAAACAAGAATGCATTTTCTTTCTTCTTGGTTTTGTTCGATTTACCTGCATTTTTTTGACAGAAACCGTGTATAATAAAATCACACTTGGGTAAAAATTTGGCATCATCAATAGAGCTAGAGTCAACAATAATGAATATTGACTTACCCAGTATATTTTGCTGCTAACCCGAAGATATTAAATTTAAGTCGAAAACCCTTGCATTAAATAAAGAAAAAACAGGTACAGTTTTATTTCGAACAAAGTTGTCCAGAAAGGAAAAACCAGAATTTATTGAAATAGATGAAAATCAGTTAACCATACAAAAAAATATAAAATTTCTCGGAATTTATATTGATGAGTTCCTCGATTGGTCAGACCAAATTCAGTACCTCAGTAGTAAATTAAATCGAATTTGTTATTGTCTACGGATTGTATCTAAATACCTAAACGAAACGGCGAGAAGAACACTGTATTTTGCAAATTTTGAGGCATCTGCTAGATTTGGTATTATTTTCTGGGGAACAAGCTCAAAGATACAAAAAATATTTGTGATTCAAAAAAGAGTGTTAAGAGTATTATATAACATGTCATATTTAGAGTCATGTAGGGGTCTTTTTAAATCAAACAAGATACTCACAATTTTCGGTTTATACATTTTTGATACGATTGTATTCTTCTACAAAAATATGAACATGTTAAGGGTGCAAAGCCAACACAATTATAATACCCGAACAAATGATATTAACTACCCAATCCATCGATTAACATTATCTGAAAAAAGTCCACATTTATGGGTATTAAATTTTATAATAAGTTGAGTGATGATATTAAAACGGCCCCAACAGAAAATAAATTTAAGAGAGAGGTAAAAAAATTACTGTTAGAATTGGAACCTTATAGTATAAGTGATTTTTTGGAAATGTAGGGTCCAGGTCTAAGATATCCTATGTTACCAGTTGGGTGAGGAATGTTTATGTGGATATGTATGTATCTTGTAAGTTGAAATAGTATGGTTTTTCTCTGACATGTATATTCTGTATATATTTGAAATTGTGCACTGGTGCAAATTTTTGTCTGACGTCATTTCATTTCATGTTTGTTTATATATTTTGTATAGATTGATATAATTTGAAATAAAGATTTTTTCTATTCTATTCTATTCTATTCTATACGTGAGGAACAAAACTTAAAGACTGGTCAAGAAGAATGCCCAGGTCCTTTATCATATTAACCTTGACTAATACCGAGTCCTTAATTGTATAATTGGAAATGGTTGGATTTCTTAATCTAGAAAATGACATAAAGTAACATTTTGCTGCATTTAACTCCATCCCATTAAACTCACACCAATGTGAGACAGCGTTGATATCCTGCTGCAAGTTGATACAACTCTGTGGGGAATCAATTTGGGCATATATTTTTAGATCATCCGCAAAAAGAAGATAACTGGAGTGTTTAAGACAAGCGGAAATGTCGTTAATAAAAATGTTAAAAAGCAGAGGACCCAGGTGGGAACCCTGGGGTACTCCGGATATGACATTGACTTCATTTGAAATAAAATTACTAATACGAACAGCCTGCACCCGATCGGTCAAATAACTCTGCAGCCAGAGCAGCAGTGACCCGCCAATACCATTTTCAGCCAGTTTATTTAGTAGAACACTGTGATTCACCCTGTCGAATGCCTTGGAAAAGTCCGTATACACGGCGTGAACTTCAGATCCCTTCTCCAGGGCACTCGACACGAAATCAACATAAGTTAACAAATTAAGTTCCGTTGATTTGCGAGATTGAAAACCAAACTGTGAATCAATAATTATATTGCCAAGGCTATGATTGAGCTTTTCATATACAATTTTCTCAAAGACGTTTGCCTATTTCATAGGTTGCTGGCCTCGGATACTAGACCCCATGGTCCGACACCTCAAACGGCGGCAACCTCCCGTTGGGCAGCAACGAGAGTAAACAGTGTTTAGTCGCGGGATCCTAGGCCGAGCCACCGCTGGATTCCCAGTTACAGGTTTAATCCCACTGTCATAGACAAGAGGCCCCGGTATTGGCTTGCCCTCTCTCCGTACGCGAGCCGAATAGACACTGCTTGCAGACTCCTTGTACAGAGTTTAAGCCCTCTGTGATGGCGCCGACGACTCCACTCGCAGAAACAACACGATGCGCGACACCCACATGTCACGCCAAGGCGCCTACGGCTTCGCAGTCGCCGGCCGGGATTGGTTACCCGTCTAAAGGGCACTGCACATGGTGGGTTATCGGCTTCCCACATGTCGCCCTCGAGGTGAACACATACTAGCGCCGACCACGGCCCCTGCGAGGCCAACCCGTCAGGGGGGCATCTGTAGCTCAGCCAGATGGGACTCCCCCCTTCCCGCAGTACTCGTGTTAGGCTTCCAAGATGTTGCCATCAGGTCGCCCTCCCTTGACGAGTCACGGGACGTTCAAGAGCAAACCGGGGATTCACTCTCGAACTACCACACATCTTTTACTGGACGAGACTGCGAACTTTTCCCAGGGTAAGGTCTGGAGTCGTAAGCACGTTCATGCGGCCAGTTTTAAGGGGTAAACGTCGTGTGGTCTGCACCCTGGCTAATCTCGGATACTAGCTGCGATCCTCCGTGCAAGCACTTTGGATGCCTCCGACACCTCAAACGATTGCCAGGCCGTTTACCCGCTGACCTGTAGGTGGCAGCCATCTACAATTAAGGGTTAAAGTAAGATCAAATTTAAATTTCTTATATTAAAAAATCTCCAAATACCAATTTTCGTCCAAATATAGATATTATTTAAAAAATTATTTACGAAAAACAAAAATAAAAGTAAATTTTTAACACCCTGTATCTCAAAAATGAAGGGCTTGCGGACCCATGCTTATATGAACTTTTCACCTTATAAATAACTGAGGAATGGTCCTGTAAAATATCGGACACTTATTAAATAACACCCTGTAAAGGAAGAACTCTACTTGTCCGCCAATTAGTCGGATATTTGGCCATCGTGAGGCTCAAGTTAAAAATATGTAAGAGTGGATTATTGAGCATGTTACCACATCCTTTAATAACATAACCCGGCAACCCATCAGGTCCCTGTTCTCTTTCAACTAATTCAAAGACTTCATGACTATTTATTGGCAAATAGCAGAATAAATCTCTCAGATCCTGTTCATGACCTGCAACCGTCTCACCCTGTGAAAACACAGAACCAAAAAATAAAGCAAACCCATCAGAAATATATTTAGCACCCTCAAAAGTATCTAATAGTTATATACTTTATTGCGGAGTTTTCTATTGAAAAACGATTTATATTGCTTGTTATGTCAATTTAGGTCAAAAAGTTGTTGGTACACCGGACGCGTACACATGTAAATGAATAAAACACAATATATCACTAAAATATGAATGTATTATAGGACTTTCATAAACAGTACTAAAAAAAGTAAAACATTACCGACTTAAAAATAGTATAATTTGTGAATAAAACAGGTTTCGATGGATCCATTAAAAAAAAACTGTCACCACAGTATAAAACATACCACACAATTTACAGGTCGCCGGGTAACAGCAAAATACACTAAACAAGAATGCATTTTCTTTCTTCTTGGTTTTGTTCGATTTACCTGCATTTTTTTGACAGAAACCGTGTATAATAAAATCACACTTGGGTAAAAATTTGGCATCATCAATAGAGCTAGAGTCAACAATAATGAATATTGACTTACCCAGTATATTTTGCTGCTAACCCGAAGATATTAAATTTAAGTCGAAAACCCTTGCAATAGTTACTTAACCGACTCCAGATGAGTTGCGCTCAGTTTACACATATTCTGAAACTTGGTCAAAGTACCCTGTTGTGCTGCTTTAGTTAGATTGTGGCTTAGATCGAACGGGTCTTGAATGCACATGTACGAGTTCGACCTAAACATCTCGGGATCCTCGCTTTCTAATTGTGCGAGGTAATCGTCCATTTCGGCGGGCAGTTCTTGAGGGTTGTCAGAAAAGAAAGTGCGCTTTACAACTCTGCCGAGTAGCGGACAAATGACCTAAAAGAAATGCAGGGGAATATAGAACTCGCATAGACGACTGCGCATCCAATTTTATGCATTTTGCAATGTGATTGTCACTGGTCTGTGAATAACCGAAACATTCATGAGTACATGTTGTGTGTTTCTTTCAAGGTTGTAAACCAGGTGGTGCACCGGCAGACTGGCCATAGGAAATCATCAAGGACCTTCAAAACAGTCTAATACAATAAAATTGTGATGTAAAATGAATAGGGGAGCCAATATTTGATGGCACCAAAATTTAAATGGGATTTCCTATGACCAGTCTGACTGTGCACCCGGTATAGTATCCCAATCATACTTACATAGGTATTAAAATCAAATTTGCCATAGTACACGAAGAATTCGTGGAGTAATTCAAAAATAGTTTTGGGATACTTTTTTATGTGATTCTTGGTTTCGACCACAGATAAGTCATAGGAAATTGTTTTCCAACCTACAATAACAAAAAGCAAAAATACTCAATAAGCAGCTGACGAAATTTGTTGCAGTCATACAGTGCATTTTTTTGAAATTAAAAAAAATCGGCGTTTTAAATGAGTACATATATATTCAAGCTGAAATGTGTACAAGAAGACCATTCCCAAATTAATTTACCATTAAACTTGTGTGAAATTGCAATTCCGCTTTTGGTAAATTATCGTAGAGTGGGGCTAAATGAACCACTGCGGGTAAAATCAATAACACCGAGAATACAAGGACTCGGTGCTCTGACGTCAGGGCCGCATGACGTAGACACAACGAAGTCTACGTGTCGCCTGATCGCCTCAGCTCAGCCACTTGCCATTATTTTCCAGTGCACGAGAGTGAATCAAGCGGTTAACTTCTTTCCCCTCTTTTTTTAATTGGAAATTAATAAAGTGTGTGATATTCTTGTGTTGTGGTGTGATTTACCGGTGGTACCGGTATACTTGAAATGCCGCATTCCTGTTGTCTGATGGGATGTCGGGGAAATTATAGCAATGGACCGAAGGTACGCGCATTTCGTTTTCCAACGGATGCAACCATGTCTGATAAATGGGTAAGGGACATTCACAGGAAAATTTTACTCCATCTAAGTTCAGTAGGCTCTGTGAGTTACATTTTGCTAAAGAAAACATATTATATTAAATTGTTCTAAGCAAGGGATTCAAACCGGCGAAACTATAACTGTACCTAACCTAAAACCCGATGCAGTACCTATTTACTAAATTCCCCAACTGTCATAGTTATCTAAAACTGTAAGTGAAGATAAAAAAAATCAAAATTTTGCAAGCGATTAGAAATAGTAAAATTGAGCTTTAATCGTATCTAACAGCATTTTCGTATACCAATTTTAAAGAGTTTCTTGTTGTTTTTAACTACCTTCAACCTATCCCGAATGCTGGTTTAAAATTAATGATCTGCAAGAAGTTACATTGTTTAAATTAAAACATTCTCCTGGACCTGTAATAACATATTTTGTAATAATAAATTCTGACATTTTTGTATGGCTGCAAAATACAAATACTCCAAAATGACACTAAACCTGATTTAAAGGCACTGTTTACCTCTAATAATATGAATGAAGTGAAAGATTTGTTATTTTATATAGACAAAAACTCGGAAAAACATGGGCCTGAAAAACGCGATGAAAATAGAAGTTTCGAACTTATTACATTCTTTGGTGCCAAATATGTCAGATGAGAGGGAAGAGAGTTTTCGAAACAATTCTGCTTTAACTTTTATATTTGAGCACATCAAGCAAGGCAAGATATCGTAATACAAATATTACTATGATTTTAGCCACTATCCTTCAAACAATAAGTCCACATTTAGACATTTTGGGGAATTTATCTGTCTGTCGATTATAAATGTACTATTCATACGATTGTTCGTATAGCAACGATTGCAATACCATGCACAGTAAACACTCTTCTAAAAAATTACTGCGGTGAATCTAACAGCCGATTAGCTAACTCATCTAAATCAATCATCTAAAACAGCTATACTCTAAGTGTGTTCCGCGGAACCCTAGGGTTCCGCGATACCTCTGTAGGGGTTCCTCAAGAATTTAGAAAAAAAATCAAATCAAAGCACCTCTCTCTGGTCGAACGTTTTGACTCCGCGGCCGCGCGTAGGTTTATTTATTTGTATTTGTATAAACATGTGTTACAATAGCTGGTACAATATCTCATAAGTTTGGTATCAACATGTATACTTGTATACTTGTGAGCGCGCAGTCCCTTTGATAAAAGCCGCCTCTGAATTGTTTACAACGCAATTTTTATATTTCTCTTTTTATTTTTGCTTTTTGTTTATCAAAGGCGCCGGCTCGAGTATTTTCGAGAATATTCGAGATCGAGTCTAGGACTAAGTATAAAAGCGGCGATCGCGCGTCGCGCCTCGTCAGTCAGTTGACGATTAGCGTTCGGAGCGATAAGTTCCTACCTACCTACTTACAAGCTCGCTAGCGAGAAACTAGTGTTCATTGTTCTAATGCCTGCTGTATTCTGTTGTCTCAGTTTTATACATTTCTTCATTGTACTAAACTTAGTCTCTTATACGCAGTAACGATTGTGCATTATTTAGACCCCACCATCCTGACGTGTAACATTATAAATAAAGAAGAATGGAACGTTGGCTTAAAGGTGTTAAACGTGTTGCAACAACATCTTCTAATGACGCTGAATGTTCAAAAGCAGTACGCGCGGAGAATATAGCAATCACCGATCCAGACGATGATGCCACGACGTCAAGCTCGACGGTTTCAAAGACGAAAAAAAGGAAGTATGATGAATCATATATCAGTTTCGGATTTGTTGATTCCAACGGCTCACCTCTCTGCATGCTATGTAGTAAACTGCTTCCTAATAGTTCCATGGCACCTGCCAAATTGCGCCGACATTTACAAACTGTACACCCCGAGTCTAAAGACAAGAATAAAGAATTTTTTGTTCGTAAAAAAGATCAGTTATTGGAAAGTCAAAAAAATATGATGCATGTAACAAAAACTATCAACGAAAAGGCCACGGAGGCATCATATTTAGTTAGCTATCGCATTGCACAAGCAGGTGAAGCGCACACTATCGCTGAGAATTTAATAAAGCCATGTGTATTAGACATAACAAAATGTATGCTCGATGAAAAATCTGCAAAGCATCTTTCTACTGTGCCGCTATCAAACGATACTGTTTCACGGCGAATCCATGATCTGGCAAGCTACGTCAAACAAGAACTAGTTACACGTCTACAAAAAACACGATTCGCCTTGCAAATGGACGAGTCAACTGATGTCGCTAGTTTGGCTATCTTGCTGGTTATCGTGAGATATCCATATGAAAGTTCTTTTGAAGAAGACATGCTTATGTGTTCACCGCTGCTCACAAACACTACCGGGGAAGAAATTTTTAATAAAATAAATATATTTTTTGAAGAAAATAATCTCAGTTGGAACAATTGCATTGACATTTGTACAGATGGGGCCAAGGCGATGACAGGTAAAACAGCAGGAGCAGTGTCACGAATAAAAAATAAAGCGCCTAATTGTAGTTCCAGCCATTGTATTCTGCATATACAAGCACTTGCGATGAAGCAAATGCCGTCAAATCTAAAATTAGTTATGGATGAAGCGATAAAAATAATTAATTTGATCAAATCACGACCACTACAATCCCGATTGTTCTCATTATTGTGTGAAGATTATGGCAGCAAACATAAAACACTGCTGCTCCATACAGAAGTGCGATGGCTGTCTCGGGGTAAAACTTTAACAAGGCTATTTGAACTTAGAGCCGAGTTACAAATGTTTCTTTCAGCAGATACTTCTTTTAATTTAAAGGACCGTTTGTATGATAAAACTTGGTTGTTCCGATTGTCTTTTATGGCGGATATCTTTCAAAAACTGAACGAATTGAATTTATCATTGCAAGGTAAACAGACAACAGTGTTTCAGGCCAATAATAAAATGACTGCCTTCAAAAGAAAATTAGATTTTTGGATTATTTGCGTTGGTAAGAAAGAAATAGAAAGCTTTACGTCACTCAGTGAGTTTGTTAGCGATAACGACTCAGAAATGTTTCAAGATGATGTGTTTGAAGAATTGGTCCAATATCTCAGTTCGATGCGCGCATCTTTTGAAAAGTATTTTCCCGAAGAACAGAATACAAAAATGAAACTGAATTCATGGATTCATAATCCTTTTTTACCCAACTTGGAAAAGCCCGAAAGTATGTCAAACGAGATATATGAATCTCTTTTAGAAATGTCATCAGACACAAGTATGGAGTCACTGTTCAAAACGACGCCTCTCAACGATTTTTGGTGCAGAATCCGTGATGAATATCCAATGCTTGGCAAAATGGCTCTGAATATTCTTCTCCCGTTCCCAACAACATATTTGTGCGAAACAGGATTCTCAACCTATGCAGCCACGAAAACAAAATATCGCAATAGACTGGACGCCGAACCTGATATGAGACTTCAACTGTCTTCTATCAAACCTGATATCAACCAATTGATGAAAAATAAAAAACAGTTTCATACCTCCCATTAGTTAGATTTTTTCTTTTTTAATATCTTCTATTATTGTACTTGCCATGTGGTAAAGTAAGTAATAATTAGTAACTGTTACATTGTACTTTTATTATGCTTATTAATAAAGAATACACTTTTAAAAACTATTGTTTTATTGTAGGGTTCCATCAAGTATTTTGCTTCCCAAAAGGGTTCCGTCACCAAAAAAGTTTGAGAACCGCTGATCTAAAAGCCCTAAATTAAAGACTGTTACTAAATAGACCGTTTTGTTAAAGATTTGTTTTGGTTTTGACTTTGGAACATCGTTTTTCCGTAATACAATATAATGTAGTGCGAGGAAGGGCTCAGTTGACGACTGGCACCCTCTTTCAACCAAAGGCCCTTTAAAGATTTTAAAAATACCAATTTTTTAAAGCTATCACTCATAATAAAGTATGCAGTCAGCATGGGATGCCGACTCAACGCGCCACCTGCCTGTGTTAACGTCACGCAAGAGCACCGAGTCCTTGTATTGTCGGTGTTGTTGGTAAAGTAGCCCAAACATACATTTCTTTACTTTAAACTTTACGGTTACTTTTAATATCATTGGCAATTTCGCGCTACTGTTACAAGTAAAAATCCGAACGTTTTTCCTACCATTTTCCTACTTACAACTCTCCTCTCTATGAAAAAGCCCACATTATAAGGGTATTAAGGTTTTTCGCTCACTGCCGGATAACATTAGACGAATTTAGGATGATTCCAAATTTAAATCAGCTGGTACGAAATTTTTTATTCCTGGGTAAAAAATATAGGGTGTCCAATTTAAAATGTGTTTTAGTTTAAGTTATCCCGCTCTTGCCAGACCGTGAGATATCAAAGAATTACACACTAAATGAACACCCTGTAATACAAGGATAGTCAAAACTTTGTAACATTATAACCTGAACCGATTTTTACATATGAAAATATTTTTATCCTTGTACGAAAAAATAAAGAAAAATGCCATAAGTAAAGATTGTATAACTTGGAAAAACTATATAAAAAGTGATTGTCAAACCTTACCATTGATAACTTTCGGCTCAGTTTTGTTAATTTTTCGAACATTATCTACCGATAGCAGATAGCCGTTCACTTGCAGGAAAAATATGCACATTGTAGCCAGAGCATAGGTGGTAACATTCTCGAAACTAATGTGTTCCGCCCATTTTTTTATCAATAGAATTAAAGGCTGGATGGGTGGTTGCAGTTCGATACAAAACCTAAACAAGATCATTTTAAATTAATATTAGATAAAATATTACATAAATTATCCCTAGCAACAACTTTTATGAAATCAGGTCTTTCAAAAACCTCTTAGTTTAGTGGTTTTATTTTTTTGAGAAGTTCAGTCAGCAGTTAGCCACTGGAGAAAATATGTTGAAATAAAGGAGAATGATGGTTTGATTTCACTACTTTTCTAACATCCTTACGCCGTAAATTTTTGGACCTTATCACTTCTTACCTTAAAAACTTTGTATTCTCAACACTAAGGCCGTGTTTAAATGACAAATCGCAGTCAAGTTTTGTCGGTATATGATGAAGTTTAAGGATGGGCGTGCGGGCGGTCAGCACTTGGATAATATTCAAGTATTCTTTGTTTTTCGAGAATCCCTTGACGGCTTTTCTTATTATTTTCACTTGTTCGGGAGGATCCTGGTACTGCCCGCCATAATACATATTTCCCGTGTCAACAAAAACATCTAAATCGCTATCCTAGATGGTAAAAAACATCATCGTCATCAATTGAGACAACAATAGTATATTATGTTACAAGGACGAAAAATGCAGTATTTCGGACGTATTGCGGAGATTACTGGACGAGGCAAAGACGAGGCCAGTAACCCGCATAGTCCGAAATACATTTTTCGTCCGTATAACATACGTTATTTTTTATCCGATTGTGTTTTTGCTCGGATTATAAAATAATGTAAAAATTAAGAAAACCAATATATTTCATCTTGCATTGTAATTTTTTGTCCCTTGAATGTTTAAACAATGAAACCTGTAATATGCGTATCCATGGATCTAACAAATAATTAAATTAATATTATCAACTGACGTTTTATCAATCAGGCGATAGTTTTAACTAATCTTTCGTGTTCTGCTAGTTTTAAAACCTGAAAAACACAATTAAAAATGGAAATAGACGATGATCTTATAGAAGGTACACCACCTGACATTCAAGAAACTGCCAAGGAAGTAATGTTACATTTGTTGCCACAAAAATCTAAGGAAATATATGAAAGAGCTTATAAAAAATTTATGGATTACCGGCAAGAAAAAAATATACAGTCGTTCTCCGAAAACGTCTTCTTGGTCTATATGGCGGAATTATCGAAAACTATGAAGTCATCTACTCTGTGGTCGCAGTATTCTATGCTACGTGCAGTGGTAAATGTAAAACAGAATATTGATATATCTAAATACATGAGATTACGAGCATTGTTGAAACAAAAAAGTGTTGGATATTGTCCAAAGAAATCAAGGATCCTAACTAGAGAAGAGGTTCACAAATTCCTTTGCCATGCTCCAGATGACAAATACTTAATGTTGAAGGTAAATGTAACTATATAATAGTATTTTAAATTTCTGACTAACAATTTTCTTAATTACAGGTTGCTTTTATTTTTGGAATCGTGGGCGCATGTCGTCGAGAAGAACTGGCTCATATGAAAATTGATGACATACAAGATTTGGGAACGGCTTTGTTAATAAAAATTCCCTATAATAAAACAAACAAACCGAGATCATTTACGGTGACTGGAGAATATCTAAAGTATTATAGAAATTATCTGGCTTTACGTCCAACAAATATGAGTGATGGGCGATTTTTTGTGTCTTATCGCAATGGAAAATGCCATAAGCAAGTTGTCGGTATACACAAATTTGGCTCTATACCTCAGGAAATAGCATCTTACTTAAAACTGCCGAATGCCAAGGAATTCACGGGACATTGTTTCAGAAGAACATCGGCCACATTACTTGTAGATGCGGGAGCAGACATAACATCTCTAAAACGGCATGGAGGCTGGAAGTCTTCGGGAGTAGCCGAGGGCTACATAGATGATTCCTTAAGTAATAAGTTAGAGCTGACCAAGAAAATATTCGACATTCCACAATCTGACCTGCAGTCAGTCTCGACTCAGGTGTCGCAATCCGTCTCCCAATCGAGTTCAACATTGGAGAATAATATCATAACGGAGACCAAAAATAATAACACATCCTCAAAATCAAATTTACATCACCCCGTTCTTGTTCAAAATTGTTCTAATTGTACATTTAATATAAATATTGTAAATAATTGAATAAAATAAACTGTTGAAAATATTTTAGCGTCCGACAAAATGTTTTTCGGACTAGGACGACAAAGGTTGCCTAGCTACCAGCGCAATAATCAATACCTTATTGAAAAGGTTACCTTTTCGTCCAAATATCTGATCTATAAAACGTCATTTTTTGACACAATCGGATAAAAAAACAGTTATAACTTTCTGGGTAAAGGGACATTTAACCAGGACCGTAAATACCTTCCCTTATTTTAAAAGGTAGATTAACATAACTAACCTTGTTTCCTATTCCTGAAATTCTGGATCCAAATGGATAGACAACGCATTCATCAAATTGTTCCGCCAAGGCGATGTTCATCCTTGCACAACAATCTTTGGTTAGAGAGTTGTTTAGGACTTCTTCGGCTTCTCCTGCAAGCTGCGCCCCTACAGCATATATATTTTCTTTAGTCTGGAAGATTACTTTGACTGGATCTGGAAGTCTCGAACCTGAAATTATATACACACAGATACTTAATATAGAAGAAAGATTCTGGTTCATCCTAAATCCCTAACCTTTTTCTCTCCTATTTCCTCTGTTGCCCAAAGACAAATGCCAAGCCAATGACAATTGATCGCCGAAAATGATTGTTTTGCATGTAGTGCATTCATACTCTGTTACATTAGGTTTACGACTTGCTGCCATGTTTACATGTCTAAAAAAATTAGTAAGGTAAAGCACTTATACAAAGCCGAAGGATAGAAAAAATATTACTTTACCTAGGTCCGGCAAAATTATGATTTTTCCATCCAGTTTCAGACATCACTCGAACATTGCATATCTCACAAAAGTAACTGTACTTGTCCTCCTTCAAGGCGTTGTGCTGAGCGGACAACGCTATGTGGTTCTCAATGGCACCCACATTGTCTTGGATATCACAATTGCACAAGTCACAATGCAAGCCCGTTCCCTGGGGTGTTTTAAACCTTTTTAAAAATCTGATATTCTTCTTCATTCGATTTGGTATTCGATCAAGCGGATCGGAACTTTCGATTGCCTCTACTGATCTTATAATGTTATGTTTGATACCTTGAGGCTGGTTTGCCTTAACATCTGAAACATTACAAGCCAAATTAAGATTTAATTACAAAGCAATTCTATTGGCAGAATGTTGTCATCAAAAATTATCGTTAATTTTAATTATGTTACAGCTGTTATGTTTGTCACAATTTGATTATATTTCTTTTTATATGAATAGATAAATGTTTATTAAGTAGGTAGCCATTTCTGTACACAAGAATATTACCAACGAACATTATTAACAAGACAAGAAGGGTCACACTCTGTCGGAACCTTGATGTCCTGCTTACACAAGCGCGCCGACGATTTCGATAAATTCCTGAGGCAGTGTCCCTGTTCTTGCTTATACGAGGTTGATGCAAACGGCTAGCGATTAAAACGAATAAACGAGGGTGACTTAAAAACATCTAGTAATAATTTTATTGTTATTGTGTCCTATTCTGCTTTGTGTGAATTAAAAGAAAAATGGGGAAATCGTCAGGTTATTTAATTGGTAGATCTTAACATAATTATAAAAAGTACTGGTAGTAAAAATTAAGGGAAAAAGGAAAGTTTCTTCCAAAAGTAACAATGTAGTAAGCTACAAACGAGATTAGTAGGTATAAAAATTAACAATCAAATATTTGCAAATGCTAACTGAAATAGGTACTTATTCTAATTACCTTATTATTACATAAAATATATACAGGTTGTTTCAAATTCGAGGCCATCAAAGAGTACCTACTTACTTAAGAGTAAAATACGGGCAGGAGTAGTTATACTCTGGGAAAACAAATTATCGCGATTTGTATGGAAAATTGTGAAAATCGGTAAACGAACCATTCTAAGCCAAAGGCGTTTAACCAAATGAGTTAAAACCTCTGAATTGCTGTTCGATGCCTTTTACAAATCTAGTAGCCCGTTAACAACTCAATTAAATAATGTATTTAAATGTTCTGAAATAAAATTTACCGGCCGCTTTTTAAAGATGTTTTAAGATATTTAATTTTATGTTAGGTTTTATTGATTGTTTCAAAGAATATCTTTTTTTTATATCCCGGTTAGCAAATTTAATTGTAAAATAAATACGCACCCTAATATATAGGTTTAAAAAATATGTATGAGGAAACTCTTTACAAGGATGTGTAAATAGTACATTTTCATATAATATCTTAAGGGTTGCTCCAACGTTCTCGAGGCAACTAATTTTATTAAAATTTTAAACAAAAATTATTTCTAGCTGTTTGACATATTCTACAATATTACTAGGAGGTACATTTAGACCTCCATAGTTTTTAGAAGTCGAATATGCTTTATGCTCTAGAAATACAGCAGCTTCTTTTGGTAATGTCTTTTCATCATTATACTTTGTGCAAGCACTACAAGAGTGTTGCAGCAAGCATTTCCTTAATAGATACCCTGTAATGTAAACTATAGCATTTCCGTCCGTACTAGAAAGATTTCTATAGTCGCATGTAAAAACTTTTAAAGAACTATTATTTGTCAATATAGCTACATCGATATTTTTATATTCTTCTAGAATATCAGGAGTTACATTAAGCAAAACTGTATTAATATCTTTGATACAATTGGAACCTTCAACCTCATTAAAATATTTTAGAGAAAATAATTTCTTGAATGCCCTACAAAATTGAATTGGGGTTGGATTTCTCGAGTTTCCCCAAAAATTTCTTACCAGACCAAAAAAATTTTCGATACAATCCTGATTAAGGTTCCTTGTTAAAAGAAATGAATAGTTCTTGCATTTTAAGGTTTCCCATAAAGACAGACTAGAGGTAATAGTAATTTTACAGCCATTTATAAAATGCATAGTATTATTTATACATTTTTCCACGTATGTTACCTTTCCATCGTTCTGTTTTACCTATACTAATTTAATTACCTGTAAGTCATCCAACAAACATTTTATTTTTCTAAAAAGTGCAATTGTTTTTCTGTGCCCATAAATGCGTTAAAGTTGTTAAGATGGGACGAGTTTAACAAATCAAATAAATCATTTGTTGTTTGTAGGAATTTTGCAGTAAGCGTTGCTTCTAAAGGCAAAACCTTAAAATGTATGTAGGTATATAGGGCAGCTGAAAGAGAGTGAGTAAAGACTTGCGAAGCATATTTTACCTTCATTTTTTGAAAGCTATTAGAAAACATATGCTAGTCAGTAAGTTTAGGACAAAGTCGACACATTTTTTTTTGTCGTGATCATAAAAAATGTCTAAGTAACTTTCGTTCGTTCGTGGCATTTTATTGCAGAACCAAACACAAAACACAACGTAAATGTTTATTTTATTTTTAATGGAATTCACTCACGCCGACACATAAAGACAACTGGTACATATCTCTACGACGGACAACCTGTTTATGCATATCGCGCGTCGGGGGCTTACGGTGCTCTAGATACGGTAGCATCCGATATTCGAGCGAGATAGGCATAACGAGGGGAGGAGCTTGGAGTGATCCTTTTTGTCTCTTGTTAATGTTCGTTGATATTACCTACAATATTTTTCAACTTGTAAATGATAATTTTTCTGTCCAAATTACCCACGGGGCACAGTGTTATATAATATAATGCACACCATTTAAATTTATTCACACTGAGCATAGACCAATCTATGCACTGGGTACGGAAGAATATTTCTTTGAAATTTTAAATGCAGTTGCCAAGGTGCCATTCCCAAAACCCTCTAATTGTACAACCAGAAAACCTAGAATGTTGGCTTTTTCCGTTGATTTGAATTCTTACTACAACCAACTGAAATAATAAGTTTTGAACGGGTTTTTTGTTTTTCATTTTACCTTAATTTGATGCAATAAGAGTCTAAAGTTTCCCTTCATCTTGTGTTACACAGTACGCTGCTAAAAGGGAACAATTAGGGTTTTCAACTTTCGAATATAAAATTAAAAGACAATCGAGGGCCGCAGCCCACGCCCAAAAATCTGTTTCTGGTCTCTGAAAAATTGTATGCATGCCAATCTAATGGGTTGGGGTTGGGGACGAAAATGGTCAAATCGAGCAATAACTCGATAAATAATAAAAATATTGAATATTCTTAAAAGAACAATATTATAAAGAATTTTATTGCCAGCCAATTTACTATCTTCACATTTCGTCGCAAAATCAACAGAAACCGAGCTACACGTGAAAAGCATTTTCAACCCCTTTGAAAACAGTCAAATCGAGCAATAACTCGATAAATAATAAAAATATTGAAAATTCTTAAAAGAACATTATTATAGAGAATTTTATTTCCAACCAATTTACTATCTTCACATTTCGTCGCAAAATCAACAGAAACCGAGCTACACGTGAAAAGCATTTTTAACCTCTTTGAAAACAGTCAAATTGAGCAATAACTCGATAAATAATAAAAATATCGAAAATTCTTAAAAGAACAGTATTATAGATAATTTTATTTCCAACCAGTTTACTATCTTCACTTTTCGTCGCGAAATTAACAGGAACTGAGCTACAGGTGAAAAGCATTTTAAAGCATTTCGAAAATGGTCAAATCGAGCAATAAATGCATGCCGATCTAATGGGTTCTGTCCTTTGACACCTTATTAAAGAACAAAGAACTTTATTTCTAAATGAAGGACCGTCCTTTGAAATAAAGGACGATTGGCAAACCTAGGAACCATGTTACAATGTTACAATAATTGGCAGTAATAAAAAAAATTAAATTTACAGATTAAAAGTGCTGTTTAAGAGAAGAAATTTACTAAAGAATAGTCTAAACCTTGCTAAAAATATTTACAGAGGACAGAAATGTTTCTGACTTCTTGTAATGAAATTTTGTGACATTTCAAGAGACACTTACACATATCATCTTTGTTAAATCTGAATATACAGTATACAAAAGATGATAAATTGTTCAGGCTAAAACAAATTACAAAAAATTCAATAGGTGCAGTGACAGTAAGACAAGTAGCTACTGTACGACCACAGGGATCTAATGTTTCTTAACATACTAAGCTGTGTATTATTTATTTAAAATTGTGCTTACTTGCTAAAAACATTTTGTGCATGAATGAAGTGAACAACACCCGGAGATTCAAGTGCTATAGGTAGGTAAACCCTTTTTTGCTTATTGTTAATTTATTAGGATTGACTGAGAAAACAACTGTTATTTCTTATATAAGCTATTGAAAAGGGTCAGTAAACAAACTGTTACGTCCCGCCCCGCCTCCATTTTCTATTTTTTTAAATTATTATTACGTTGTTACTAAAATGTACTAAAATTCATTCGTTTAAGCATTTGCATTTAAAACTCGTTTCAATTTTTTTATAATTCAAATAATTTTATTATACATATTTTATTATAAAATCAGTCAATACTCGACAAACTAAAATCCCATTTTTTCCTACATTGTCCTTTTTATCCCGCCATTCTAACGACGATAGTACCTACGGCGCAAATGCTATGTGCGAATAAAGGGCAATGCGATACTACGAGAGGATTTTCGAGAATATGTACTGATATACGCACCGTACGCGACAAACGAGTGCATCGAAATTCGGGCGCATTGCCAATGTGAATGAATCTCTGGTTCCACCATTTGGAAGTCCCACAATTTACTGAATTTACCCCTTGGTAAGTCGATTCTATTTCTCTTTTTCAATTACATTTTTCATAATATTATATATTACTACATATTACATAAAAGCAAGAAAACAGGTATATTGATGAATGTCTGGGAAATCCTTTTCGCGTCAAATTAACCTGAACCAGTACAAATACAGTCCACCCCGTTCTGATTGAGTAATTTTTATTTTTTTAATTTGATTACTTAATCGGAGCAAAACACAAATAGTTCACAAAACCACTGTAATTTCTCCTCTTGATAAAATAATAATGATATTTAAAGATGGCTTTTCATACAAAACAAAGTTTCATTTGTGTGACAACAAAAATATTAAATTTTTTATATTAGGTTACCTGTCAAATTAATGACTTTCTCATTTTGTGAATCACCCTATTTAGTAGCAACCACTATATAAAATCAAAGAGTAACACAACCTCAGACGAACAAAATAACACAACCAATGTGTTACTCTTTAATAAAATGCTAAGTAATGTTTAAAATACATCAAGGCACACACCAAAGTTGTTGGTATAATTTGGGGATCCCCCAATCGTATGGTTGGGGAACCCTCAAACTACCAAATCTTGATAATTATAATATATTAATAGTGAGATTAAGCACATGGATTTTATTATGAATTAAGATTTATTGCAACTAAAAAATGGCTGCATTGAAAAGGAGGTATCTGAATGTGGTAATTGCTAATGCTGCATAAGAGTACTAGACAAAACAAATGGGATCAGCTTCTACAAGTTCTTGGCTAAGGCAAACATATTAAATTTAGATTATCTAGTTCAGGTGTCCAAATACATAAGATTATTTCATCTATTTGTTTAAGATTATTAATTTTTATCAATATGTAATCCCATCAAAGAGTAACACATTGGTTGTGTTACTCTTTGGAAGGATAACAAAAAATCAATCAAAAAAATGATTTAGGTAAGCAAGAAAATTATCTAAATATACAGATAGAGGCGCTTTTACATAAATCATGTGTAGTGTTAGTCAAATGATACAACCATATAAAAATGGTCCTATTACCCTATAATAACCATTATTAGAGAATATGTATTTACCTTTTGATGTTCCTGGATCTTGTGCTATAGCTGTCCCTAAAATAAAATTTTTTTAGTTTTTCCCACATAAACAAATTCACTTATTCTCTTTAAAAGGACGTATAACAGAAATACAAAAACAAAACACTTACCATCAGCAGGATCAGAATCAGAATTCTTTTTCCGCCTTCTCTCTCTAACTTTAACTTCTTCCTGTTGTTTAAGTTCATTTTCCTTGGCATCAAACTGCTCCTGTGTTATGCCATAAAGTTGAATTTGTAAATTAATTAAATAATACACATTTGTCCTATTTTCAAACATTTCCAGCACCTTTTTCCTATGTGTATCATTTAGAATGTGCAAATGAATTTGATCTGCTTTCCAAGTGCCATGGCACAACATACATTTCAGATTTGGAATCTTGTCTGGGCGAAAGTACACTTGATGTGCTTGAATGCAAGGCTCTTGTTTAAGCCAGAAATCATGATAAAACTGTAACTTTTGGATTATTTCGGGTGTATCTGCTGCCCTCATATGCTTCTGTCCCATACTATGGTTTACCAACATATGTTTGGACACCCTCATTCCATTTAATTCACAATGGCAGATTAAGCATGCGGCTTTAAAATTGCCACACCTTTGAGTGCTAAATTCTTTTACTTTATCATACTTTCGCACCCCAAGCATAATACTTGGAGGGTACAGTTTCGCTTCAATGGCTTCGTCATAGCCGATGTTGAAACTAAAGCGAAAACTATTGATATTTTCTTCTGACTCAACAACATCCTTTTGTGGTGAAGTTGATATCACCTACAAATTAAATATTTTAATAGACTAACCAACACGTCTGCTTGTTATAGGTACCTCTTGGGTTCCACTTGTTGATGGCTCCATTTCTTGTTGCTCAATGCCACTATCTGTATTTGAGTCCCCGTTAGTAGTGCAATCCTCAAGAATAGTGTTATTTTCACTCTCAGATGTAGCAAGTAAATTTGATTCTTCTATCTTTGTTATTTTCAAGTCATTTGTTAACAATTTATAAATTAGTTCTTCAAAATGCTCATGATCCTGTAGAGAACTCCAAATGTTTGTACCTGGTTCTATATTGATCTGATCATCACACACACCACATCTATAAATTTTGAAATCTTAAACTAGTAATTTTTATAGCTTTAAAAACTATTTTTTGCTCTTTCCTAATATCTAAACGGGGTATAATAAAACTAAGTATTGCCTGACTCAAGTGCAATGAAATGTATCATTTAGGCAGAGCCCACACTAAATCGCAGTCCCACTCATAGGTAATATTTTTATGTATCACATTCTGCTGTAAAATTATCGCGGGGCGGTAAAAAATCGCAGTACGCGATCAGTATTAAACATAATAATCATTTTTTAAAAATCATTACCAATTCATGCTATCCACTTACTTGAACCTGTATTCTCTATTGGTTAAGCTCCTACCCAAATCCTGAAGAGCAAATTTAATGTTTTTCGTCAAAGTAGTAAGTAGGTAAATTAAGGATTCTTTTTGAGATGGGTCGCAATTTAACATGGGCACTCTATAGGCACCATTAAACAAGTTTAAAAACTCTTCAATCTTTGAATGCACATAATCAACAGTGAGGAAACTATTATTTAAACTTAAATATTCATTGCCTGGCGTTGATAAAAGTGTGTTATTTGGTAGGTCGTTCAACTGCGATACTATATCTTGTTCAATATTTTTGTTTAAGCTCATTTCTAATTAAAATATTACAAAAGATTTGAGGAATTTCATAAAGACATCTTTTATCTTTTCTGACACGGTGTAATGACAATGACGTTTCACGTAACCTATTTGTCTCCTCGTTTTAGCTTTCCAAAAATTCTGGTTAACCTTGTGGTCAGCTCCTCGCCTAATATTCAATTCGTGGCATATTCAATTTTATTAAATTACGCATGAAAAAATACTGATAGTTCATAATCATAATAGATGCGAATTGCGAATAATGCCCTGGTTGGTCAGTTTCTTTGAAATATTGAAATGTTTCTATGCTAATGCTAATAGTATGATCCAGTCGATTAACAACAGTTGCGAAGTTGAAAAAAAATTTGCTATACAATATCAGTACACTAAATGCTTAAAAATATACTCTAGGAACAATGGAGTTTTAGAAGTTGAGCTTTATAACAATTGGTAATTATATAATAATTATGGACTTAATTAAAAACTACTACTATGGTCAAAAAACTTACTTTTAGATGATCAGAAGACCAAAAACTGTTTTGTAGCTCCTACCAGATAACATCTATGGATACAGTACGCCCGTGATCTGCTCGCACTTTTTTACTTTTAAAGCATATATAGATACCCATTTTTTTTTAATATAGTGCCGAAAAGCACAAAAAAAACGTGTTTTGTTACATTTGTTTATCAAGAAAATAGTGATTCACATTTGATATTTAACGTCAATGCTGAATGTGGTCCTTGTTACTTATTAGGCTCATGCATGCTGGCTTATCGCCAAGACCATCGGACCTGACAAAATACTTCTAGTAAAAAAAGAAGAAAAACACAAACTAACCCCGCCTTCTGTCTCTGTCATCTGTGGTGGCCGTTCAAACGGCTTTTATTTAACAAATTACAATATTTTATTAAATTTTGTTTAGCAAATTCGGTAACAATGTCCTCATCAAGCGGCAGTGGCTTATCAACGTTAAAATGGCAAATTGCACTTGGTTTGGGAGCTGTCGGAGCCGTGGGACTAGCTTACTGGTATATGAAATCCAGCAAAAATCAAACATTACATACAGTTGAAGAAATTAAACCGCTTGAAGAAGAAACCCCTTTTCAACGTGCACAAAGGTTTAAAACTGAAGGAAATGAAATGTTTAGACGAGGTAAATATGACGAAGCTATTGCTTCATACAACCTTGCCATCGAGGCTATTCCTGAGGAATTCAAAAGCGATTTAGCCACTTATTACCAAAACAGAGCTGCAGCCTATGAACAGCTCAAAAAGTGGAGCGCCGTTATTTCAGATTGTGAAAAAGCTATTGATCTCAACAATAAATATGAAAAGGCACTTTATAGGTATGTTTTAACTGTAAATACTTGAGTACTTACATCTACCTTCCATAATAGGTCTCTCCTAAATTATTATAACTTAAATGTACAGGGTTATCCAACCAAGACTAGACAAGGCGATTTTTTGACTTTTCCTGTACTTTTATAAAAAAACTGAAATAGCCATCTTAAGTCATTTTCTCCCGCGAATTCGAATATCTTCAGCAAAAAACAATTGAACATCAAACAAAAGTACTAGGGGTCACTTTGATATTTTTTTAAATGGGATGCCGTATTTTTAATGAGCTTATCCGATTTCTCATATAAATTTTGATCTAAAATGTTGGATTTTTAATTTTTTTTTTTTTTTTTACTGTAGACGAACATTTTCCGAATTTAAAACTGAAGAAAAAAGGCGTTTTTGAATTAAAAATCCAACATTTTAGATCAAAATTTATATGAGAAATCGGATAAGCTCATTAAAAATACGGCATCCCATTTAAAAAAATATCAAAGTGACCCCTAGTACTTTTGTTTGATGTTCAATTGTTTTTTTGCTAAAGATATTCGAATTCGCGGGAGAAAATGACTTAAGATGGCTATTTCATTTCAGTTTTTTTATAAACGTACAGGAAAAGTCAAAAAATCGCCTTGTCTAGTCTTGGTTGGATAACCCTGTACAGCATTTCTTATTTGCTTTATTTTGCTGTAATCATTATAAATTTGTAGGCGTGCAAAGGCCTATGAAATGATTAAAGACTGGGAAAATGCCCTCGATGATGTCACATCAGTTTGCCTGTTACAAAATTTTGGCAATCAAAGTGCCCTCTTAATGGCCGACAGAGTGCTTAAAGAACTTGGGAAGAAGAATGCATCGGAAGCAATGAAGACCAGGACACCTGTTATCCCATCCAAAAACTTTATTAAGACATATTTTGCATCCTTTTCAGAAGATCCTGTCTATAACAAACTTTTGGAGACTAACAATCCATTAGGACAGGGAGAATTGAAAGGTAAAGAAACTAGATAGACTTTTTGTGTTTTAAATTACTCCTGTAGAATTATTCCTTATTATATTTATATGGATAAGTATTAATAATATGCCTTATTCTTACTTGAACAAAGAACACAAATACTATATAGCCAGAACTATTTTAAGTTTGTTTACCCTGATATGATTTCATTTAATTGTTGTAACTTTTATCTTTCAAGTGTTGTTATTTACTTATTGGTTTTGTTGAAGTCATCACTCATCATAAAAGAGAATAAATACATAAACTAAAGATAGTTAAATATTAGATGAGGAATTACAGACTAGCATTCACAAGACCACATGGGTATTTAGTTTAATTATTTTTGAGTTAGGCCTATTAGTTTATGGTGCACCCTAGGTAGTTCCTTCTTGTATACATACCTTACTGATGCTTTTGAAAAGCTAGTCCAAGCGGGGTTGCTTTATTTATTTATGATTATGATTCAATCTTTCCACAAAAACATATACCTAATCCTTTTGGGTTTGTAGGTGCAATTGTCAATTAATTATTTTTCTTAGGTTTTTTAAAAGCCAAGTTGGCTTTTGCAACTGAAAAATATGAAGAAGTCATTCCAGCCTGCACTGAAGAACTAAACTTAAGTGAGGCCGAATCAAACTACAAAATTGAGTCAATCTCTCTGCGCGCTTCATTTTATTTCCTCACCGGACAATTCAAAGAAGCCGTTGAAGATTTGACAAACATTATAGAGTCAGAACAGGCAGATATAAAAATAAAAGTTAATGCATTAATAAAGAGATCTTCTATATTCATGCAAACTGAAAAGTTGGAGGAGTGCCTGAGTGATTTTGATAAGGCTGCAGATTTAGGTTTTAAAATTTCAGGTAAATGTTTTGCATAAATATAACAACTATTTAAAAATTACTTATTTTCTTCCTATAATAAAAATATTGGATTATAGATGTATTTCATCATCGAGGTCAGGTGAAATTACTGATGGAAAAAACAGAGGAAGCGCGACAAGATTTCCAGAAAGCTGTAGAATTAAATCCAAACTTTCCAATCGCTGTTGTACAAAAATGTTACACTGATTACCGGTATGCCATGCAGGCCCAAGATGTCGGTTCATTAATGAAGAGTTTGGATGATTTTAGAAAGGCAATTCAGCAGTTTCCTAGTTGCCCTGAAACTTACATTTTATTTGCTCAAGTAAGAAACATTATTTAACTGTGTAATTTAGGATGCCTGTAAGCATGCAATTTTTAGGTACAAACAGAAAGACAAGAATTCCAAGAAGCTGAAGACTTATACCAAAAAGCAATAAGGATTGATCCCAGTAATGCTTCAGTTTATGTGCACAGAGGGTTGCTGTTATTGCAGTGGAAGGGTGAAATAGAGAATGCTGTTCAACTTATGAGACAATCCATAGAAATTGATGATAAATCTGAGTTTGCTTTTGAGACGTTAGGAACTGTAGAAGTTCAAAGGTAAGGCTCTATCATTTTGTCTCTTATTCTGTCTTTTGTGACAATTCGTTTTTTTTAGGGGTAATCTGGTTATTGCAATAGATTATTTTAACAAAGCAATTAGTCTAGCAAGATCAGAGATGGAAATGGTCCATTTGTTTTCTTTAAGAGATGCTGCTGCATCACAGCTGAAAATTGCTTCGAGAATGGGCATTGGGCCACAGTTGTTGAAAGGATTATCCTAAAATTATTGTTGAAGCATCTAGTTGACTGTAAATTTTTTGTTAATAAATATCTGTTTTTATTCAAGTTACTTTTTATAAGGGTAAGTGATAATATTTTAGAGTATTTAGAGAGTTAATGACCAGAGACACATTTATCCAATGAAATCCAAAGAATTTATAGATTTTATAGGAAACTTTATTAAAAATTAGTTATTTATAGTAGGTTTTCCCATTGATCATAATCAAACCAAGAATACACAAGTTAAAAATAGACACACATTAAATGCAGTTTATTTTCATTGATATTTTTAAACATTTTACAGTGTTTTATCGGTTAAGATGGATATGCTAAGCACATGTTAGTCCTGTGCCCTGTAATGTACACATGCATGCAACGAAATTCAGTCAGGAGATTCCAGTACCTTGATTAAAAAAAAAATATGACCTGGAGATTATCTTATTTTAGAAGCTAAATTATAGCCTATCAATCAAGAAAAAATTGAATAAAATAGAAAAAGTGATCTTGCATGTTATTTTAGGAACATTTAGGGTTTTTATTTAAATTTTAGTTTTTCTATTTTTAATAAAACAACAATTTACATACTAAAGGTGTATTCTCATACCAGACATATGTGGTCGCTTGTATTCACGGACGATGTCGCTAAAAATATTCTCAATAAGTTGAGAGCAGTACTATTCACATCATATGGATGGAACGCACTTCTCATATGAGAAATTCTGAGAGAAAGCTTTCTTGTAACTCTTAATAGTGAATAATCATTTACACTCGAGAACGATTTAAATAATTTTAAGAGGAAGATTTCACAAAAGATTTAGATTTATCACGACCCGTAGTAATCGACTGAAAATATATGCGTGTCATCCGGCAGTCCTACATGTGTGGATTAAAAATGCGTTTAAATTAAATCTAGGTATAAAAAACCTTTAGGCGATTGAACCCAAAATGACATAGTCGCCGCAGTCTGATATGTGAAAATACATCTTTACTTAAATTTAATTATTGTGACGTTACAGACTAATTGACAAATAGTTGAATTAACAATATTTCATATAATTCTTGTCAGTTAACATATAAAAGTTGTAAAGATACACGCATATAGCCAAACTGCTACTTTACACCCATGCACATCTTAGTTTCTTTGAATGAGACACCTTATTTATTTTGCTTTAGCCTTTAATTGCATATAAGAATCAGAACTTTATTGTTTCCTTTAAACTCTTACAATAAACATATAGAGGACACATCACACAAATAAAAATAGATAACAAATACATCTAACATTAAGAACAATAATTATAACTGGCAAAATTCAGTCGGAATTCAGCTTCACGAATTCATTAAGGTTGTAAAAGCTATGCTTATGTATCAACTGATTTAGCAAGAAACCTGCCTAGATATAATGCTCAATGAACTTAGCTAAATATATAGATATATAAATATACAGGCTTGGAAAATTGTTATTACAACCAGCCACTTAAACGGGAAGAAATAGACGTAATGCTCAAGTCACTAATAAATAATTTTGCAATTCAGATCCAGAAAACGGCGTTTCTCTAACATTATTCATATTTAAACTTGGATACAGCACGCACTGCGGCCTGGTCCAAGCCCGGACCTAACGCCGTTACATTTTTTATAATAAAGTTTCAAGAAGCTTATTTCTTAAATAATAATTATTTAGGCCGGTTATATTAATGCCCTGTTAATGGTAACAGGCGCATAAGCTTCACAACTGCGAAGTTATCAGGACAGTAGTATATTTAATTTTGAGATCACAAGCTCCAACTTAGTTAATAACTACATTTTCTTGGGGTGCAATAGATAATATTGCAGATCTATTTTAAATGCAATTTAATAGACAACAAACGTCGAATTGTCAAGAAAAAGGCTATGTTTAGTTTGGATATAGGACATGTCATTGTGTATATGAATTGATATAGGGAATGAAAGGCTGAAGCAGGATGTCTCATTTTAAAGAAACAAACAGATATTTATGTTTAAAAGTTAGTAGTTTAGACTGCGTATATGATATATTATTTAATATATATATATATATATTATTAATTATTATATAACTATTTGTTAAGTAGTATGTATTCTTGCAGTAACTAAATTAAAGTTAATAGTATGTAAATTATTGTTTTACAGAAACAGAAAAATTAAGTTTTCTCAAAAACGGTGCAGAATTTTATAATGTTTCCTACGGAAAACACTTAAAATATCGTGCAAGATTAAAAAATAGATATAGAGTGTTCTATTTATATCTCTTTTTCTTTACTTCAAATTGACATGTTAATTGTATGAAAAAATTATTGTAGCACTTAGAAGTACAGTCTGGGGCTTTCCTGTTAGTTCCTCTAGAAATATCTGGATTGGCCTGGTGTCGATACTTACAAGGAAATATCGTGTCGTGTTTCCGTAATAGTTATTCCGAGTTGGGAGGAGAACACCTGATCCGGACACTTTACGAAAGATGCCATTATGTTTAGGACTGCATTTTAAATATAAAATCAGGGGTTTTCAGAATAGCCAAATTTCCGTGTCGTTTTGACAGAATTGTGAAAATGGATTTGAACCTTTAAAATCGCATTGAATCAGCCTAAATATATTTTTCTTTGATTTTTCCAAAAATTTATATTTTTTGTATTTTGATTGAAATTTTAAACATAAACAGTAGAAATCGATAGGAATCGTATAAGCTTAATATTGGCCAAGTTTTAATATTAAATCTCGGGAGTAGACTAGAGCGTGCAGATATGTAGGTCCCGTGATATAGGAGAAATATATGAAATTTGGAATAAATAAACGGCCCAAGCAGGTGAATTCTCGCGCAGGGGGAAAATTTCTCAAACTTATATTTTTCATTATAAAAACTGTATTGTTTTGGAAATTATAAACCTAGTGGTATACTGTTTTATCATTATTCATTGTAACGGAAATGCAATGCACAAACACAGAAAAATAAAGGATAGTTCGGGTTGTTAAAAGTCTAGCGAGCGTCAGCTACGTTGTGGTTTTCTTTGTGAAATTTAACATGAAAACAATATCATTTCTATAAAATTGTATAGGTTGGATGTAGAAAACGAGCTTTGGGCAAAAAAGAGGAACTGTATGTTCAATAACTTTTTGTATTATAATCAGCAATAAATTGGTATCCAATATTTTTCAAAAGGCAGCAGATTAAGTATCTTGTGCAGCGTCAAATATAAAAGGTGAATTAATTGAAACCTGGTTAGCATTTTTTCATTGATGTAAGTTTCATTTATGCACATGTATTACAACTGCCCAAAAAGGGTCCAGCTCGGTAGCACCCTTAAATAAATTAAACTTACATCTAAGAAAAAATGCTAACCAAATCCAAATTAGCCTTTAAAGGGCATAATATCTGGGTCTTTAATAAATACAGATAAATAACTACCTACCTAGTAATACTTAAATATTATGGCAGTCCTACTTACTAAAATTAAACTTAGATACCTAAAAAAAATGTGCCCACCAGTTTCGAAATCGCGACACAGATGCTCAAGCTACCGCCTTATTTTATTTATATATCAATAGTAAAGTTACAGCCAAGAGATCAAATAAATTTATAAATTGTCGTAGTCGACACTTCCTACCTTACCCTAGACAGGGACGCACTCGTAACTCTTCGATATTTTAAAGAATAGTGATTCAATGTATGAGAATTTTTAAAAAATGAAAAATTCGGCGAATTGGAATGTGAAATGTGTTTATCGTACTAGCACAATAAAGTAGCTATATTTAACTATAATTTCTGATATTGAAATTAGAATAATTAAAACGATTTTTTATTCAAGAGGGTCCTCGGCAAGTGAGGCTATATTTTGAACTTCTTCTATTTTCACGGACACTCTTTTTCGACAACCTCATTTGATGCATTAAAAACAAAGCGCAAATAATTTATAACTCTTGTAACTTTCAGACAAGCGACTTTTTACAGTCGAAGTGGGCTGCAAAAATGTCGCCGGTGTAAAAAGGAACGCTCTTTGCATTGTTAAATGGCAACTGTAAGTAGCGACAGTCGACCACAAACGCCGTCATTTTTGCAACTCACTCCCGACTGCAAAAAGTCGCTAGTCTAAAAGGGGCCTTAAAAACCATAGCAACTTTGCAAATATGTGTGACAGCTGTGACGATCCTGAGAAGGTCAAGTCTGTTATACAGGGTTTTAGGAATTAAATAAATGAAAAATCAATTGAGCCGTGAGAATTGACTAAATTTAACGCAACTAGTTAGAGCACGTCTAAACCCTCCAATAGAAATATTGTAACGGAAAAGAGCAAAAAGATGTATACCGGAGCGCACTCATTGTTATATTATGGTAAGACGAAAAACAGTTGTCGCGTACCGGTGGCTCCCGATACTCCATATCCGATTCTTGCAAGTATCGATACCTTGGATCCAAATATCGATACATTCGTTCAATATTCATATTCCTACTTTCAGTCTATTTTTATACAGGGTCTATCATAATGGCATGTCAATACCTAGGGGTGGGACCCTCGGATGATTTTAGGAAACAAGCTCATATCAATATAAAGGTCCGGTTTATTTTGGAGATACAGGGTGTTGTTCGTTACACGAAAAAAGTCTAGCGATCATGAGAAGACGTAATTATGAAAGTAATATTTACTTTTAATAAAAGAGTGGCACATCATTTTGTTGGCTGCTACTAGAAGTAAGACTAAATATTTTTGTATGGCTAGTTAAAATAAAAAAATAAGAATATCTAAAGCGGTCTCATAAGAAAAAACTAAAAAATAATGCGGTTGCCGACCTATACTGATATGAGCTTTTTTTCCTAAAACTATTAGCATGGAATTATGAAACACACTATACATGGCATAATGATAAGGCTAATAGAGTAATTTTTCTTTCGTTAAAATTAAAGTAATTACAATTATAAATAATCCACCAGTGGATGATAAAGACAGATGTATTTATTTACCAAAATACAAGCTTCTCAAAGAAAATAAATGAACAGGTCATTTTGAAATTTTCCTTCCTCAGATAATACTGATAAATAAATTTAAAAAAAAAATGTGCTTTCTATCACATGTAAAATGGAAAATTACCCAAAATACATAAAATATTTACAAAGTCTTGACTATAACTGCGAAAATAAATTGCACAGAATTATAAAACAGTTTAGTGTTTATTTAAGTTTAAGGTCCAAACAATGTTGCACGGTTTAGAAGCCTTTCATTTACGCTAGTAAATTATATAAAAATAACAACAGGCTTTTAACCTTTCTACGCTAACATTTGTACATTTTCATTAAATAATTTACATGTTTTTTCTTAATTACTATACACATTTCACATTCACACATTTTTCACTCTGACAAACAGGTCACCTGTGGGTCGCTCCGTCATTAATGTCATAAAGGATTTGTGCTATTGTCCTCGACGACTCTACATTGCTCAGTGCAATGTTTGCTAGATGGGACTCGTATGATTTTAAGTACCTAAAATAAATGAACACAAACAAACATTGTTATAAAGATATAAAAAAAAAAGTTCATAAATATCTAAGGCTGAGCGAGTACTATTTTTACCTTAAAATCGTGTTAATCTAAGTTGTTACTCGCGTTTATTTTCCCGCATGTGCGCGCAGAGCAATGCATTTCTGCGACCAAGTTATCGCGCGATTAACAATCGTAGTGCCCGGTGAGCCTAAGACGAAACATAGAGTGGAGCGGCGAACAAAGCAGCGATGAAACCTTAGAGCACCAATGCATGTAATAGAAAAACTGAGACAGTGAGTCTCACTCTTTTTATTATGCGTAAAAGCGTTGCTTTGCTCGTTGCTAGGCGCTCCCCTGTTTCTACCCTATGGGTTATCGCGCCCGGGTTACTTTTGTGACGATCATGGTAAGCAGATCGCCATCCACTGCTGAATGTAGGAAATCCTCAATCTATTGCATTTCGTCCTATATCTGTAGCACGACTCATTCATCATACACTTCCCATATACCGTCTTGTGACTAACTAATGGGAAGTACCTCCTTACTTATTTGTGAGAGTAGTGGGAGTTTTGTTGTTGCGGGAAAAAAACAGTAAATGCTATAAGTCTCGCGTGGACCATTAGGTTACATTAATGCTTCGCGCGCCTGGACAACACATTGCTTCAACTCGCCGTAAAACATCCCGTCAAGGTCCACGTAAAAAAAGCTTTGTTGCCTAATGCGATTTGCTACCGACAGCGATTAGAAGAGAAAAATTACCCAAAGAACCAGAATAAGTGTAGACTTACTTGGGAAGTCCCAATATCCTAAGTAAAATCTTTACACTTTGAAGCAGCTCTCTGAACAGACTTGTGGCTCATTGATGTTGCTTTCGAAGCAATAAAAAACGCCGAAAGTCTCGGGGAAAGCAATTTTTGTAACTGTTGCTCTTATGTATCCGATTAGTGAACTAACCCGCTAACTCACTTTCTTCTTCAAAACACTACCATCATTCGCCAAGTAGATGTAAACTGTAACGTTACAAAGTCACCCGAGCACGATAAGCCCGAATCCATAAAATTACAAGCGAACTGTAACATAAAACTACCAACGTCATCCTTACAGCCAATCATAGCTGCATCTGCGTCCGAACATCTGATTGACGTAAATAGCTTGACGTTACCACAGCATAAAGAAAGGATCAGCAGGCGCTCTCAGCGTAAAAATGTAAGTATGCCGACAGCATCCTAATGCCATTTTATCCGTATGCAGAGCAGCAGTCTCGCTGAACGGACTGTTGCGCGCTCACACTTTCCAACCAGAAATATGATCGAAGTGGGCGAAAACCTTACTTATTAACTTCAAAGGACTTCATATTAAGTACCCCTGCTGGTCTCTTTATGCTATGATGTTACTGTAGCACAGGCTTTTTAGAAAAGAAACCTACCTTTTACAGTTACTACTATAAATGACCAGATTTCGGAGAATTAACGATGCAGTCAACCTTATACTTTTTGTCACTGGGCCCTCATTATCGTCCTGCAATGCAAAATCAATTTATAATTTTAACACTTGCACAAACAAAAACAAGTATTTTTGTGCAAATATTTTTGCGGTCTCCTGAGTCTCTATCCTCGGATCGATGGATGATTTATTTAAGGGCTGAGTTAGGACACTTACAAAAAGTTTTAAATAGGAATTGTATTTGTTTATATACCGGGCTTTCATTTCAAAACAAGCCACCCTAAATTTGTCTTGATTTTGAGGTAACGCAGAACTGCAATAGATATACTGCGTGATGTGATTCATTCACCGATTCGAGGATAGAGGCCTTGGCTTACTCCAAATGTAGTTATCAAGGCATTACGCCTAACGGAAAATAAGAGCAGTTAAAGGGGCTAAATATGCACTTGACTATTACCAAAAATTTCCAAAAACCACCTAATTTCGGTGAACCCCACATAATTTTAAAACCTTAGGCTCTAAAGCAATATTATTTTTAAAGCTGCCTTCGTCCACCCACGTTAGAACTTATAGGAAAGCAAATAATAATCTAGCAGCAATTTTTTTTAAGACAGTAAAGTCTGAATATCAGACTTGACACTTGACACAGCCACAAAAGGAATACCATTAGTGATCTGATACTATTAATTTAAATAAAAGTCCCTTCTTCATGCAGTAGTAAAGGTTATGTTAGGTGCCTGACACTGGTACATGCGAAATTATGTTAAAATAAAAAAAAAAACAATAATTCTAAAACAGTCCTATTGCAACTTCTTTAGGGGAAGCAAGTTTTTGCGTCAAAATTTATTAAGTTGTGGTTTAGTCGCAATGCATGTGCTTGTTTAACGTATTTTTAAAAATTTCACATTCTCATTAAATCAGCAAATTCCATTTTGGCGCCAAAACAAAGCTGTCCCTCCTTAGACATGGACAAAAACACGAAGCGCGTAAAAACATAACTTAAAAAACTCATCAAGATGGCTGAAAAGCTAAATAACTGTACAATTACAATATCCTCACCTGATCTGTAGGTGGGAGTGGAACTTTTATTGTAGTGGTCGCGCCTTGCTTAGGTGTTTTGATCTATGTGCAAATTAAAACAATTATTGTCAAGTCCAATATTAAGTAATAGTAGGATACAGAACAAGTTACACCTCATTAAAAAAAAAACAGAATCCATTTTAATACCAAGTCAGATTTTTTGTTTATTTAAGCCGTGTCATTTGTCTTTCATTACTTCTTAAGCCGAGTACTCACTACGCGGCACAAAAGTTTAAGTGGGACTCACCTAACATCGAGTTGAGTGAAACTATTATACAGCCCTATGATCAAACACACAAGTTAACTCTAGACGCTAACTTCAAAAAATATGTTTTTCAACCACAGTGAAAAATTATCAAGTAGGCTTTTTTAGTTGTTGTCATGGAAACGGTAAGTTAAAAGTTAACTTGTGTGTTTGATCATAGGGCTGAATGTAATGTAACTTTTAGTTTTTATTTACTGGTCGTTCCTGATTTTGTACTATCCTTCTTAGCATCTCCTGAGGATGAACGCTTAAGCCTTGGAAACGTGTAGGGAACCATTTATTTATTTTTACACTTATTAAATTGTGGAGGAAGACTGCATTTCCATATTGAGGCCTCCGGGTTCTTGAATGTATTTTTACGTCAGGAATTTATCCTTTGACATCATATTCATTGTTTACTGTTTAGGTATTATCGCTTATAGAAATTTTGATATCGGCTCTTGCCTTAATTAATTTTGGTTCGTGCGTTTTCTTTTAAATTTTAAAAGTTATTGTCTGCAAAGTTTTGGCGCCTTTTTCTATTATATATATCATATAGTGCCTCTCTACTATGGATTTGGATTTGGACCAACAGGGGGCCAGTCTTTTGGTAGTTTGTATGTCGCGTCTCATCTAAATCTCGTATGTGAGTCTGTGATTAGTGGGTTTGTCGATACGCCTGTGCGTGGGTAATAGTCTTTAATAATTTTCAAGAAAAACTCGTTTATCGTCTGCATTTGAAAGTCACGGTGAAGTACTCATTGGGTGCGTCCGCGATAGTTTTTAACGCCCTCTTTTGATTTACCTGGAACTTATTAAGCTCCGTTCTGCTTATGTTGCACCACGAAGATGCACCATAAGTGAGAGCCGGCCTGACCAATACCTTGTAGAGGTTGACCTTAGTCCTATTTGAAAGTCTACTCCGCCTGGGTAGATAGAGCCTAATTGACGCAATGCAAGCTTTACTCTATGAATTGAATTGAGCCTCCGGTTCAGCCTTTGGTCAAATATAGGTCCCAGGTATTTTACCTCCTGGCACCAGTTCACTTGGACTCCATTGACCCGAAGCGCCGAAGCCTTGTTTCAGGATGCGCACGGTGCTTTTTGAAAAAAAGATGACCTTCGTCTTGGCGGGATTCAGGCGAATCTTCCAAGCCGAAAGCCATTTTTCCAGCTCGATTATGTGACGCTGCATCCGGCTGACGACAATGCGCGGTGATTTAGAAGTTGAAGTAATTGCTGTATCGTCAGCGAAAAGATAGAGTTCCATATTGAGGGATTAGTCGGATTTATATCGACAACTACGCACGACCAAAAGGTCGTACCACTACGCACAAAATGAACGGCCAGCCCTAAAGATGGAGGACAGTCTCTTAACTGCTTTTATAACATTAAGTTGTTGTGGTTTTCTGGCCACAACAGTCCTTTGTCCTTTTGAACTAATCTACGCTATTAAAAACTCAGTTTGTATGTGTTTCCAAGCATCCTATACTTCGTTTCCATTTTTGTATTTTAGTATATGCCATGGATGCCCAAATGATAGGTTCCTCTCATAAATATCCAACAACCTAAATGTTACATCATTATGAGGCAATTTCTGACTTATAGAAAATGGGGAAAAAGCCTTTACATTTAATATCAGGCGGCGAATAGATGTACAAATAGATACTTCCTACAATTCCCTTGGTTTAATTCAAACATTTCTGTACAATATTAGCTACACCAAGCAAAAAATTGTTCTCTCTGATACATTGCAATTTTTATATCCGCTTGCCTTATTTTTTCATAATATATCAAATTTTTGACCACAAATAATGTAAACAAAATTTGACGTACAAGTAATTCGCCGAGTCTAAGCAAACATTCATACACACCATGGGTGTGGGAACTATCGCGTAGTGAGTAACCCGGCATTAACATTACGTGAGTGTTCATTAATGCTAGCCTCGCCTAGAGCGGAATACGAGTTAAGTTTGTGTTATTGTGTGTATTGCTACACTTTAAGCCTTAGGGTAAGATAACGTTGGAGCTAGCGTCATGCATGTGATAAAAAAAGGGTAAGGCTTCACTCTTTATCACAGGTATTGATGCTAGTATTACTGCTACATCAAAGCTCCAACATAAACGCACTAAAATGAATAGTAATGGGATAATGACACTTTTATGTGGTCAATACTACTTACTGAAAGTATATCATACATTCAGAACTGGGGTTAAATTTACAAAGTGAAAGAGGGCTAACTTGGTATTATCTTTTCCTTGGAATCCCTACAAGCTTAGTAGCCACTATACGCAAAGATCAAAACTGATGGAACAAAGCGACAATTTACATTCATGTAAATTACGCGGCTTTTAGTCATGTACTAGTCTATCTAAAGACAATTAAAACTACGAGGAATCAAGCTGTTTTAATTGGATTTAGTTAAACTGTACACTGTTTCTCGTAAATGAAGAATGTTTAAAGCCGCAACCATGATGTAAAAACCACTCCAGTCCAACTGAGAAAAACTATTAGCCAATTTTTGTTGGCACTATTAGATTCTTCGGTAGTACCAGTTTGAATAACACCACACTACAGAATATATTACCTGCAGCTCTTTGGGATTCACAAAGTCCAACGCGTGCCGTTTAATCGCGTGCAGCGCCGCGTCAGGAGCATACCCCGGGTGCGTCGTCGGCGTCGGAGGTGGTGGTTCCACGGTAAGACCTTGCGATATCTTTTTCCGTCGTACTAAGCTCTGTTTCATTGCCTAAAAAGTAATGATATTTCGAGTATTCCTTTACGTACAGACTATGTCAGGAATCTGCAACTACATCTCCATAGAAACTTACCTCCACATTGCAGTGCTTATCGTGTAGATGAGTCATTAAGGAAAATCGTTTCCTCTTCAACGAGTCGCACCTGTCCCACTGGCAGACAACCTCTTCATCTCCTTGCGGACAATGAGCTGCACATGCATGCATGTAAACTTGATTCGGGGATTTGAATTTGGTGTCACTAGAAGTAAAACCAAACCATATAAAAATTTCTTACAAACTCGATTTTAAGCGGGGTTCCCACTATACGTCGAAATCTTACTTACATTACACAGTCGCCCCATTCACATACAAATGGCGTCGTGAGGTCCCTGATAATTTTAATTGTCGGCTTAAAATCTTCCTGCTTTTCTTTTATTCCGTTACTCATCGAGGACGACGTGGAGGTTGTGCTTAACGCAGGAGATGGGGACGGGGTGGGTCTAAGCGTTTTCGTTTGTTGTATATTATTATTTGACACCTGGAAACGAAAAAGCAATTTTTAAACAGAGAAAGAAGCTAATATACAGCGTGTATATAAAGTCTCGAAACGGCTAACATCACAATTTACTGGCCGATTTAAACCAAATTTGGTACAGTTGCGTAAGAGGATCTGACGCACCGAATGACGATATTGGCGTTGTTGCCAGCTTTTCAGTTTGGCATTCGAACGAATTTTATAGTTTTAAATGTAACACCCTGTATATTTCTTCACTTATAGTTTTTACTTTAAATTTGTTACACTTTTGGTATAACATACTTTGTTTCTAATATCAGTAGTTTTCGAAATAACGAGTACAATTTAGAAAAAATATATTTTTTATATTAAATGTTCAAACTGTTTCCCTGTACAGCTTGACAGTGTGCTAATTGAAAATAAAATTTTTCAATTGTGTTGTAAATAATTTCTGGAGTAATTAATTCAAATTCGTCTAAAATTCGACGCTGCAAATCGGCCAAATCTTGAGGTTTTGTGGTATAAACTCTGTTCTTCAAGTGTCCCCATAAAAAGTAGTCGTTAGGCGACAAATCAGGGGACCTAGGTGGCCACTCGATTGTACCCCCTCTACCGATCCACCTATTCGCAAAAGTGTTGTTCAAAAATTCGCGCACGATTCGACCAAAATGGGGAGAAGCTCCGTTCTGTTGGAAGAATGTACTTGCATAATTTGGACCCATCACATTTCGTATAGTATGCACTATTTGCATTTCCAAGAGCTCAAGGTAAAGTTGTGATGTCAAATTTTCATCAATAAAAAATGGACCGATCTTGTGGTTACCCAGAAGCCCAGCCCACACATTCAATTTTTCAGGGCGTTGTGTATGACCTTCTTTTATCCAGTGGGGATTTTCTTTTGCCCAAAACCTACAGTTGTGTCTATTCACTTTACCATTAAACTTAAATGTTGCTTCGTCCGAAAAGACCATAAATTTGAAAAACTGGTTATTTTGGTCAAACCTTGACATCTAATCACAAAATTCAATTCTTCGCTCATAATCATTTTCTGATAACTCTTGAATTATATGTATTTTGAAAGGGCCATATTTATGTTTTTTTAAAACATTATGGACGGATTTGAAGCAGACGTTACTTACTTGAGAAATTTTACTTAATGAAGAAACAACATGCTGTAAAATTTCTAAACTTTTCTCTTCATCTACTACTGCTGGTCGTCCTGATCGTCGCCTATCTCTACAATACCAGTTTCTTCGAACCGTCGGACAGTTTTTAGAACAGTTGCTTTTGAAATTGAATTGTAATTCTTTAACTTTCAGTTAAAGACATTTTTGCATGTTAAAATGACAGCTTTTATGGCTTTACATCATGACCTGGTGTTTTATTTATTAATAACTAAAACACAATTTGTTGATATTTTCAAAACACGACGTTATTTCGAAAACTACTGATATTAGGAACAAAGTATGTTGCACCAAAAGTGTAACAAATTTAAAAAAGTAAAAACTAGAAATGAAAAAATATACAGGGTGTTACATTTAAAAATATAAAATTCGTTCGAATTCTAGACAAACTAAAAAGCTGGCAACAACGCCAATATCGTCATTCGGTGCGTTAGATTCTCTTACACAACTGTACCAAATTTGGTTTAAATCGGCTAATAAATTGTGATGTTATTAAGCCGATTCCAGACTTTATATACACACACTGTATATTGGTATGAATCACAAAACTCAGAATAAAAGCACGGGGCAGAGTACTAGAGAATTCGACTAAGTTTCCTGTTTACACCACATTGTGAAGTTAGTTCAAGTAACTTACTGAGGATGATTGCGCCACAGGCCTAGGAACTTGAGTGACCACAACTTGTTGTCCTTGAGGCGTCACGACCACCTTCTGATGATGGGTCGCGCTGCCCGTAGCTTGCTGCTGCAGTATAATGATAGTTTTTGGTCCAGTTGATTGTCCTTGTTGCGCCACCAGGACAGTCTGCTGTTGTCCGTGGACTACAGCTGTTTGGGGTTGAGCTACCATATAACCTGAAACAATATTTACAAAAAACTAAAGTGATGTCAATGTTTACATCCGACAGCCATCCTGTCCATCAAGTATATCTAAAATTAGGCGAATACCAGCATAAGTAAACTAGAAAATAGCTAACCTTGAGAGGTGTTAGTCTGAATGACATATTGACCTGGCTGGGAACCATGGACAAGCTGCATCTGACCTTGAAGCCCTTGGGATAGTAATAGCTGCCCTGTATTGGTCGGCTGTATAAGCACCGACTGTCTTTGTTGTACTCCCGCGTTCTGAACTATGACAGTTTGCCCAGATTGCGTCTTCAGTTGGGTCCCTTAAAAATTGTGTACATAAATATTACTTACTTTTTATTATATCAATTAGGTATAAAAACTTACCTGAAGAAAAAACAACGGACTGATTGGAAGAATGCATAGGAGCCTGAGACACAATGATCTGCCTCGGTTGAGACAACAAAACCTGCTGCTGATTATTGTCCACAATGATCTGTTGCTGTATCCCAGGCTCCATGACCGCCTGGGCCGGAGTATGCGCTTCTTGCATCAGCTGTTCTTCATCCTCATCCTCCAAAATATCGGCCGCAAAATCGGCAAACAATTTGGCAGCCGCAGTCGATACGGTCGAGGGCCGATCGTCCTCGTGCAGATTCGACGAATCGGGAGCTGGCAATTCCCCGGTATTCGCTCCGTTTGTAGCCAAATAAGGCTTCTTCGCTTCAGCATCAACAATTTGGTCAGTCGCGTGACGCTTGAGGCCATGCTTACTATCTACTAGATCTTGAACGGTCGGCTTGACATCGTCCAATTCAATCTTAAGCTCGTGAACTTCAATTTTAATGTCGTTATCCCTACTTAAAGCTTTCTCAATATGATTTTCTAATAATTCTGATCCCAATTTCAGATCTTTGCCTAACGTTCCGTTCAGCAACGTCGGGCTCTTGTCGAATTTCTTTTCCAACAAATCGGCTAGCCTAAGTGGCTTATCAATACTTATTTCACCACCACCATGTTTTACAGAATCTTTGGAATTGCTACTCTCGTTCAATGTCTCCTCCACTATAGGCATACCGTTTAATAACCCCTCGAAACTTGTCAACGAATTGTCATTGTCTTCGGTAGACGAAACTAAACCCACCGCACCCACGCCTGATGTAGACGACAATGAGTGGTTCCCGAGGGAATCACTATCTTCGTTAGTTACCGGAGGTGTTTTCGATTTTAAATTGTTGCTTAACGGTGCCAGCGGCGGGGGTGGAGGCTGAGGCGGTTCCTTTTTGCCTTTTATTGTGCTGACAAATTGGGTGGTTGATGACACGGATGGATCTCCAATTTCATTATCGGTGAATAACTGTCTAACACCGTTAATTCTGTGCATTTTCAACGCGTCCAGCCTGCTTTGATTCTTGACAGTGGTGTTTTCGGGCATGCTGGTACCTTGTTGAGACAACAATCTTTGCTGACGGGCAGCTACCTGTGTAGAGAAGAGACATGTTTATGAAAGGCCTCGAAGCACTATGGGAAAAGCTTTTTATAGTGACGGTGAGTGTAGCAATGTGCTAATATTACCAGATAAAAAGAACTTATGTGCTAGGGGTACTTTAATACTAGAGTACACATTAGTGGGACCTTTTTCTTTCTAATAACCTATAGTTTTAAACCACTTTGTGTAAAACTACTTAACCTACGAGTTAAAATGTTAAAAAATACCATGCGTATTATTACACAGTTAAAAGACAATGGAACACTTTGTTAATAAAGCCGGCCAATTACACAATGTAAAAAATGCTAGATACAATATCTTAAAACTTACTATTTACAGTTATGGTATCGGTAGATACCAAGTTTCTTTGGCTTTTTTCATAAATCTTTACAAAATCACAAATCAACCTACTTTATTTCTCTCAACAGCGTTTCCTTCTGATATACCTATTGCAAGGTTCACGTAAGTACAAAGCTTTCTTTTAATTGATGACCAAAAATGCAGAATGCCATTCTTTAGTTTGTATAAACATAAATTGTATAATTTATGTCATAAACCCCATAAAACAAGGTGTTATTTTCAATTTTTTTGTATTTAATTTATCCGTTTTCGAGATACGATATGATTCTTTTAATTAGATTGTGCCTGACCAGTTAATTGACGCAAAGCTAAACTCTGCTTTTAATATTGGACATCAATGGGCCTTACTGGATTTTGCCTTGACTTGAGCAAAATAAAATTGTAATTATCTTTCAAATTTTACATTCTTTCTAACACTTCAGAGCTAATAATTTTAGCATAGGATACCGGATGTCGACGAAATCAGTGCTCTTAGCATAAGCACCACAGAAAGCCAAATAAATCTCACTTCAACGTTCTTTCTCATAATGGCACCTAAGTTTTTGGTTGCACAATCAAACTCTTCTGAAAATTGCCTTTTCTACAACACAATAAGTTGACATTTGCTTTTGAAATTGCGGAGTAAGCCACTCTACAGTAAACAAAAATACCTACATATGCAGCAATTAACATGGGAAAAGTAATGATCAGGCTGTTAAACGGGGCATTTTCATAATTCTTTAATCACTGACATTTAAATTTTTTTACTTCAGTTTTTTAAAATAATCTGTAATTTTCATCTATTGGCTCTATATTACGGTCTCAAAATAATTGGCAGAACTGTTCATATAACCATTAACGGTGTGCGGCGAAAATAATTAACATTGATTCGCCCACTTTTAAGTTAAATAAAAGCAATCCAAACCGCTTGGGAAGATTGTGCATAAATAGGTCATTACATGTTGCCAAGTTTTAATAGATTTCACTGAAATTTCCATTAAATTTACCGAAATTGGCATGTCATTAAGGGCCTTTTCACCCTACGGTAAACTCCGACACACGGTTAATGGTCATGACTTTACCTGCTTTATAACGATCGGGCGACTTTACCCACCATAAACCAATTAAGGGCTGGTTTGTAAGCGTTTTTAAGTAACAGAGGTATTTTATTTTTATTTTGATAATGTACGTATTTAAGGTATAATTAATTATACCTGTCGACACATTAGGAATTGTCGAATTATTATTAAATCATTTGAACTGTGTCTTCCAACGGTGTTCAGTGGTGTTATTAATATTAGCAATTTTTAAAATGTTCAGACCGTGGGTTGAAAACTGTGAATCCGACGACGGAATTGAAAACAAAAACAAGCAAAAAACAAATTGCCATTTACAGATGTGCTGCAAGAGGATTGTTTTGCGATATATCAAGGTAAAATTTATATTTTTTTTAGTTTTGATATGAAAGAACATATTAAACTTCTTATGGATTCCGGACAGATTTTTTTAAAATTTTACTATGTTATTTTGGAAGTCGAAACAAGCATTTTCTTTCATTGGACCGACCTTATAGCCACACAGAGTGATACAAAAATATCAGGTCAAAATCTTACGGAAAATATTTGTCTGCAGGTCTTCTTCCTCGACCAAGACAATTCACTGGAGAGGAAGGACAGATCTGACAAAGGCACATTAAAAGTGTTTGGAAATGGTGATGCATAGTTGATTCGCAGGGAAGTGTATGCGATGTATGAGCTTAAGCAGATTCCGTCACTTGATTCTTGGCGAGAAAAGTTATTAGCAAATGGTCGATTTGCTGCTAGTCGCGAAACGTTACGCCGATTCCTGCACAAAATTGGATTTCGATTTAAAAAAGTTGACAAGCGCATTTGCATTAAAGAGACCCAACGGTTAGTGGAATGGAGACAAAAATATTTAACACAAATTGAAAGAATGAGGTACTAAAAACAAAATCGTATGATAAAATATATTGCGTAGATGAGGCTATAAAAGAATCCGGTAACATACCACTTAGATTTGTCCGCTAATATAAATAAAGTAGTTAAAACTCAGTGTGAACTAATACCAGAGCATGCGTTAATCATGTACTTGAAGTCGAAAATAATTATAAAAAATTTTGGGAAAACATAAAACCTCTAATTATTTGAGTGGATGATAGTGATAGTACAGATTCAAACTATTGAGATGATTCATTTTATTCATACGGTTTTATACAGGATGTTCCACGTTCCGCATTTTCAACCCGGTAATTACACAGATGTCAAAAAAACCTTTGCCATTCGTTTTTAAACAAGAAAAAATTTATTTTGATATCTCAAAAACTAAAGGGGGCTGGAACTTCTACGTATGACACCCTGTATAATAAAAATTATATATTACGGCTTACTACTTTTACGCATATTAATAATTTACGTGAAAGTCAGTAATACACAATAAATTGTTGTACATATACAAGCATTGTTTCAATCTTCCTACTACCACCCTGGACCGGAATGATTTATTTGTCAAGATAGAAGGACAAGTAGGTATAAAGTATAAAGGGATTAGTTAGTCATGACCATTACCGTGTGTCGGAGTATACCTGTTTTACTTAATTTGACAACGCCGGTAGGAAAAACCCATGTCTAAAGGCGCTCGCACGCTTTCTTATTGCCTCTCAAGTTTGAATCAAGAGGATATTAGCAATTAAGTTTTATTATTTTGGGGGTTATTCAAAACAGCAAATATTATAATGCAGGCGAGTTCTTCAAGTGATAGTAACCAACAAGTTACAAAACGACGTCATTTAAAACCTGGGGAGCGTACAATGGTAAAAAATGTGTATGAGGGAATTCTAAGTACACACAGTGAAATATCATTCACTGATGCAGCAGAACTTTGTGCTACACTAAGACATCTTGCCGTACTGTTTATATAACTATCAAGGACAATAGGAGTACTAAAGTGTCCGATCAGAAGGAAACAAGAGGACAGAAGAAGATTTTTATTGATCAGCAAACAAAGTTAGCCATTCGTCGGAAAACGCATGCATTTTTTTTTCGAAATGAAAAGGAAGAAATCGTATTGTGGCGTAGAAAGTATCGAGAAGAAATTCAACAATATCGCTGTGTTTGAAGATTGATGGATTTAAATCCATCTTACTGCGTATTGAACGTGGGTCGGTAATCGTAATGGATAATGCACCATACCACAGCCGTCGGGTGGAAGCTTGGCCAACTTCTGCGTGGCGAAAAGGAAAGATTGTTGACTGGCTTGAAGAAAAAAATATTGCATTTGGCGAAAAAATGCTTAAAGTGCAGTTGCTCGATCTTGCAAGACTTCACAAAACAAAATATACGAAATATGTAGTGGATGAAATGGCTCGTGAACGAGGTGTTACAATATTACGTTTACCGCCTTACCATTGTGAACTAAATCCAATCAAGATTATATGGGCACAGATAAAAGGCGAAGTGGCGCGTGAATGTCGAGGGCGTAGAAAAAAAATGTGGGACTTAGATGTACGCGTTAAAGTCATGGTAGAACCTATTATGATAAATCCTGCAGATGACAGCAGTAGCGACAGTAATGAAAGGTTTAGGTTTTGCCCTTAATCCACTATTATATGTTTCTATTATTATGTAGTATAATAAAAACATTATGAAAATAACATATACCGTTGTTTTATTATTCTTTTTGGCTTTTATGCCTGGGCAATTTAGTTTCTCTAATTACTTCATTAGATCACCAAATGTAAAAGCTTAATTTACTTTTCAGTTTAATTTATAATATTATATTTATTAGAGTAAATGTAAATATGTTATAATAAACAAAAAATTCATATATTTTTTGAATTATTATTGTTTAAAATGACACGCCTCTGGAATTGGCGTTCCCCTTACGTCTTGCACACCCGGGTAAAAATGAGTCACTGCCAATTATTTTGGTACCGGAGTATAGATACGGGTCAAAATATAAACAAAGACCCTGTACAATAATTTCGTTGAGACACGGTATACCAATAGAGTTGTGCCTTGCGTCAATTTGAGAACTGACTTAAGTATCTTTTTAACGTTAAATACGTTTGTAAAGGTCGACCAAATATCCGAATTTTATTTCTACATGAAGAAATTTGACCACGGTCAAATTGATCAATCAATTGACCGCGGTCAAACACTTGAACAATCCCAACCTAAATACAGCAATATTTTAAAATTATAAACTAAAAAAAAACGCTAGAGTTAGTGTGTTACCTGGGCTACATTTTGGCAGTCTGTTGCGGCAGCCTTCATGCTCACTGTCGGCAAGCATGCATCGTTTACCTTTGTCGCCAGCAGGCTCTTTATTAAGGAACTGCTGTTACTTTGCTGGCCAAAAACCAGTACATCCTGCTTGCTGTCAACCTTAACATGGGTGGTCGTGTGAGACGCCGACGTGGTGGCCGTCGAAGAAGTGGTAGACTGAGAAGAGCTGCCTAGCAGAGCATGGCTTAGGTGTGGGTGGGCCATGGCCTTTTTGAGTAAGGGATAAAACGTTAATCGAATATCGGGATAAAAATATGAAAAACTCGTCATGCCAAAAAGGTGATAGTAAAGTAACCTCAACTAAATTATAGAAACGCAGTTACAGACATAATCGGTTACGAAAAAAAAATTTAAGTCAACCTTAGTATTATGGTTACTTTAGTACCACAGAGAAACAAATAAAGTATGTGTATGGAAATACGAAAAGTTAGTAGCAAACACTTGTGAAATATTAGTAGGAATTTACAACCGATTACTTTTGACCAACCAATTATTAAGGCTGAGCACGCGCTACGATTTTTAATCGCGGTAACCCATATTATTATTATTATTATTACTCTCAATAGTTTTTCCCGTATGTGCGCGCAGTGCAATAAATTTCTATGTAAAGCCTTTCCAGAGATATTAAAAAGTTACACTTTGCATTTGAATGGGATTATCCAAGGGTGGCCATAAACAAACAATTAATGAAATGAGGTAAATTATGGTCCGTACTTAAAAATGTCTTTAAGTAAACTGCAAATCCGGAAGACGTAATTTCATTATTAAAGTAATAGTTTGGTGATTTTAAACCGATTTTTACCTGATGCAAAATGAGAGAGTTAATCCCATAAAACAAATTATGTTCTAAAAACTGTAAATATAGCCACTCTAGTTAGTTTTAAGCTTAGTTATTATTCTTACTTCGTGTGTAATACAGCGTTTGTTTAATCGTGTGTGAGTCATGAAAAATATGTGCGAGCCCAATGTATCTCAGGAGATAACCCCGTCGAAAAGCAGAAAACGGTCTTCTGTGGGAACTAAGGAAGTTATAAACAATGTTTATTCAACTCTCATTGAACGTGCGGTCAGCAAGCAAGCAGCGTTCGAAGAAACGGCCAATTAACAAAAATTCCAACATCAACTGTATGGAAAATTGTAAACAATCCCATTTTAGCGAGGAAAAAAAGAACCGATACTGGCATTTTCTCGAAGGTAGATGGAAGTGATTAAGATATAATACGGCGTAAAAGTTACGAGTTATACGAGGACCAAAGCGTGCCTACATTAGATAATTTAATTAAGAAGCTTGAAAAAGATGAAACCGGCGTTAAATGTGGCAGAACAACGTTATGGAAGTGTATCCAACACATGGGTTTTAGATTTAAAAAAATTAACAAAAGACGAGGTTTAATGGAATCCAATAGAATTCGGGAATGGCGATCCGAATATCTACAAAAAAATTGGGATTTACAGACATCAGCAAAGGCCGATTATTTACTTGGATCAAACCTGGTTAGACACATATGATACCCCGGAAAAGGGTTGGGTTGACTCAAGCGGCAAGTGTAAAACATGCGCGCCATCGAAAAGAGGTAAACGAATTACGATATTGCATGCTGGATCTAAAGAGGGATGGATTCCAAATGGACCTCTGTCTGCAAAAAACATTAAAGATTCTTCTCTGGATTACCATGAGGACACCACTGCTGATTTATTTGAAGATTGGTTTAAAAACAAGCTAGTTCCAAATATACCTTCGAATAGCGTAATTGTAATGGACAATGCAAGCTACTATCATAGTAGGCAGTTGACCAAGACTCCCTCCACAAATGACACAAAAGCAACAATCCAAAACTACATGTATGATAATGACATTTATTTTCAGGAATATTACACCAAAAGGCAATTAATTGAGGTTTTACAAAGTTTAAAACTACAAAAGGAATACTTCTGTTATAATTATGCAAAAAATCTAGGGCATACAGTTTTAAGGCTTCCACCATACCATTGCATTGTAATCATAAATATAATTTTCACATTTAAACATAAATAAAATATTATTTAATGTCTTACTTATTTTTATTACAAACCATGATTAAATTCTAAGCAAACTACGGACCTGTTCGGCCATATTTCAATTTTACAGCTGGCCCGGGTCCTTCCTAATAGGGATCAGTTAGTCACTTTCTTATATCTCTGAACAGACTTTACCACATTTTTGCGCGGTTGAAAATCGTAGTGAGGGGTCAGCCTTACCAAAGTATGTTTACCGCACGAATAAATCAGTGAAAATATTGAGGTCAACAAAAAATCTTCTTGCCATAAGGTCATGCAAAAAACCTAAACTAACCCTAATTTTTAACTTAGTAAAAAAAATGATATCAGTTGTAAAACTGCACACACACACACACACCAATAAAATCAAAAACTACCTACCAGCTACAAAACACGAAAAACAAATACACACGAAAACAACTCTAAAACTACAGGATCAAATAGGTTAGGATAGAAAAAGGCTCCACTGTTATCCTGTATTTCAGGTTCCCCATTGTTAACCATGTTTGTAACGGAATCCAGTTGGATTGACTTTGTCTTAAAATTATGACCGATTTCATGAGAAACGAAATAAAAAACGGTATGTAGAAAGTTACTTTAAGGAAACTGACATCAACTGATTACAAAAACGATCTCGGCTCAATTTGATATATCATTTTGGTTTGTAAAATTGTTTGTACTATCTACCTACACCTATCGCAGCCAACGTAAGACTTATTATTACTCAGCTACATTTAGTGTTACAATTTACCTTGCACATGGTTGTTAGAACGAAATCAACGCACAAAATGATAAGGAAGGGAAAAATATATGAAAGTGTAATGTATCAGAGAAAGAAGGAAATAAATTTATGTTCGTATTTGATGATGGCATTGTAGGGAAATAGTCTCTATTGGTTTATTAATGAGAATTAAGTCAGACACGCGAATATTACTCTACAACGCCAGACCCCTTAAATGCAACTGTTTTCCAATTTAGCCAGTTTGGACTGTATGTAATGAGCTGTCAACTGTACAAACCAAAATGGGCACCACAACAGGCGAGAATCGTCCTAAGTACAAAAAGCATGAATAGAAAGTGATGGGTAGAGAAGTGAAATATTAGAAAAGCAAAAAATGGATTATATTGAGTGGTAATGAGAGATAGATCTTCACTTCACTATAATAACATTGCGTAGGAGCGTAGGTATAGCAAATAGCAAGTCACCGAACCTTGCCCCACTATGAGCCCATCATAAGTCGTAACAAAGATGATATCTAAGCAATAGACTGCTCATCTAATAGAAAATGTAAAAGCTCTAGACGGATGCGAACTATTCTACTAAAGAGCATAGTTGGTTCACGGACTATTACCCCATTTAGTAGAAAACTCGGCATCCATCGAGAGAAGCCTTTCCACGCATATATTCTATGCGCGTGAAGTTAGAAACCGCGCAACATGTTAAAAAAGGACAAGAATACTCCATATTTGTCCAAACTAAATACGATAAACCCAACTTAGATAACCTTAAATTTTGAAACAACAAGCCCCCATTATACTTCAATATTGTCTAGAATAAAACCTCGATAGACTCCTCCGTCACCACCATATAAGCAGTTCTATAAAGAAAATTACCTGACTTTTAGAGTCACTCGGAACTGCCAGCGTGGAGCTAGCGCAGGAGCTCTCCCGTGGCTTGGGTGGGGCGCTCAGCTGAGCCTTCAGGATCGGGGACGCTGGGGAGAGGGGTTGGGAAGACCCGTCGGACTCTGCCTCGACAGCCAAGGGTGCAACGGTGGCCGGTTTGACGGCCACCGCTGCCACCTTCTGTTTACGGCGAGCCGCAGACTTGGACAGGGGCACTGGGTGGGGGACGGGGGCCGGAGGAGAAGGCGGGGGAATATTGAGTTTAAGAGGTTGCGCGCGCACCTTGATACCGTCGTAGAACTGAGGATCTGTGGGGTTCGTGGGCTTCATCGGGTTCGGGCCCACCGTACCGCCGAATACTGATCTGTAAGGAGCAATAATTAAAATTATTTTGTTGTATAGTAAGATTAATAAATAATTAATATTGAAGACATGTTGGTGGCGTTTGAGGCAAACACAAAATTTAGAAAAATAGGGGATACAACTGACTCTGAATGGCAAGGGCGGTTTTAGCTTTTCAACATGGGGGGGGGGGTAATTTCAAATCCCAATTTTTTTAAAAAAATCAATTACCTATGCATTTAGATCGGTACATTTTTTTTTAAACAAGCATGCAGTAATAAATAGAAAAGCTCTTATTAACCTGAAATAACCAGAAAATAAGTAAAAAGGGGGGGGGGGCAGAAATTTTTTGGGTGCCACGCCCTTTTTTCAATGATGATGCTTAAAATTCTAAATTCATGGGGGGGAGGGGGTTATTACCCCCCCCCCCCGTAAAACCGCCCTTGCTGGATGGTACTTGTCACCAGACAAATCAATTCATGAACGTACAAGTTCATGCAAAACAATTTTCAATGCACGTCATCAATCAGCTGATAATTGTAAATACGTAAGAAAACACGAGGATAATAAATTTGGGCAAAAAATATTAAAACTTTATGCGATATTGAATGTACTACAAACTTAAAGTATTCTTCTTTGAAACGAACCCACTTATAGCAAATATTTTGTTTATTTAAGCTTGTAAAAATCAATATAATTTGAATTTTATTGGCCGACAGTTGGCAACAGAACTGTGAACGGTTCGGTGGCGCCAGCTCGTTCGTTGGCTTGGTTTGACGGTTCATGCAAAAGTAACCTTAACTGTTGTGTGGTTTTGTGTTGCTGTGCGTCTATTTTTTAACAAAAACTCCAGATCTTAACAACAATGGCCTATTGTTACCCTTGACAGCAGTACAGCGAAGTAAATTTAAAGAGTATGTTAAGGTCTAGATATTTTATTTCTACTTACTAATTTTTAGCGTGTAGCAGCTGCCCTAAATTTGAATATCTCCACTGTAAGCGCAATTTCAACAACTAACAACAGTTAAGGAAAATAAATTATTAGAATCACATTTAAGAAAACGTTCTAATTCAAAGAGAGTTGTAAGTATGTAAAGATTGGATATAAGTTCTATCCGTTACACTATTTATGGAATGTACGAAACAAGTAATTGTATTATTTAAAAATTATAATATTCTATATCGGTTATTCATGAGCTGTAACCTTTTTTTAGAACATCATGTAACTTTGACAACTTTAAGTTGGATATTAAAAGACAGAGAACTGTTTGATGGTTGTCTTAACTCTTTAACAAGCCTCTTCAAGAAAATAGGCTTCGCATGGTAAAAAGATGAACTGAGGCGAGGGCCCATGGAACTTTTCCATTTAGCTTTCAAACAACTGGTATTTTTAAAAGAATTTATTAAAGAAAAAAAAGCATTCTTATAAAAATTCGTTTTCTTGGATGAAACATGGATTTTTCAGAATGGTACCATTGTGTTAGATCTACTAAAGTTTATGGTAAAAGGTATTATGTAGTAAACAAATATATAAACTATGGGAAATTTTTGTATATTTATGTTCTTTTTATGAAAAAAAAAACTGTGTAATTCCCTCACTCAGTTATTTTGGTTACAAGCTGGCAACACTGTCGATATCTGACGTTACCCGAAGGGCTTGACGTGCAACGGTTTTTGTCTTGCAAAGAGTATAGGTGGAATGATTTGTTTCAGAGTTATACAGCATAGCCAAATTTGAGCGATGAACCAAACAGATTGGGTTTAACTACGATTTTCATGTGTGGTTATTCACAATAGATGGTGGGGGTAGTTATAATAACGTCACAGCTCTCGACCATTTGGAATCCGCTCAAATGAAATAGTTTTAACCACAAAACACTTAACCTTAGTTCTAGGCAGATGTTTTGAATTTGAGTTGAAATCTCGCCCCCATTTGTCGCACATTTCGGTTTACCTACCCCAAAAAGAAATTGCAATTTTGACCGTTTATGCCGATTTAGAAATGTCAAATTTTATCAACCGCGGTTCGACAACTGCTCCGGAGTAAGGTTAATACTACAAAATTAATGGTGACAACTTTGGCGTAAATCAGCTGATTTATGACGTCACGGAAACATAACCGAGACATCTACCAAGGTCGCTCGAATGTAGTGGTTACTATGGTTAATACCAATCTGTTTGGTTCATCGCTCGAATTTGGCTCATGCTAAAGAATATATAGTATTTTTCATTAAATGTCACAATGAAAATTCAGCTATAATCCAAGGATTATTATAACCTTACCTAACACATCTGGGAAAATGTAACGGCGAGATAACCCCGCGCCTCCCTATCTTCGAGCAGGAACTCATGTAGTGCTTGTAAAGTTCTTGATGATCAATTCTGGAACTAAAATAAAAAATTTTAATTGCAACTTACATACATCCATAATCATTAAACGAGACATCGGAATGCTGTAGATTAATCAAAGGTCTCAAGTCTGTACAGAGCCAAGTATACTTCTTAGGGGAGATGTGCAGATGGTAAATTTATGCCTAATTTCTAAATTGCGAACGTCATATCTGAATTTGACCTTATCGTACAGATAATCAGGACACTTAATATAAATTATCTTATTGCACAAGACCAAACTATATAACATACGTCTCTCGTACATTCTGAACCAATGAATGTCACGTAGCTTTGCACTCACACCTATCCCACGACCGCGGATACCTTCTATCAAACGCACACATACATTCTGAATAAGCTGTATTCTTTTGATATCACCATCCAAAAGACAGGGACCGTATAGCACATCACAATAATTAAAATGCGATAGAACGATGGAGTCGCACAACACTTTTCTGAGACTTTCATTGAGTAGTGCTCGCTGACCAAAGATTAATTTCAGATTAGTAAACGCCCTTCTGATACAATTATTTATATGTCCAGAAAATCTTCAGTATCTAATAGCAGCCCCAATTTCATTATTTACGTATCTGACTGCTCTCTTCTGCAACACAAAAGCAGATTCCATAAGGAGGTTGGACTCAATTAGGGCATAATATAAATGTTTTGCTTAAAGGAAAGTCTAAAATATTAGAAATAATCCTAATGGCATGACAATCAGAGAAAGCCTGTGACATAAATTTATTATGTGATTCTCAAATTTAAGATTGATGTCCATGTCATGTCTATGTTTGAAATAAATATTATCCCCATTACATCTAAAATTCAAACTATTAGTCTTTCTAATATTAAATGACAACAAATTTGCATCCCACCATTCCTTTATTTTACATAAATCAATTTTTATCTTGAAGAAAGCTTAGTAGCATCCGTATCATGCCAAAGCATGGTCGTATAATCGGCGAAAACTGTAAAGTTTCCCTCTACATCAAGATATCATTAACATTAATTAGAAAAAAGAGCAGTCCCAGAAAGAACCCCTAAGGGGCACCTATATCCAGAGTCAATTCTTCAGAGCTACTGTTGTCATCTAAGATGAACGAAACCACTTCAAGGCCGTACCCCTAAACCCATACGCCTCCATCTTCGTGATTCACGCAGTCAAAGATTTTTGATAAGTCACAAAACATAGCTGCAACAGACTCACCAGAGTTTAAGGAGTCCGAATGGCATCTCTTCGCAGCCTGAAATCCAAACTGTTGTGAGAAAGGAATCCTTTCTAGTTTTAATAAGTTTTTCCACTATCTTGAACCCATTCTAGTTTTAATACATTTTTCCACTATCTTAGACAAGGTGGGAAGCAGTGCAATTGGTCGAAAGTTTAAGGGGCAGTCATGGTCGCCTCCCTGTGTGGAATAACCACAGCCTTTCTTAGGCACGAAGGAAAATTGTCTGTTTGGAAGAAAGCATTTATTGTCTACGCCAAGACCTGTATTGCGTTTACTGGTAGTGCCAGAAGGACGGCTTATCCCAACCAGATGCATTCTTATTATTTATTTGGCAAAATATACTGTTAATTTCCTCAACGCAAGTAGGCTTGAGGAAAAATGATTCAGAAACGGATACATGTTCCAAATAAGACCTGGGATCAATCATGAAAGAAATTTTTTTCGGTAAGTCGCCAGCGACCATCAAAATAAAAGAAATTTATATCATTCTCATTAAAAGAACTGGTAATAGGAGCGATATTGTTTTTCCCCTCCACTTATTGGCAATTTTCCACGATTCTTTGGCTTTATTCGTCGAATGTGCTCTACTTTTCCTAAAGTACACTTTTTTGAAAGCCTTAGAACAGTACAGATCGTGAAACCAAACATCCTGTCCATTTATTAGTAATTTTAATCTTATTTTTTTTTATCGGTGTGTCAATAATAATGTACAATTTTTTTCTTTTCCATTTTTAACTATAATTGTGATTAGTGATAAACCAAGATTTTCATCACTATTTCTTTTGCACCAATGTTGATTACTGGATTCACACAGAGAGGCGGAAAACTAAAAGGGTTCATCGCAAACTTTCATTTTAATGAAAGAAAACAAGGTCTGTCTATACCACCAAAATAAAATATATTTGTCCTTTTAGGGTGAAATAAGGGTTAAAGAGTATGTATACATAATTTATATTTGACATTAGGTTGTACTAGTTTTGACTTTAGACAAAGTCATCTTCAGCAACCCACTAAATAAGAAATATGTTTTTTTAGGATGTACCTAAATAAACTAAAACAAATTAGAAGAGGGGGAGGAGTGGCTCAACAATTTACGGTCACAGCGTGTACCCTGTGCAGTCAATGGATTCGACAGCAGATAATTATGAACATGATGCTACTTTAAGCAATCAAGGAAACTAAATGTAAATAAGTAATAGAGGCCAAAATTCTTAATGAGAAAATGTATAGTTATGTTATGTTATATAGATGTTAATAAAATGTTAAATTAAGTTCAATAAATTCATCGTTTCATGAATCAACTCAGTGAGGGGACATGATTTATATTTTGGTGGGTCAGAATTTTAATAAGAAAAAAGAGGGGGGGGGGAGGGAAATTAAAATTAGTTTAAAACCAGTTACGTCATTGTGTAAAATTGGGGGTCATCAAATTGTCAATATTCATGGCATAATTTCTCAATCAATTTACCTTCGATTGTTCAAATAAATTCACTAAAGCTTATGTTGCGATTTTCTTTTTTTCCTTTTAGTAATTGGGACACAAATTAGCAACATGACTCAAGATTAATGCTGTTCGGACCAAATGTCGATATAATAATAATTCATAATTATCTGCTGTCGAATCCATTGGCTGCACAGGGTACACGCTGTGACCGTATATTGTTGAACCACTCCTCCCCCTCTTCTAATTTGTTTTAGTTTATTTAGGTACATCCTAAAAAAACATATTTCTTATTAAGTGGGTTGCTGAAGATGACTTTGTCTAGAGTCGAAACTAGTACAACCTAATGTCAAATATAAATTATGTATACTCTTTAACCCTTATTTCACCCTAAAAGGACAAATATATTTTATTTTCGTGGTATAGACAGACCTTGTTTTCTTTCATAATCTCGCCACAGAAAATGGACTACTTCTTGAATCTTTCATTTTAATATTCCCTGACTCTTCCAGCTTTCCACAATCGCTTAAGTCAAAGTAAAAAAAAAACGTTATTGTCTAAGATACAAAATCTCGTTGACAAAGTATACATAAAGTTCTAACTCAGGTGAATGATATCAACAATACAGTAAAGATATCAGAAACCTGATGGTTCTTTGACAAGTTGAAAGAAAAGTGAAGTAAGACTAAAATCAGATTAAGACTAGCACAATAGCTCTTCATTTTTCATTAGACATGCCGTTTCCAAAATATAAATGCAAACGAACGTCAACACTTTTTGTGCCAAGAATAGGTTCACATGCATAATTTGTTTTAGCTTTGCACATATACCTCAGCGCCCTTTTTTGGGGAACAAAGGCACTCTAGTAAATAAATGCTGAATACAGCTGCCCCAAAAACAGATTCTATATCTCAATATCAATGAGAAGTATGTGTCTCTGGAAATTGCAGTGTCCAAGTTATTTGAAATTATTCTTATCAGTTTGCTGCCGACTTTTTGTTTAGATTTAATATATGCTTCTCAAACTTCAACCTCCTACCTATATACAGGGTTATTTTTTAAAAACTTGACATAGACTAACTTTTTTATTTGAAGAGATACGACCTATAGTTCCCAAAGCAAAGTTTAAGGAACTCCAACTAAAAAAATATGTGGCAAAAATAAACGAGTTATTGCCAGATTGGGCGCTATTTCAAAAAAACTTATTGTCTTAAATGGCAATACTGCATTTTTTGACAAATTTTGATACATCTTAAGATTCTAGACAAAACCTAAAAAATGCAAGTTTTTGATTAGAGTGGCGGTTCACGAGTTATTATTGGTTAAATTAAAATTGTTTTGTCTATTTCATACTAACTAAAAAGTGAATTATCCAGAATAATTTAAATCACTTACTTGGTTCCTGCAGCACAAGGCTCGTATGTTGCTCTCAACCAAGCCAGAGCAAACTGTTCATTTTCATGAATCGCCTGTTGATGGGCGTGTTGTTGCTGAATCAGCTGTTGTGGAGTAAGAGTTGGGATTACTGGAGGAGCTGTCACTACCGGTGTTGTCGTTGTAACGGTGGGCGCGACGGACGCGTTTGGTTTGGATGTTGTAATAGCAACAGTAGGAACTAGAATATTAAATTGAAGAATCAGAATACATATGATACAGGGGGGAACCAAAATACTTACCAGTTTTAACTGGAGTAGATGCAGGAGTTGCCAATAGTCTCTGAGGCGCGATAGGTACTGTCCTGACTGGAGTACTAGGGATCACTTTAACAGGCGTTACACTTGGTGCTGGAGGTGAAGTAGGAATCGAACTTATTAAACTTGCTGAATTTGTTGAAGTTGATGTAGTCGCGCTACTGCTCGGAAGTTGCGGCGAGGGTTGCTGAGTAATGGACGGCTGCTGTTGCGGCTGAACTTGCGGTTGACTGCCAGACGGTATGGTTTCTACCAGCTTCATACCGATACAAGCCTTCGGCCCGTAACTCTTACCCTCGACCGTCACCAGAGACACCAGAGTATCGATGACTCCGTGGTTATTCGCAATAAAATTACAAGATCTCTCTCCCAGAGAAGACAAAGAATACAAACATTCTAAAGTGTAAATTAACAACATAACATCGTGAATACTAAGGAACGAACAAACTTTTTTATATACACTAGACTCTAAGGACCGAAGAAGCATGTCTTCGTTTCTTTCGTTTTGGCTTAATTTATTTAATACTTCTACGGAGGAGAGACAAGACGATCGGTCCTCGCTTTGTAAATTTTTAGTGATAATTTTCAATAGACTGGCTCCCAAAATGTCGTTTTGAACATCTTTCAGCTCAAACTCCATGACTATGTTGCCCAACATATCCAGCCCCAAATTCTTTAACGTGTTCCATTGTGAACTGGCACACAGCAATAAGAATCTGATGAAAGTGGGATTTTTCGTCAGCACAGTCACATTATCTTCGATAAAACATAAATTTCTTAAAATAGTAGCAACTTGTAAAACCCGTTGCCCCACGTAGTCTTGAGTACCTAAAGTTCGTCGCAAACAAAACAGTTCCCTGTCGGCCGGATCCGATTTAAATTTAAAATACTTTGGCGGTTTTAAACTATCTTCTATTAATTCACATTCACTGTCAGAGTCTCCTACTTCACAAACATCCTTCCGTCCTTTTTCACTAGTCGCGTTCATCGCTTCAAGATCAGCATATTTTAAAAAATCCTCCTTTATCAACGTATCACAGGGTGTCAGTTCATTGTCTAACCTATAAAATTTAGTTTCGTTTGTGAGATCCAAAAATTCATCCGATTCGAGCACGTCATTCCAAAAATTATGTATAGGTTTTTTTCTGATTTCGTCATAAAAATGTACAAAGAGTTGTCGAAGAGAGCCTGTAACAAGTAGATTATTGTTTAATTCAATTCAATATATTATACAGGGTGTTTAGTAAACATACGGCAAAAAATTGAAGGGGGTTATTCCTTGGACTATTCTGAGAATATTTTATCCTTTGATGTTTCGAAGATACAGGGTGAGAAAAATTTTCCACAATAACATTTTATTACCAAAAATTACATGTCTACAAGAACTGTTGAAAATGACTACCTCCAGCTAGGATGGAAAAATCCAATCTTCTGCTCATTGACTGCCAAACTCTCTCAAACACACCAGGGTCGTTTCTTATTGAGTTACACCCAGCAATTATCCAATTTCTTGAATCTTCCACAATCTCAATTGGAGTAGTATAAACTAATGACTTTAGTTTGCCCCATAGGAAATAATCCAGGGGGGTTAAGTCTGGGGATCGAACAGGCCATAGGTGAGGGCCACCTCGAACACTTATGTTAAACTGTTAAAAACTCACTAGCAACCACACTAAAACGCGCTGGCGCACCATCGTGCATAGACCACATTGCATTTACTTGTTGCCAATTGTACACTGTGCGTCATATAAAACTGGTACACTTTGATTTTATCAATTTAAATCGGGTTTTATAATATTCGCTATCAATCATGCTTTGCATAAGAATGACACCTAATACACCTGTCACTATGACAAATAATAGGATATTATGTCAAAAATTTCCATTTTACGTTATAGCGATGCCAAGGCAGTTGAGTAATTTTGAAAAGTTGCAAATAATTTCCAAAATAGAGGCTGGTTGGTCTGTAAGAATACTGGCCGAAGAATATAATAGAAGCAAAACTACTATCCATAATTTAAAAGAAAGATGGGATAATGAACAAACTGTTGAAAGAAGAAGAGGGACAGGAAGATCGTGTATAACTAACGAACAACAAGATGCAAATTTAGTTAATTTTGTAAGAGACCATCCTTTTGATTGTGCAAGAAAAGCTAAAGTTGAAACAAATTTCCCCGCTTCTGTCACAACTGCGTTAAGAAGGATTCGAAAAACGGCATTAAAAAATTGTGCAGCGGCAAAAAAATATAAACTTTCCCAAGAAAAAAAACAAGGTAGAATTATTTTTGCTCTTAATTACCTGTTAAATGATGTAGTAAATTTTTGGGGGAGAGTTATATTCTCTGACGAGAAAGTGTTTCAATCGTATCATGATGATCGAAGAAAAGTATATTTCTCCAAGCCATAAATCGGGAAGATTTTCAGTGAACGTTTGGGCTTGGATGTACAGAGGGGGATTAGGAGTATGTTGGGACATTGACGGAAGATGGAATGCGAGGAAATATATAGATATTTTAGATAATGTAATGTTGCCTTCAGTCAGGGAGGTTTTTCCGAACAACAATTTTATTTTTCAACAAGATAATTGTTCAGTTCACACTGCTAACTGTGTGAGGAATTATTTTGATGAACACAATATTCAAGTTCTTCCTTGGCAATCAAAGAGTCCGGATCTTAATCCTATAGAAAATATTTGGGGAATTATGGTAAAAAAAATTCGAAAATTAAATATTGTTCCGCAAAATAAACAACAGCTGTGGACTCTTATTGAGGATGTTTGGGAAAACCTGTCCGAAGATCCAAATTTAGCATTAAATTTAATAAATTCTGTGCCAATAAGGTTACAAAAAGTGTTAGATAATAATGGAGCTATGACTAGTTATTAACTTAAAATAATGTTTAATTTTACTTAGCAGATGAATTTTTTTAAAATTAAACCGATTTAATTATCTTTTCTATAGTGAAGTTTATTTATTTACTCAGAAGGTTAACGGAATTTTCGAATAGCTGACAGTACTGTTTCTTAAAGCCATAACCAACAAAATTCATTGTTATACAAACGTCATAAACGACCAATTTACAAAGCTTAAAAAAGCTCATTTTTAGCCTACAACAGTTGTACCAGTTTTATATGATGCGCAGTGTACATCCTCAAGAAACTGAGGTAGCGATTATTTCAAATCAAATCAAATATACTTTAATGTCCAAAGAATATTGCCTATGATCTTATGAAGCACATAATGTTGAAAAGTAATGAAGAAAGAATAATTCCAGAATAATAACTGTGGAAGCGCTATCAAACAGTAAGGATATAACTGATTTATTGATTGTCTAATGTTAAAATGAGTAATGAAGCAAGATTTATGGAAGGAGTGACATTGTTCCTTGATTGTCCGCTTATGAAGCAAATATTCTTACTTGAAATAATCATTTAATGTTAAAAAGTAATGAGTAGTTGGTTAATGGGAAAACGAGCTATGAAGCAAAATCTGTGCAAGGAGTCTGTATAAAGTGAAGACTTGTAATTTGTAATAACATTATCGCAGATCTTGACATGTCTAAGGCAAAACTTTTAAACTTTTTTCTTGCCTATCAATTTTCCTAACTTTCTAGTTCACACGAATATAACAAATAAAGCTTTCCAGAATAAAAAATATGACTTACTATGATTAAAAATTCCCGCGTGTGCCAGTAAGTAGGTGATAATTCTGGGGTGTTTATCCAATTTGAGCGTGTGCCTGCTGTCGTTCGAAAGCAGCGTGCACACATTAATTGCAAAATCCTGCTCGTTGGGCAGAGGGGAAATCAACGAGAGAGCCAGCCTATCATAGTCCGATGATTTGTACAAATTGACCTCCATGTGGTTGTAATCACGTTTCTCTTCTGCAAAAAAAAATAATAATACAATGATTAGTAATAATTGATATAAACGATCTCAATTAAAACAACAAAGATCACTCAGCAAAACTTTGATATTTTGCAAATATGACCCGATGCTTTTCGTTATTCCAGTTTCCTTGCATCCTATATAGTTTCATAGACTTCAAAAACTTTTAGTAACCAAGAAAAATAAAATAGTTATTGTTTATTATAGAAATTAGGGAGAAAATTAACCATTGTTAAGGAATTCTTGCATGATCGGTTTTTACCAAAGACTTTAATTTTTACATAATTTGCGGACATTGTGAGAGTTAGTTTGCATTGGTCTTTCAGATATCCCATACTTTACAGTACTTAAAAATACAATTTTTTGCCGGCCGGTAAGCTTCACAACGTGCGAAAATACCCTAAAGTATGCCTAGTGTGGCAACGGCGATTTAATTTTGCCGTCGGACAAGTCGTTCATCGCGACTTTCAGACCTGCCATTCCCGACCCCACCAAACGACGGATGAGGGCAAATCAATAATTCCTCGTGGCCGATGCGGCCACCCTCCGTGTACCGTTTGCACCTCGGAATTCGCAGTGTTGCCGGCAGGTTGAATACTAGAAAAATGACATGACAACACCTAATCTTCAATGCCGTGATGGCAAAGGTTTACCAGTTTTTTATCATGAAAGTAAAACAAAAATAGGCCTCTATGGAAGAAAATGGGCAAGCTACACCTTCTGTGGAAGAAAAAAACGAAATTACACCTTCTGTGGAAGAAAAAAACGAAATTACACCTTCTGTGGAAAGGAAATAAGCAAGCTAGACTTATGATATGAAAATATTCAATTTAGAGCTTCTAGGGAAAGACAATAAGCCAGCTAGACCTTCAATGGAAGAAAATTGACAAAAAAAAACCTTCTAGGAAAGGAAAAAGGAAAACTACACCTTCTGTAGAAAGGAAATAAGCAAGCTAGACTTATGCTATGAAAATATCCTATGTAGGATGTGGAAGGACAATGGGCCAGCTAGACCTTCTATAGAAGAAATTTGACAAAAAATCTTCCATGGAACAAAAAAAGGAAACTACACCTTGTGTGGAAAGGAAATAAGACTTATGATATGAAAATATTTAATTACAGCTTCTAGGGCAGGACAATAAGCCAGCTAGACCTTCTATGGAAGAAAATTGACAAAAAATCTTCTACGGAACGAAAAAAGGAAACTACACTTTGTGTGGAAAGGAAATAAGCAAGCTAGACTTATGATATGAAAATATTCAATTACAGCTTCTAGGGCAGGACAATAAACCAGCTAGACCTTCTATGGAAGAAAATTGACAAAAAAAAACCTTCTAGGAAAGGAAAAAGGGAAACTACACCTTCTGTAGAAAGGAAATAAACAAGCTAGACTTATGATATGAAAATATTCAATTACAGCTTCTAGGGCAGGACAATAAGCCAGCTAGACCTTCTATGGAAAAAAATTGACAAAAAAAACCTTTTAGGAAAGGAAAAAGGGAAACTACACCTTCTGTAGAAAGGAAATAAACAAGCTAGACTTATGCTATGAAAATATCCTATGTAGAGCTTCCAGGGAAGGACAATAAGCCAGCTAGACCTTCTATAGAAGAAAATTGACAAACCAAAAAACCTTCTAGGAACGGAAAAGGGGAAACTGCACCTTCTGTAGAAAGGAAATAAGCAAACTAGACTTATGATATAAAAATATTCAATGTAGAATTTCTAGAGAAGGACAATAAGCCAGGTAGAACTTCTATAGAAGAAAATTGAGAGAAAAAAAGCTTCTACGGAAGGAAAACGGCAAACTACACCTTGTGTAGAAAGAAAATAATCAAGCTAGACTTATGATATGAAAATATCCAATGCAGAGCTTCTCGGAGAGGACAATAAGCCAGCTAGACCTTTTAGAGAAGAAAATTAAAAAAAAAAAACTTCTACGGAAGGAAAACGGGAAACTAAACCTTCCGCGAAAAGTAAACAAGCAAGACTTATGATATGAAATGTAAAGCTTCTAGGGAAGGACAATAAGCCAGCTAGACCTTCTATAGAAGAAAATCGACAAAAAAAACCTTCTAGGGAAGAAAAAAAGGAAACTAAACCTTCTGTAGAAAGGAAATAAGCAAGCTAGACTTATGATATGAAAATATTCAATGTAGAACTTCTAGGGAAGTATAAATAAGCCAGGTAGAACTTCTATAGAGGAAAATCGACAAAAAAAACCTTCTATGGAAGAAAAAGGGGAAACTACACCTTAAGTGAAAAGGAAATAAAAAAGCTAGACTTATGATATGAAAGTATTCAATGTAGTGCTTCTAGGGAAGGACAATAAGCCAGCTAGACCTTCTATAGAAGAAAATCGACAAAAAAAAACCTATGGAAGGAAAAAGGGAAACTACACCTTCTGTGGAAAGGAAATAAGCAAGCTAGACTTATGAAAATATCCAATGTAGAGCTTCTAGGGAAGAACAATAAACCAACTAGACCTTCTATAGAAAAGAAACGACAAGAAAAACCTTCTATGGAAGAAAATAGGCAAGCTACACCTTCAGTGGAACAAAAAAAGGAAATTACACCTTCTGTGAAATTTAAATACTCGACGTGGAGCTTCTATGAAAGGACAATAAGTCAACTAGACCTTCTATGATAGAAAATAGACGAGACACACCTTCTACGGAAAAACAATTGGCAAGCTACATCTTTTGTGGAACTAGACCTTTCTTCGAAGGAGCTAGGTACACTTTTTTGGAAACATGTAGGTACCTGGGTGCTAGCCTGGGGCCAATTTAGATTATGCCATTGGTTAATGGGCCTCTGAAAACGACATAGGAAGTAGCAATCAGCAACAGTAAAATATTGTGTAAGGGTTATAAACAGTAATAATACGCCGCTTTAAATGCTCGTGTAATGCTAAAATATAATAAAAGAAGATTTTTGGAAGTAACGATATTTACTTATTGACCGTAAAAGGTCTACTTAACAGCCAGACAATAGAAATGTGGGAGTAAGTGTTCCGAAAGTTCCAACGACCCGACAACACCGCCAAACGACAAATTAAAAATATCGCAATCAATCCGCTATCCACACGGCGCCTTTCTTTTACATGCGGAACGTCTGTATTCTGTATTGGTTTTCGACGGTGATTTCCGAAACGCGTTCGGAGTTCGCGTTTAGCGCTGTGCTCACGCTCCTGAAATTGACCTAATCCGTGTCGCCACACTCTCAGCCGCCGTGAAATTTGTTTCGCTTCGTATCGTCCGTATCGTCGCTCGCAAGCGCAACGGAACGGCAATTTGTATGGCGGGTCAAGGGAGTCTATTCTTTAACTTTATACTAAAACAAAAAAGAACTATATAATTCCTAAGACAAAACGTAACTACTCCAGAAGCGCCTTGTCCAACTTAGAATGAAACAAGGTATCTTTGTCTTCTTTAACTAATTAAAACTTCCATTTCGCTGTGGTCGTATAGATATCCCTCATTTTTGGCGAAGCAAAATTATATTCATTAACCAGGGAGTCGCTGGGATATCTCGACTGTACTAGATGCCGGGGACTTTTTTGGACTCTTTTCGAGAATAGACCCCTAGAAGAGGCAAAGAGGCGATAATGCTTTGTCACAAGCTCCCCTTCAACAAGTTCGGGTAATTTCGAGAACACGAACGATAAAATTACTGGTAAAAAATCAATATGCGGACACTAGTTTCCCGACTACAATATATTTTAATTTGCTATCGCAGTCTCCATATTTTATGCAATAAACGTTTAATATTAATGTTATTATTCAGATAACTGTTATCGAATTTCCGGTAATCATAAGCTTATAATAATGACGTGTTTTAAAAACCTGATATGTTTTTGATGAATTGTGTAATTCATTTGAAAAATGCTACATTTTCAGAAAACACTTTGTTGAACTGTTTGAACGAAATGAGAATTCAGGAACGGGCCTTTAAAAATATAATGTATTCCTCCGATTGCACAGAAATAGATGCTTAGTCATAAACGAAGTCTTACAGGGGTTTCACCCCAAAGGGAGACGAAAAGATGCTGATTGTTTTGAAAAGGATATTGCCAGCGCGATTTTTGTTATTTTGCAACTTGACTTGGACGTCTGTGAATTGCCGTGGAGTCCATTTCTTGTTGTTTGTTCAGTTTCTAATTCTTATTATTGTGCAACGTCGACCAAATGTTTACCAGACGATGGTTAACACTTTAAACAGTGAACTCTTGTCCTAAAGTAAGGTCTTCAAACAATGATCCTTTTCCATCCTCCAGTTCAATGTAGTTGTTTACGTTAGTCCAACTAGTAAGCATGAAATTCATAAAGGCATTTCAAATCTACAAAATAAGAAATCAACTGGTGATGGCAACATTCCAGTGAAAATTCTCAAGGAGGTTGCTGACTATATCCGAACCATGATCTTTTATAATTAACCTTTGTTTTAAAACTGGTGTCCATCCCGATCCCCCGAAAAACGCACTTGTCAAAGCTATACATAAAAATGGTGAATTGATGATGAAAAAAAATTACAGACCCATATCTCTTCTCTCTAACATTGATAAAGTATTCAAAAAAACAATTTATAACCGCTTAACTGACTTCTTGGATGGACACTCAATAATTGCCAATAATCAGAATTATTTTAGAAGGGGGAAATCTACCATAAGAGCCATTTATCAAGCAATATCGGATATACTGGACTTACTAAATAATAAGAGACTAACCATGGCTATGTGCATAAAGCTTTTGATAGTGTAAATCACAAAATATTGTGCTCTAAGATTGAGAATTTTGCTATCAGAGGAAAAGTTCTTCAGATAATTAAATCATACCTAAGCAATCGTACACAACAAGTGATTTAAAGTGGCACTTATGGTAGATCGATAACCTCAAAATAAGTAGGCGTACATCACCACAGGGTTCCATATTTTTATATACCAATGAACTCTCTGATCTAACAGGTCAGTATACAGTTTTATATGCTGATGATACTACTTTGATTTTCAGTGAAGAGGACTCCGAGTTAATGCAAATGAGTGTGCGTGAAACATGGCATGTTCTTGACATACAAAAATAATGAATACCAATCGACAGAACATAATTCTCTTCTTGGTGTTGAAATTGATAGGAGATTGGATTGGAGGACGCATGTGGAGAATGTTGCAGTGTATTGTTACGCATTGAGAATAATAACTGAGAATGTTGGCACCGATGTTGCTATGTCTGCCTATCATGCCTTCAATCACTCTAGAATACGATACGGTCTTATATCTTCATTTATTTTCTCTTTTAAATAATTTAAAATAAGATCCTGTAATTTATTTAATTTTTTGTGTGTTCTATGCCAATTGGTTTTTATTTGAACAAATAAATTCTTATGACTATGACTATTAGGCCAAGATGAAGTCTAGTTCAAGCAAATAATATTGAGAAGTCTTCTGTTTTTGGCTTCAAAATTTATTTTCACGGCTCAGCTAACAATTATTGTAAAAGTGCCTACCTCTACTTGTGTTGGGAAAACTCTGTGATTTAATGTGTTTCTTGGGTTCATTCTCATAATCGGCAGACCAGAACTGTTCTGATAGCATAATATATGCTTTCGAGGACGAAACTCAGTTCTGTGATAGGAAGAACTTACCTTGTACATTGTGTTGAGAGTAGTTGTAAGCATGAGGCACGGAGTGCAGAGCCCTTGCGGACCAGCGCTTGTGCCTGCTCTCCTCGTCATCGTCACTGGCTCGGTCAGCCTCTTCCCCTAGATAGTGAACTTTCTCCCACCGATCCAAAAACCTGCAAAATCATAGTAAAAGTTAAATATCTGCGTTACAGTTGAACACTTTACATTTTCAATTGGGAATAATACAAAAGCTGAATTGGGATAGTTTTAGCAACATAATATAAATTTAATGGTGACCCGATGATTTTCAGTTGATACACAGTAATTCCTAATCACCCGATTAATAAACGACTTTACAAAATGGCAAAATATTTTGTAGGTAACTTTTTTTTTTTGATAATTTTTTTAACAAATTTTGAAAAAAAAAAGAATAAAACATCGGGTTAAGAATTGGTATCTTGTCAAGAACCTAAAAAGTTTCATGTACAAAACAAAGAATTTTTTTGTACTTAACACCTTAATAACAAGGGAATTTATTTTTTAAACTTGAAGAAGTAGTCCATTACAGTGGAGTTGATATAATCAAATAAAACAACGGCAGTCTACCTCCACAATATGTATTTAAATGTTTATGTTTATATCCTACATGTTTCGGACATAGAAATGTCCATCATCAGGGATACAGTAGTCGATTACGATAGCTCTATCTTGCATAAGCGACGATCAAAAATTATGTTAAAATTGAAATTGTAGGTTCTAATGAATGTTCAAGACTGAATGAGATGTGATATTTGAAATTTTGGTCAAGGTATCTTTGAAGAAGGGGGTTCCCAGTCTGTAGCCACTGAGACAGGTGGTGAAGCAATTATGTCATTTGTAGCTATTTAGAGGAGATTAATTTAAGTGAAGTGCTCAAAGATGCTTCATCTCACCATGTCTAGGGTGTGGACAACATTGCCTGGAGTATTGGCTAACAAAATTGTTTAGGTTAAAGGGGGGTAGAAAATGAACATAATTTTATGATTGAAAAAGAAGATTAAGAAAATTAAAACTGGATTCTCACCATCTCGACTAGAAGTGAAGTATTTATGTTAAAATTACATTGTATTAGCTAATTAGAGGATATTACAGCTCAAAGATACTTCACTTCACCATGCTGGCGTGCAGGAAATTTTTCCTATACAATATAATACAATGTAATTTTAACATAAATACTTCACTTCTAGTCGAGATGGTGAGTACCCGTCTGGAAGAAAGGAAATAGCTATCAAATTGTTTTTCTCAGCATTTTGTCTATCGCTGCACAAAAGAATGTAGGGTTAACCTTAACTCCTTTAGATAGATAGATAGATAGATAGATATAATTTATTTTCAATACTACACTAGTGCTTTTACACGTCATAAAATATATATACAGGATCGTTGGTATGTATGGAAACGGTCGATTATTTCTTAAAGTAAAACAGCTAGCAAAAAATATTCGAGACAAAAGTTTTAGAGTTTTTAAAGGTCTATTAGAATTTAAAAAAAATAAGTATACAGGATGAGTCAGAAAACCGTAGAGAAACAAAGTTACTTTTTTTTAAATGGAAACACCCTATATCTTAGAATATTTTTGGATTTTACATAAAATAACAATTATTTTTTAGTAAGTGCATTATAAGTCTAAATCTAATAGTTTCCGAGATATCGACTTTTGAAAAATGACATTCTTGAACTTTGACTGCTTCTAGCTTTCTAACGGTACGTCTTAGAGTAAAACGGCTTACATGTCCCTATATTAGTTTCTTATTATCTTTCTAAAAGTGTCACTTCCGGTTAAACCGGATGTAACTTAAATGCCGGGAATACAGTACTTCCGGTTTAACCGGAAGTTGATGTTCTTGGGAAGATAATAAAAAAGTAAGATAGGGACATGTAAGCCATTTTACTCTAAGATGTACCGTTAGAAAGTTAGAAGGTGTCAAAGTTCAAAAATGTCATTTTTCAAAAGTCGATATCTCGGAAACTATTAGGTTTAGACTTATAATGCACTTATTAAAAAATATTTGCTGTTCCACGTAAAATTCAAAAATATTCTAAGATACTAAGATACTATAGGGTCTTCCATTTAAAATAAAGTAACTTTGCTTCTCTACGGTTTTCTGACTCATCCTGTATACTTATTTTTTTCTAATTCTGATAGACCTTCAAAAACACTAAAAATTTTGTCTTGAATATTTGTTGCTAGCTGTTTTACTGTAAGAAATAATCGACCGTTTCCATACATACCAACGACCCTGTATATATACATATATGTAAGTTTACATTGAAACAGTTAAAAACAAATTTCTAAGCTATGTGCCATTAGGACACACGATACTGTGGATAAAATATTATAATGTTTACATTAAAACCGTGTAAAATAAATTTCTTAATTACTTACATAACATTACATTGTTAATGGAATAAAATATAAAATGTCACAGAACAAGTTCACACCAAACAGATTAAAATTGTTAAAATCACATCATATCATTAAAGCTATTATTGAGGTAGTCCTCAATTGAATAAAAGACCTTCTGTAGTAGATATATAGCTTTTCATTTTTTTAGAGAACTGTTTTTCATCAGCTTCTCTATTTCCCAAGGGCAGTACATTAAAAAATGTTACACAATGGTAGTCACTAGTAGTCAGTACCTCTTCTAGACATCTTAGTATGTACAATGAGGGAAACGTTAAGACTCTCGAGTTCCCTAAAACACTGACGACAGTAGCAGTCACGACACCCCAGCCCCGCAACGATATGTATGCACTTACGTTGAAGTCTAAAAACTTTACTTAAATGGGCACTACGTCCCCAATTACGAACAGCATACGACATAAGCAATGAGAAGTAGCCATGATAAGCTGTCATCAGTGTCGAACCAGAGACACATCGTGATAGTACTCTTATTAAATAAATTATCTTGGATAGTTTACTACATAACTGTGTTAAATGCTCCTTCCAAGTAAGTTTAGGATAAAGGACAACCCCCAGAAACTTTACATGAGTGTCACAGGGTACATCAGAGGTGTTCAGCCTAAGAGTAAAGTTTAAATTTTGGGTTCTTGATCTGTTCAGACTCAGCCAGTTTGTCAAAACGCAGCTCATTAAATTTGCCTGCGTGGCACTTCCGAGGACACGGTTGAGTGATATCTAAGAATGTTGGTTGTGTCATCGGCAAATAGTATTAGTATCGAATTTTCCTGAAATTTTAATAGATAAATAAAAAAACAATAATGGACCCAGAACCGACCCTTGGGGTACTCCATGTCTTATTGCCTATTGTGGCCGTAAAAAACATACTGAGAGCGTTCAGAAAGATAGGATTTGATTAATAGGGTGCTTTCTTGATCAAAATTGTAGTATTGTAATTTCTGAAGCAGGATGTCATGTGATACGCAATCAAAATCTTTAGCTAGATCATAAAAGGATGCATAGGTGTCCAGTCCCTCTTCCATAGCCTCAGTTATGTAGTCTGTAAGGCTGTTTATCGCAAGTGTTGTCGATTTTTGGTCCAGAAGCCATTCTAGAAATATATTTGCACTTAAAACCGTCATCCCTTACCAAAATCGTAGGATTTGGTTTTGCATTTTTCAATAATAGAGGTAGACTTAACACCTTCATCCACTTAGGTCTCTAATTGTCACTTGATTTCCAACGATTATCAATTTATTTTCATCAGTTGATTCGCAGTAATTTTCATCCAATATCCAATCAACCTTTCCTGTTGATTGACAGTAATTGTCATCCGATTCCTAATAATTGTTAATTGATTTCCAATGATTGTCAATTGATTTTCATTTGCTGATTCCACAGTAATATTTACCCGACTACTAGTTAATGGGCGGCACTTGATTTTCGATTATTGTCGGTTGATTTACAATAGTAGCCACCAGTAGGGTATATAAGTACCCTACTGCTACTCAATTTCTAAAGCTAGCATTACGTTATGCAAGTTTCATGCAAGACCGAAGAGAACACAGCGCATGCGCGGCTGCAAGTTTCGTGCCATGCCAATGCAAGATGAAAAATTAGAACCTGCGCTATTTCTGTGCAATTCTTCATGCAAGCCTAGTAACCTCGTTATCAACCGTCAAATTCTTGAATTTTTCTTTGTTGTGCTCTGTGGCTTTTGGTTTCTTCGTCGTGTTGAGTTTTTTAACAGAGTTTAAAAAATGGATAAAAGGACAAAATTAAAGCGATTTAGAGGTTAATAATTCAGGTTGGCGGCACCGTCACTCAACTGTCAATTGATGTAAAATATAGCGTGCTATGCAAGAGAAGGGCCAACTTGCATTGCGTGGAACTTGCATATACAGTGTGTATCAGCCAAATGGAATAAATTCGATAATAAATACATGAGGGCGTATCCGAAAAAACGCTCGGACACGTCGATTGGTATTTCTAGTTGCGCATTTTTTTCAATAAAAACTTTTTATATCGGGTGTGTCATGTAACAGTGGCCAATACTAACTTTCTTATTTTAAATACAACACCCTGTATATTATTCAATTTTTGGATGCTTCAGAAAATTTTAGACATATTTCATGTACAATATTCTATACCTATCTTCAACTGTTTCGCAAATATTAAGTGTTTTCAGATTTATTGCAAAAATTAACAACACACTAAAAATCTAATAAGTGATAGGTACTGTTTATTTCTTGATAGGTAATGTAAAAAACAAAAAAAAAACATTAATGCAGGAGATGTTGAAAATTGATGTTAAAATGTTTTCACTGATATGAAATAAAAAAAGGTATAAATAGTTTTGTTTACTTTTGTTTAAAACGCCTGACCTTAGCAAATTGTTGTCTGTCTGCATGACAGTAGTTCGGTTGTCAGTTATATAGTCGTTTGAATTTCGTTAACTGCATATCAGAAAAATGGTTTATTTAACAGAAATGCACAAAATAACAATTCTACAGATGATTGGTTATGGAGATAAAACACGGACACAAATGGAAGTTGCTCGCTTATATCATGAAAAATTTTCAAATTTGCCGCCTATAACTCAAGGGACAATTAGTAAAATAGAAAAGCAGTTTCGCCAGCATGGACATATAAAGCAGATAAAAAAGTAGCTGCCAATGCAATAAGTGATGATACCAAATTAGATATTATGCTGGAGTTTCAGGAAAACAGCCCCAATGTTCGATCTTTGCCATTCATCGATTATTCGAACATTACAAGAAAATAAAATGTATCCCTATAAAATGATACCTACTCATGAGCTCATGGAAGACGATTTTGATAAAAGAACGTATTTTTGTGAACAAATGATGGCAATGTTAGATAACAATGTGCTCCAATTAGAACATGTTGTTTTCTGATGAGTGCACTTTACACTTCACGGTCATGCTAATCGTCAGAATTGCCGCTATTGGTCAAAAGAAAATCCTCACTGGATGAGAGAAGAACATACGCAATATCCTGAAAAGGTTAATGTTTGGGCAGGAATTGTTGGAGATCATATCATAGGTCCCTTTTTCATCAATGGCAATTTAAATGACGATAATTATTTAGCACTGCTCCAAAATAACGTCTTGCCAACTTTGACAAACTTATATCCTGATCCAGCAAACCCACAACTTCCAGCGAATATGATATGGTTTCAGCAAGATGGAGCACCGCCCCATTACCAAATCAATGTCCGGCAGTACCTTAACCGAGTATTTCCAAATCGGTGGATAGGGAGGCGTGGATCGATGGAATGGCCAGCACGATCCCCTGATCTGACGCCATTAGACTTGTTCTTATGGGGTTACGTCAAAAATATTGTATACAAAACTAAACCCCTCGACTGACTTAAGAAGACGAATAACGCTTGCGATTAGATCGGTCACGCCTGAGATGTTCAGTAACGTTAGAAGAAATTTCTATTTAAGATTAGGATGTTGCCAAGACGTTCGCGGGGAGCATTTTCAACATCTCCTACATTAATGTTTTTTTTTTGTTTTTTACATTATCAAGAAATAAACAGTATTACTTATTAGTTTTTTAGTGTGTTGTTGATTTTTGCAATAAATCTGAAAACACTTATTACACAATATTTCTGAAACAGTTGAAGATAGGTATAGAATATTGTACATAAAATATGTCTAAAATTTTCTGAAGAATCCAAAAATTAAATAATATACAGGGTGTTGCATTTAAAATAAGAAAGTAAGTATTGGCCACTATTACGTGACACACCCTGTATAAAAAGTTTTTATTGAAAAAGATACGCAACTAGAAATACCAATCGACGTGTCCGAGCGTTATTTCGGACACGCCCCCATATATTTATTATCGAATTTATTCCATTTGGCTTATACACACTTTATGTAATGCCAGCTTAATAAATTGTTACTTGATTTCCAATTAATTTACACCAGCTGATTCACAGTAATTACTACTAAATTTCTAGAGATTCGCAATTAGTTTTAACTGATTTTCATCGCCTAATTCGCAGTAACTGCCTTATGATTGTCATTTCTCGAACTGCAGTAGGTGCCAATTGATTTCAAGGTGTGGTTCCATTAAAATTTGTTCTAGCGAAAACATATATCGGTAAACTCCAAAATGCAACATACAAAACGACCAAGAGCAAATTGATGATCTGTTAGCGCCCAAAGTGTTACTGGATCCCTTGCGATTTCATTACGGATCACAAAAAAAATTATCTGTACGCTGACTCCTCTGCGTTCCAATGAGTACGATCATCTGCTGTAAAGTGAAGTGAAACATCAGTGGCGGCGCTCACCGCGCGACAACAACAATTTTCGGAATGCAACTTGCCACTTATCGCACTGACCTAGTCAAGGCGACGTAAGAAGGCCTGAAATGATGAGGAGGGGGAAATAGGCGCCAGCGACCACGTGGTCTTGATATAGTCGGCGGCGGCATGGGGGTGCTCTATGGCGCTTCTCCAGTGCCGGCCGGGGTGCCATGCGGGCCGGTTGACTTGAACGCGAACAAGTGAATGTGACGACCGACCGGCAAACACACGGAGTACGCGATCGCGAAACGAGTTAAACATAGCGCTGATAATAGAAATACCAATTATAATTATTCCCACTCGAGATATGTTCGGAATAAGTCTGCGAAACTGTCATCGAATTAATTTAATAAATAAAAACTCGCTTTAGTAATGATCATGAAGTCCAAAATAAGTCTTTAATTAACGTCATCGTATCCACCACCTTCAAGCAAATAAAACCGATTTCCTCATCGTTTCTCTTTTTAATCAAAAGTAAAGTACCTTCACAGATTTAAGAGAATGACTACCTTGCCTTTAGTTAGTGGACTGGTAAATCTAGTATAGAACAAAAATAAAACTAATAGTACTTACCAATATGGTAGGTACTTTCACGAAGGTCTTACGAAAAGGTAAATGTCATACTTGTAAAGGGCTTACTGTTAATAAGTTTCACCAGACAGTTTACACTGTCATCGCACCATAATAAAAAACACTAAAACTATTCAAAAAAACTTTCTAACCAACAAAACTAACTCACAAACAAAACAACAATCCCTCTTGTATAGGTAAATTACTAAAAAAAGTTACTAATAAGCTTTCAAAACTCGTGAAATCCCGATCTCACACAAGAAGAGGGCACAGAAATTTATAGGATAACTGAAATTATTGGTAATTAATAGCGGACCGGTGCGGTGCCGACATTGTCTTATCCGGTTTCAGTTTCTTACAAAATTGCATCGCATTATTAAATTAATAATGCCCAAATATTAATAAATTTAGGGATGCCCGATGTACTGTAACTTAATTTAGAGATAAACGCTTTCTAACCAATTACTAAAGGGTAAAAACGATGTCTATCAGAATATTAATTAATGAAAGCACATTTTGGCAACGGTGAATCCAGTCAAATTCCAGTCGTCAGTCGTCGCTTGGCTTCTGGCTTAACTCTTTTCTTTTTATGTATCGTTTCATTCAGCTGTCTTTTTTTAAGCACTGCTTTTCGCTTGCATATAAATCCAATATTGACGGTCTAAATGCATGCCTTTGATTTGTTATGGGATGCTTTTTAATGTAAGCGGATTGTGTTCGCAGGAAGCCAGGGCGGTGAATATTATTCCGTTTAATATACTTTTCTATGATATATTTAATATTTTAAATGGCGCTTAAAACAAACTTTTTAAATTTACAATATGCTTTTTAATCGAATTATAATTTATATTATCGGAATTAAAATCAAATGGGCAAATAAAAAAAATATCAAAATGTCAGGGTAGGCAATGCATTTGTGTTTTCATTGTATACACGCCACTGATGATAGTCTCCAGTCTATCTATCTTAATTTAAATGCTAGTGATACGCACAGATACGTTCCCGTCCCCGGGTAGCTTAAACGCATGCGCTGAACGTATTCTAGTATGCTGACGATCAGCTAGTTCAATATAGACTTGTTTTTCTTCCTCTTCACCCAGCATTCCCCACGGCTGTACATCTTCACACCACGACCAGAGATCCTCTTCTTCAGGCTTAGTTGTTAACGCCTTTGGTGAGTCACCCACGGGGTTTGGGTCACTTGCCACTTCAATGCCACTCGGCCGGCAGCTGGACGGAGGTTTAGAGAACCCTAACAGGTCCTGGACACCAAGAGGGGGCCTGGCATCTCGGTCTGGGCCCTTCGCCACCTCCGCAGAGTTGACGGAAAAGTCATAGCTGACTCCCTGGAGTTCTGTTTGTCCATTGGGCGAGTATGCGGCCATGGCATCATTGAACCAGGCCTCCAGGAAGCCGCTCGGCGAAGACGGTAGCAGCACGTCTTGCATTCGGTCTAAGGCTGCTGCGTAATTTAAGGCCATGTGTCTGACTCACAACAGCTTAGTTAAAACGTAAATAAATTACTTCAAGTTTTTTCCCTAACTCTGTATAATATAGAAGTCTTATTCTGACTCTATATAATACTTATTTAATAACACTTTTTATGCCTAAGTATTTATTCTAACTTAAAAACACAAAATAAACGACTTTGTAACTTTTAATAAACTTTTTATTTGTCCGTCTGTGGATATAACAACTTCCAGAAAAGTCCCAGATTATGCTTTAGGAACTTTTAATTAAATGCGTATTACAATTTTTTAATCTTGTGAAAATAACTCATCATCTCGAGTTATGACGTCATATGATGACTGCAGCTAAATAGATCTTATTACTTTGAACCCCCGTGAATGACTGAATCTAATACAAAATTGTCGGCTATTTATAGTAAATTTGAGTGCTAAAACACTAGTAAGCCGCTATCGACAAATCCATTTTTGCTACCAATGTGAGTAATTATTAATCTTTTACATTTTCCCGAGGATGCTTTTATTACAGTGGACCATCCTTTCATGAAAGCTTGTCTCGCGCTTTTTATATGTTTATCCTGCCATATTTTACCAACGGTATATCCTTCATTTAACCAAGTTTCATTCATAATATACTAGATATTCCTGTTTTCTCTTCGAAACTGTCTAACTTCCCTTAAATATCGTCGTCGCCAGATGATTTCGTCTTTCCCTATTAAAAGTGATTTTCTGTTTTGAATTTTTTCATAACAAAAATTCATTTCCTTCAAAGTTTTCCATAGTTTCTTCTTCTTCTTACCCATGGGTGGAATGAAATCATCCTTTTCATTTCAGACATTATTTTGTCCAAGGTAGGTTTTTTTTTAAGTAAAACGGGTGTATGATTCTTCCTCGGATTCTTCTGATAGCACTCTTTTCATCCTCATTTATTTCAGTTTATTTTCTTCCTGTACTTCTCTTTGGTGACCTGATGAGGTCGCGTTTATCCTCGTGCACACTCGATATATTGTTGACTGTCCGACTCCAGTCATATTCGAACACATTTCAACTATTTTTGCAACTCCGAATGTTATAAGAAATAATAATGGGACTGCACCGATGGAATACGACGAAGACCACTGGGTTTTATAGTTCAATAATAATTTATGACTCTCTCGCATTAAGACTATAGGTAAATTCAGGGACCTAAGATCAATGAATAATTTCACTTTTAGAAAAAATAAACGAGTTAACTATTGTGTTCTGAGTCTAACATAGAAGTTTAAGGATATTTTTTAACACAAGACTTCTTAGTTCAGTTCAGAGATTTTTATTTTACGATGTTGAAACACTGGTGCCGGATATCATGGCTATTTGGATTATGTTCACGGCTAAAGTCCTGAGGGTTGGTTGCCCTTTCCATTGGTTAAACGGAAGATTGCGGGCATGAATGAGTTTAGGTTGGCTCAATTTGTTAGAAAACATACATATTCATGAATCTTTACAAACTGAACTCATTCTGTGAATGTTCTGATACTAAACTAATGTGTTCTTAAAACGTAGCTTAACTTTAGCATGCGCAACGAGGACGAAAACATGACAATATAAATGACTCATTTATGCATATATACTCCGTCATAGCGCCGTAGGCGAAAAATTATTGGGTGCCACTCCCTTTTTTCAATGATGATGCTTGGTTTTTAAGTAAGAAAAATTAAAAACACAACAGAGAATTACAAAAACAGCCAGGTTCGTTTTAATTTTTGTGTAATTTTATCTATCTTAGGTAGTAATGAGTTAACATTTCTTGTAAACAGGTAGTTAGACGAGGGGGGGTTGGTTGCGCCACTGGTTTCTATAGTCTATTTCAGAAAGGTGTAGAGTAATAAAAGCTCATTAGGTATGCAAAGGGACTACAGAGTGACCCAACGAATATTTAAGCCACTTTCATAATTTGGCATTGATTTCATTGCAAAATTCTTTCTTTTCATCAAGTGCAGGTAGTACAACCCGGGTTTGGGTCAATTTATGGGTCTTGCCTATTGTTATCCATTCACAAACACTGAAAATGGTGTGACAAAGGCGTGCCGGTAGAATATTCGTAAAAATGAAATAATTTTATTTTAACAGAATAAAAATTAGGCATTATGTACATAGTATTAGGTACACTTATTTTTTTATTAAACATTACAAAAAAAATACAAAATACAAAAAATACATTATACATTATAAAAAATCATAATATTCTTTGTCATCTGAGGAACTGTCATCTCCTCTTGACGATATAATTAACGGGTCGACGCCGACGGTCCGATCGATCAGATGGTCAAGATCCCACATTTTCTCCTCTTCCTTAATGACATGATGGACTGCTTTTCGCCAGTTCTCTGATGTCACTTCCTTAATGGCTTGATCAAACAGTAGCTTAAAGTCTTTCATTTTGAATGTCGTGCTGTGTCTTGCTACAAATCCTTTCACTTGCGGCGCAAGTCTTGCGCCCATATAAGTTCTATAGGATTTAGTTCGCAATGATATGGAGGTCTGCGCAGCACAGTTACACTATGTTTTCTGCTATGTTTGTGTAAGTTTGCTATAGCTAATAGTTCCTTCTTTATCAAATTATCTTTAAATTCAATCATTTTGGTGGTTAACCAGTCGATAATTTCATGTTTTCTCCAAGATGAAGTTGGAGTCTTCTCTGTGCGTCGTGAATGATAGTTTGCGTTATCCATAACTACTACTGAATCAGCTGGAAGATATTTTATAATTTCACCAAAATAGTCCTCAAAAACATTCGAATTCATGTCCTCGTGGTAATCTTCCGTATTGAACGACTGAAAGGTTAGCAAACCTTCTCAATTCTCTAAAATTTTTGGTTAGTTATCATAAATAATTTAATGCACAAAGTTTACCTGCGCATATGACCGACACCGAAATTGAGCCGAACTGGACGGAATTTCCCATTTTATTACTCTACACCTTTTTGAAATAGGGTTTAATTTTGCTGCTTTTTCCGTTCCTAATCGATTTCTGAGTTTGGAATGAACTAAACCAAATGTTGAGAAAATTCTCTCAACTATGCGGAAGAAGCAGCAGCACAAAGTAATTGTCTAATTATGAAGAACTCATTTTGAATAATGGGTATATCTTGTTGCGACTTTCACCAATCTATGGGTTTTACATTCTGAAGAATATCATCATGAAACATAATATCAGTGAAAGGTTCTGATCTGGCAAGAAACTTGACTATGAGTGGTATAGTAAACCACTATTTGGAGCTAACTCTTTAACAGCTTTTAAAGCAACATTTTTTTCACTCTCTGTTAGTGTTTGCTGAGTTTTTGTGGAGTCAAGAAGATATGCCAACAAATGATATGGGGTTATACACTGTTCATAACGCCTCTTAAATTTTTGCAGTTGATTTAAAGTCATGTCTTGCAAGTTATTTATATAGGAAAAAAATAGATACAAAAAAAAATAGAAAAAAATAATTTTCATTTTTGATGTTTTTCAAAAAAAAATCATGATTTTTTCAACCTTGAATTTTACCTATCTTAGGTAGTGATGAGTTAACATTTCTTGTAACCAGGTAGTTACGGGGGGGGGGGGGGGTCATACACTCTGGACTTTGTCATGGTGCAGATATTATTGAGAAATACTAAGCACATCAACACGATTATGGCACTATTAAAATAAATTCCCGAGTATTGGTTATTTCGACTGTATTCCTAATAAATTTGCATTTACTTATATCAAGTTCGGGCCTGGAATCGCCTTCTCCACCAAACTCGTATTCGTAATCGTATTGATAGTCGTTTCGAACCATACCTATCTATCCACAGAATCCCGGTCCAGGTAATCTTTGGTTCTAGATGTTTTCCTGCAATACCACTTGGAATTCAGGCTAAGTAAGACGAGATCGCAGATACTCTACGTGGAAAGTACGCTCAGATACAGAAAGTAAACAACGAACTGCAGTGTAATGTCGATGTCGGCCGGAGGCAGTTCGTGCATGTCAGCCAGCGGCTTCGTCCTCGATGCAAGGACCCTTGCAGAAATCCACGCCGCTACTACGCACGTAGGTAGACAATTCGAAACTGAACCATTCTTCCAATTTTCGATCGACGACAGTGGGTCTCGGCGGCCCAGACCGCTTGTCTGGCGAATCCGGATGACGTCGTAAAAGCGAAAAACATTGCCACTCAGCCAGTCGCTCATTGCTATAGGTAGCGTACACTCCTCTATGCGAGCATTGTTTTTCTCATCAACACGCGGGACGGTCACGTGGACCAAACGACCACCGATATCACTTCCATAACGCAGAGACCGGCCGGCCTCAACTAAGATAATTATTATTCCTATTCAATTGTCGATTACGGAATATAGTCCAGAACTCACAGGCACAAATCGTTTGGAACAAAGTTTCCTTAAAAGCAGCCTAGTTTCTTTGACTCAATGCTTTGCTTTTCTATCGGTTTTACACGATACTCTCGTTGAATAATGGAAAAAGCTGAAAACCAGACTGTTCTTTCGTATTAATACATAAAATGGACGAGCAAGCGACCTAAAAATGGAAATGACGGATTGGCCTGCCAATTCTCCGGACCTGGGTTGAACATAAATAAAACTTAAAAATACCTCTTCCTAAGTTGCTGTTCTGGAATACTTAAACAGTCTCAGAAATCTTCTTAGAAAATAAATAGGAAAAATAGCTGATAGAACGAATCCAGAATTTAAAAATACATTTACATGCCAGATTGAAATGCGGGATGGAAACCTGCAATACGGTGACAATCTCGTATAATATACGGGACGTATGGCGTATGGCCACTCTATATATTTAATCTGACTTACAGGGAACTTGTGATTACATCAGTAATAAGCATAGTCTAAAAGTAAAACCCAAAAAAGCAAAGGTCTTGCTTGCACCAGCCGGTTGTTTTAATTTTTAGATTATCCTTGTTTTCGATCAAATAATAAAAACTAGGCGATTAGCCCAGAATAATTGTTTGGTACACAAACAAACACATTCTTAATCTTAAAATAAGTAAAAAGCTATGCAAAGCAAAATATATATATTGTCGACACCATTATTTTATTATAGGGCTCCCTTTTATTTCTTCGTTATGGAAGAAATAACTCTCTTGGTAGGTACACATTTTGTTCGTTGCAACATATGTAAGAGTTTATTTTATACATATTTTTACTCTATAGTCTATTTCAGAAAGGTGTAGAGTAATAAAATGGGAAATTCCGTCCAGTTCGGCTCAATTTCGGCGTCGGCCATAGGCGCAGGTAAACTTTGTGCATTAAATTATTTATGATAGCTAACCAAAAAATTTCGAGAATTAGGTTAACGGGTATTAAGATAAAATAGTGTTGTTTGTCATATTAAAATTTCAAGTAATTGCGTAAGAGGATTAGGAAAGGTATGTTTTCTGGCCTGAAGTGTCAAAATCGAAATATTGTGTAGGGATTAGTTAGGTAGTAGATTATAAAGTTACGTTTGCGTTTAACCGGTACCATTTAACAGGTACCGAGTTTGGCTCCGGCCTCTTTGGCTATATAAATACGTGGTAATTTGAAATAAACTTCATATATCGCGTGTGTGTATATATGACCTTAATAAGTATATTTGTTTAGTTTAACGCACCAATATTTGCTGTTAAGCCGTATATAGTGTTCACAGTATTATAAGATTAGTAATAAAATAAAATGGCGACATTCACACCAACAAAAAGATGTTCCAATAATTCTCCACTATTAGTGAGTGAAAGTTATTATTTTAAATGAACATGATTGCATAAAATACGATTATCCGAATTTTACTGTACAAGAAACTGTCGACCGATGTTCCCGAATGACTGGAGTTGGAAAGTTCACCGTTTTTAAATTATTGCGGGAGAGAAAGACAGCAGGTCAAGTGGGACCTCCCAAGAAAAGTCCAGGCATTCTTTCCTTTTTACGAGTATAATTTAATTTATTATAATTTTTACGACTATAATTTAATTTCTGTATAATGTATTTTTTTTTAAATGTTTAATAAAAAATAAGTGTAGCTAATATACTATGTACAGGGTTATCCAACCAAGACTAGACAAGGCGATTTTTTGACTTTTCCTGTACTTTTATAAAAAAACTGAAATAGCCATCTTAAGTCATTTTCTCCCGCGAATTCGAATATCTTCAGCAAAAAACAATTGAACATCAAACAAAAGTACTAGGGGTCACTTTGATATTTTTTTAAATGGGATGCCGTATTTTTAATGAGCTTATCCGATTTCTCATATAAATTTTGATCTAAAATGTTGGATTTTTAATTCAAAAACGCCTTTTTTCTTCAGTTTTAAATTCGGAAAATGTTAAAAAAAAAAAAAAATTAAAAATCCAACATTTTAGATCAAAATTTATATGAGAAATCGGATAAGCTCATTAAAAATACGGCATCCCATTTAAAAAAATATCAAAGTGACCCCTAGTACTTTTGTTTGATGTTCAATTGTTTTTTGCTGAAGATATTCGAATTCGCGGGAGAAAATGACTTAAGATGGCTATTTCAGTTTTTTTATAAAAGTACAGGAAAAGTCAAAAAATCGCCTTGTCTAGTCTTGGTTGGATAACCCTGTACAGGGTGTCCCAAATTCGAGGGTGACCATTGGGATCTCGGAAACTATAAGAGATACGAAGAAGTTTAAATTATGGCAAAGTTGCACAATTTGGTTCTCAATCTAATGGCATTTAGAAATTTAGGAAATTCCGAATACTTCCGGAGATATCCGGAAAAAAGCGAAATTCTGAAAATTGATTTTTATTTTTTCCTACGGTTATTTAAAGAGCAATTATGAAATAAATTGCACTTTCTCATTGACACTTTTTCTTCTCTACAAAATGGCATTATCAATTTTTGGGTCTGACGTTTCGATGATTTGGGCCCATCATTAACTTAATTTTTTTAAATACGGACCTGGATATTTTATTTCGGATTGCGAAAGCGCTCGTCATTCTAAAAACAAATATATTATCATACTTGCTATCTCATTGAACGTTTCGATGAAAAAAAAACGATTCAGGGAATATAAATTATAAACAATAGCAAACTTAAAAATTAAAAATTTTTATAAAAATACATAAATATATATTTAACGAAATTAATAAAAGAGTCAAATATTATTCAACTTTTAAATAAATTATCAAAAGAAAAAAAAATTAATCATTTATTTTGTTAAAAAATACGATTTAGTTTGTTTTTTAAATAGTAATTATATAATACTAATTTTTTATGTTTTTATACCTATTTGGTATGGTATTACAGATCATAATCCCATTGTATAATAATGATCGTTTAGCGAAATTACTTCTTATATATTATAAAAAAATTATGAAGCAGAAATATAATCAAACAATACAACTTGACAAAACAAACTGTAAATCAAAAATAAAAACAACTACTGATACAACAAGTTTGTCATTATTTAGTTATTGAGCAAATAACAAAACTCAAATAGTATTAAACAACTTAAAAATATTCTCATAATAGATATTCAAATTGCAAGCCCTCAGCTTCAATGCATTTTGCACTAAGTCGTCGTAATTTTAGTATCGAACGTTGAATGGACCTAGCAGGAATTGCTCTAATTTCTCGGATTAAATTTTGCTGCAGTTCATGTATGTCATTTGGTATATCTCGATATAAACGATTTTGTAAATATCCCCACAAAAAATAGTCCAGAGGATTTAAATCTGGACTTCTAGCAGGCCATCGCACAGGTCCCTGGTTTCCAATCCATTTATTTGGAAACAGTATATTTAAATAATTTGTTATTTCCCGTCCATTGTGAGGAGGAGCGCCATCCTGTTGCCACCATAACTGCTGCAGAATATTTAGAGGCTCATCTCCGAGATGCTCGAAAATATTATTTAATATTAGTTCTCTATACCTCTCGGATGTTAAGCTACCCTCGTATATTATAGGACCAATAATTTTTTCCTCCACATGCCGACCCACACACTAAAAGAAGTCCGCCCCTGTGGTCTGACTTCTTGATGTTGCCGGGGATTTTCTATTGACCAATAATGTTCATTATGCCGATTAAATAAGCCGTTTGTTGAAAAATTGCACTCGTCGGTCCAGATTACTTTTGACAAAAAATTGTTGTCTTCTAAAAGGTTATATTGAAGCCAATTGCAAAAATCCAACCTTCGAATTTCATCACCAGGTCTAAGTGTTTGGCTAAGATGGATTTTGTAGGGTCGATATTTGTTAGAATTCAATGTTCGCCATATTCGCATTCTAGGTGTTTTTAATTCATTTTCAAAAACTCTAGTCGAACTGCGAGGAGCATTATTAACTTTTGAATAAAAAAATGTCATTAGCTAAATTAGTAACGTTAATTAATATAAAATCGTACCGTGTTTAAAATATTTTCCTTTTCATCCGGATCAATTCGACGACCGTATTTATCCCTAGGCTTGCTAAAGCTTCCGAATTCCAACAAGTTTTTATCCAGTTTAGCAAAAATATTTTCATGCGGTTGCACTCGTTCGGGATATTGGATTAGATACCGCTCACCGGAAATTCTACTGTTTCTATCTGAACTATAATAAATGCGTAACATATCACGTTTTTCCATATTTGAAAACATATTTTTAATATATTATTAAACACGAAGAAAATAGCCACAACTAACAAAAATATCCAAACAAATCGGCCATTTTGGTTTAACGTAAAATGTTTTGTCTCATAGCCACCTTTAAAATTATTTAAATTCTGGCTTATTTGCCCGTATTATGAAAGCAGATAATATACAGGTTTGATGATGTAATTTTTCATCGAAACGTTCAATGAGATAGCAAGTATGATATTGCACGATTTATTCAATAACACCTGCATTTAGTGCTGCACTTTTTGTGCACAAGTTTATGAGCAATCAATTACATGTGTATGTGTTGCGTTCAATGTCCTCAAAGCAAAGGCAACGGTTTCCAAATAAACAACTACTTAAATTTGTTCTCACACCTTATTACCTTATCTTATAAGAACATAAAATATAGTTTTAGGAGAGTAATTTAAGTTGCCTGGCGACAAATAGTGTATAATAATATGTAAAACAAAGTTATTGCAAATTTGTATGTGTAAAACAAATTCGGGATAATCCTTACCTTAAATAAATTTGTTTTAGAGCAACACAACCATTGACACAGTGGGTAGGTAACTTGAAATGTGGAAAAAATTGTGCCCAGTGGTTCTTTGAATTAATCTGAAATAGAAAAACATCAATTAATGTTTTTGTTACAGCTTAAGCTTACATTAAAAAAAAATATTCCCATGTCAAAGCATAAAACTCCATCCCAGTAAATTTGTTTGAAGGACAGTGGTGTAGCCAGCATTTTGGGGCGGGAGGGGCGAACTATCGTAGGGGCGCAGAGCGCGGAGCTAAAGCGCCGCAGGCAAACAATTTTTGGAACCACGCCCAAATTTCGTAGGAATTCACGTTCCTCATGCTCCCTAGGAAACAGGAGTCTGGCCCCAAATGAAGTTAAAATCCGCTATATAAAAAGAAATGAATTAAATATGATAGGACGCTCTCAAAACCGGTTTTATTAAGTTTATTCCGATCGCTCTTCTTTACTAAAAATGAAATAAGACCGATATTGTTTTTTAAGAATTATTTTTTAAGTAGTAAAGGGGCGCCAGGCCAAGAGGGGCGGGGGGGGGGGGCGATTGCCCCCCTGTGGCTACGCCACTATTGAAGGACCATTCAAAACAAATAGGTACACAAGTTAAAGAATTACCTACAGTCTATCTTTAAATGATGCGACGTAATAAATCAATCAAAACCGTCTTCTTCATGGGCGTGCAAGATTTTTCGGCATGTTTAAGTTTAAATAGGCCTGAATTTTTAAATTTGTGCAGAATTAGTACAAGTATCGACATTAAATTCAAGTTTTGGCTTGCACCTGCAATTTTAGAAAGCAATTTTACTAAAACTAATTAGAGTCTAGGTAGGTACTTATTCCGTTTTTGCTCTAATCATTTTATTCCTTTTCTTTTGTACGTAATCCTTATTACCTGTTTGCTAATTATGTGGTTATTATGCGTTTATGGGTGCCTCTATTGGAATAATACACCTATTTATATCTATACATACCTACCTTTTTTTAATTAAATATGGACAATTTCAACAATTGCCTAAACGCCCTATAGTCGGTCCATGTACAGTAAATGAAAAAAAAATAATTCTTAGCTGTTACGATTCTATTAAAAGTAAGAATGCGAATTTGAGTGTTGACAATGCAGTGCAATTTACAGCAGATATGCTTAACGTTGGGAAAACAACAATATATACACTTTTAAAAGAAGAAAGAAAAAAGTGTTGGCGTTTAACAAAACTAAGTTTACTAATTATATTAAGCCAGACCGGAGTTATCAGCATTTATTACAAATAATGTTCAACCTTCCCCCACCACTTTATTTGAGAAGTGACGAGGTGAATAGGTGAATTTTATTAATAAATCTTCGAAATATATAAAAATGGTATTTTCGGGATACCTCAACTAGGCGACTTTTGAGGAAACTTCGTAATTCATATTTACCGTTACTGTTGCGCCCTCTAGCGCCAGTCTGAGAAACTTGAAAATAATTTCCAGCAATTTCTCATGACCACTTTACCTAATATATTTTTTTTCCGCAAGCCATACGACTAACACTTTCTGAGATACGGCCGACAGCCATTCTTAGTGGGATACCCGGTACTTTCAAAAATGTGTTTGTTTTATTTAAAATTTATTGTTTTTTAGTATGTTATTTTTGTTGGAATTGCTTTTATCAAATGCCTATGTCAACCCCACATTATAAAGACGAACGAAATTTCTTGTTCCGACAGCAAAGCCGCGGCACGGTGCCGAAAATTTTTATGTCAATAAAAGTTATTTTGTATGTCGCCGAGGAGATTTTCTAGCTGTAAATCTAGGCAACAAATATTTTTGGGCGAATAGAGACAAAATAATGAAAATAAGTGATTTTAAAGTTCAATATTGCCATATTTAAGGAAAAAATCAGTATAAATTGATAAAAATAAAAAAAAATCGGGATTTAATCGAAAAAATAAGATTTCTTGATTTTTTCAAAAAAATCGTGATTTATTGCAACCCTGATTTTTGAAAATGCTTTGTTTCTAAGGTTCTATAATATATCTTGTTTTTGTAATTATATTATGTAAAATAGTACCGCCCATTGTTATTTATTAGTTAATACGATTTTTTAAATGTTTTCATATGTTATAAATATCTACGAATATAATATAATACAATTTTAGAACAATAGGCATGTTTAAGATTTTTTACTTCCCCAATACACGCTCCTGGCTAAGAGATTTTGCCAATAACATAGGTAAATCTTCAAATATAACAATAGCTTGCGATAAATTCAGGGTTCAGATTTTTTTCTTATGGGGATACTTCAGCAGTAAGTCTATATTAATCGCCCACAGACGTTAAAAGACTTAAAGGCAAATATTCGTGAAGAAATTGCGCAAATTCCAGCTGAAATATTGCGGAAAGTTATGCTAGACGCTCAAAGTAGAGTTGGCCATTGTCTGGCTTGTGGTGGCGGTCATTAACTCGATGTTTTTCATAAATAATTTTACATGATTTAATAAAGTTCTCATAAAACAATTTATTTTTTCTTGTGCTAAATTAAAAAAAAAAACTTGGCTGGGTATATTTTGGCGCACCCCATATTAATCCTGGGTGATGAAACTATTGTTATTGTTATGCGGTGCAACTATTATGATATGTAAACCTCTTTAATTCCGTACTTATATCTACTACCAGTTGAATAGTTTTTTTTTGTACAATATCGTACTATTGGACAACCTCAGGTGGAGAAATATTCTTCAGAAGGAATTAAACTACGTTTTTAAGTCCCTCGTAACGGAGCAGGAGATGGTGGCTCGCTTTTGTTCTAAATATATCAAACTACCGACGCAAAGTGATGCAACTTATTTTTGATTCTGCAAACTTTGAAAGAGGTAAATTATTCGATTTGCCCTTACAGTCCGAGGATCAATCAGATCAGATACATAATCATTAATCATTATCATACCATTACGTTAGTAGTAAATCATTAAATATTATACAGTGTGGTCTAAAATTAAGCCTACATCGATGGGGATCTTAAAAACTATAGGAAATAGAGAAACGGTTGAACCTTAGCAAATCAATATGGGTAGAAAATCTTTCGCTGAACCATTGTTATTATAAATGAAAGCGTTTAGCGAACCCGACGCCCGTGTACATACTACTACATACATAACACAAACTTTTCCCAACGAACAATAATAAATAATACAAGATACAAGCTGCCTTCAGTCGACCAAGTTCATCGACCCAATCGAGAAACTCGTTCGGAACTCCTCGCCTTGCCAACATGCCGACAATCGTATAGCTACCTCGGGGAGCCTCTGGCCTCGACAATGCACCGACGATAAAAGTAGTATAATAAAATCGTTTTAATCGTCTTTGAAAAAATTTCATTTAATTCTTTAACTGATCCTGATTCTTTAAATTAAATCTTGCTCCGTTCCTTACATTAAGCTTTGGAAGTGTTATGGATTGCCCCAAGAACCAATCTGCTGGGTGCAAGTGATCGAGAAAGAGCAAATCAGCGAAAGCGTAATGAAATAATGCTTTAAATAAACTTCAGTGTTGTTACTTACCAACATAGAAGTCATTACTGTCGCTAATTTGGCTCTTTCGCGACAACGTGAACCTATAGCACTAGGTGGTGATGTTGAATTTTTGTTGGTAACATCCTCAAATATACAACTTGGTAGAGTGTTATAGGTTTGTTCTAACACAGCCAAATTACCGTCCCCGAACGATCATTTTCAGTCTGTCAATTAAATGTTGACTTTGGTAATACTAGGCGACGAAAAAAAAATGTTTACACTAAGAAAAAACAAAAATATTTATTTCAAACACACTGATCATATCTTTTTCCTTTATGGGGCGCCACATCTACCATCACATACAGAAATCACCCATCATGGCTGGATCCCATCGTCCTTGGTACCGAATTTCCTTCCTGATATGTTGATGGAACCTTTCACCCTCCTTGTCGCTGAAAGCGCCCAAATTCTCAGGAGTCTATGAACAAAGAGAACCATCGATATCAGTACACGCACATACCGAATTTTCCATATTGTAAAATTTAGAAGACGTATAGCATTTCTTTTCCTAAAAATCGTAATTTTTGTTTCTTTCGCTAGTAAGTTCCACTCCTTAAGACGGGAATCAAGAAGTTCTGACAACTTCAAATCACGTACTAAATCATTAACTAACTTTGAACAATCAATGTGGTTTCCCGGAACTAGGACCTGGAGTAAAAGGGGTCGGTACACTGTTCTTCGGAACTGCCTGATGATGCATTATTATCTCCATTATCTCCCAAAACAATATCTTGCCAATCTAAAGGCGCAGTCGGTATTGTCGCAGTCTGTATTGTGAGGACCAGGTCTTATGGCATATTCGATCTTGCGCTTTAGTTTTTTGCGAGGGGTAACCCGCAGAAAATAATATGTACACTAATTCCCAGGATTGTTACTAATTCCACTAATTCCCCACTAATTCCTCTAATTCCCCACTAATTCCTCTAATCCCCCACTAATTCTCTACTAATTCCCCACTAATTCCTCTAATTTCTCACTAATTCCTCTAATTTCTCACTAATTCCTCTAATTTCCCACTAATTCCTCTAATCCCCCACTAATTCTCTACTAATTCCCCACTAATTATCTACTAATTCCCCACTAATTCCTCTAATTCCCCACTAATTCCTCTAATTTCCCACTAATTCCTCTAATTTCTCACTAATTCCTCTAATTTCCCACTATTTCCTCTAATTCCCCACTAATTCCTCTAATTTCTCACTAATTCCCAAAGATTGTACACCAAAATTCCCATGCGGAATACCCCTCGGTTTTTTGGAATAACCTTCAGTTTTTATCATGTAAAAATAGCAATCGTCAAAATGATTGGTGGGTTCTCGCAATACCATTGGAACTGCAAAAGGCATACTTTTTCTCTTCCCTTTCATCTACTGCACCAATGACACGCTACAGCTGACACAGCACATATTATGGGAAGCCCACTGCTTGCCTTGAACTCCGATTAAAAAACCAAAATACATGAAATACGCTTTTTTCATATTTTCAGAAATTGGTCTGGCTTGTGACTTCACCAGAAATTCTCCATAAATATAACAAAACTTGTCAGGAGAAATAATAATAGAATAATAATTGTAGTGGATCATGTTTCACTGAGAAAAATCGCAAGTAATACTAAAGAATAATATTACCTACCTACACAATAAAAAACGACGCATGGTACTTAGTATCAAAACCCAACAAGGAAAAATAAGAATGAAAAATTTGATTTCAGTATTCACATTTGATAAAGTACACTCGCAGGCCTTATTTTGGGCCCACAATAGCGCCTAGATGTCGCCACAAACGTTCCTTCGATTAGTCCGAACTGTGCGTGCGCGAGCCCCAAATCGAAAGCTAAACATTGCGTGAAAATTTTAAAAATAATAAAAATGTCAAATAAAAATATTTTTATTATTTTTTTTTTAATTGTATTTTAGTGTATCAGGTAGGTAGGTTTACTGGTGAGATTTGCTCACTTATACTGTTAACTGACATCTTGTTGGGTTAGTTTAGTTTAAAGGCGAAACATGTTACCTACAATTTTTAAATATTAAATTAATTGAAACCGGGACTTTCTGTTGGTAAAATATTGTGTTTAGGTCTCTCAGATAATCGCCTGGTACCTAACGCTTCTTTAGTCTTAGGGCAACAACATGATGTGCAAAAAGTAAAAATGACCTTACTCTCTAATTATGAATTTGATGGAATTCTGGATATTTTTCAAAACGTTGTCCGCCATTTGGCTTTTTGAAAATTTGACCTTAGATTGATAATTAGCGACCTCAGAAACCCCTGAGTGGCTGTGTTTGTCTGAGTTGTTATTATTTGTTTATCGGTAGGTAGGTACAGGGTTATCCAACCAAGACTAGACAAGGCGATTTTTTGACTTTTCCTGTACTTTTATAAAAAAACTGAAATAGCCATCTTAAGTCATTTCCTCCCGCGAATTCGAATATCTTCAGCAAAAAACAATTGAACATCAAACAAAAGTACTAGGGGTCACTTTGATATTTTTTTAAATGGGATGCCGTATTTTTAATGAGCTTATCCGATTTCTCATATAAATTTTGATCTAAAATGTTGGATTTAATTAATTTTTAATTTTTTTTTTTTTTAATTTTTTTAATTTTTCCGAACTTAAAACTGAAGAAAAAAGGCGTTTTTGAATTAAAAATCCAACATTTTAGATCAAAATTTATATGAGAAATCGGATAAGCTCATTAAAAATACGGCATCCCATTTTAAAAAATATCAAAGTGACCCCTAGTACTTTTGTTTGATGTTCAATTGTTTTTTGCTGAAGATATTAGAATTCGCGGGAGAAAATGACTAAAGATGGCTATTTCAGTTTTTTTATAAAAGTACAGGAAAAGTCAAAAAATCGCCTTGTCTAGTCTTGGTTGGATAACCCTGTACACATTTACTTTTGTAAATATAGACTTTACGAAAATATAGTCCGTCTAGAAAGTATTCGGAATTTTATGTTTTTCCTAATTTTAATATATTTTTCTTTTGTAACATTGTAAGATAAAAGCAATGCATAAAGTAGGTTATGCCGATAGTAACACCAACTGTCACATATTGTTGATTTTAAACAGGCTTAAGATTTGTGAAATAATGTCGCAAGTAGAAAAAAGAAAACAGGTGGAATAATTGTATAGGAAAGGTTTTAGAAACGTTAAAAAATTAATGCAATTGACTGAACTAGGAAAAAGTGCAGTAGGTACCTATATGAGATAAAAAAAAGAGAATAAAAAATGGCGCAGATATGAGGCATAGACCAGTTTCGGGAAGGCCGCGTAAGAGTCGCGGAAACAATTTAAACGCTTTAGTGACTTTCGGACAGCAAGATCCGAGTCTAGGGTTTCGAAAATTGGCTAATAGATTGGGAAATCAACGAAGAATAAAAGTGTGTCCAGAAACTGTCCGCATGCCACTAAGAAGACTAGGCGAAATATTATGGAAACTAAAAAAAAAGCCCTGCAATGACACCCTCTACAAAGGCAACGAAGAATGTATTTTTGTCGACGTTTTCGAGAAGATAATGTAGTTGGTAATGCTTGGTAAAAATCCTATCAAGAGAAAATGTTACCGCTCAAATTTCCGCAAAAATAATGGTTTGGGGAGCAATATCTTAGCGTGGTGCTGGTACCGTTAATAGTGCAAAGTATTGTGACATTCTAAATGGTTTCCTTCTTGAAACGGTTCATGTTTGATATCCAGACAAGTGACGTTTTCAGTAGGATAATGCAACGTGCCATACTTCTGCCTATATACTCAAGCTTGGATGCAAGAACACCAATTGGCAACAATTCCATGGCCAGCAGCTTCACCAGATCTTAGTCCCATTGACAACATATGGGGACTAATGAAGATTGAAGTGGCGATGACCTAGTTTCGGGTGTACCTGTACATGTACGTTTAGTTAAGTGTTCTGAGTTAAATGAAGGTTGTATAAGTGAATGAGATGAATTATTTCTTCCGAAAAATTAGTGCGCACTTTCTTTTTTTTCGGATACTTTTTAGACGAACTATAAATAGGTGCCTGCCTACCTATAAATACTCAAATAAAAGCAATTCTAACAACTTTTCCTAATTTGGGGCAGCTGTGCGACGCAATCTAGGCATCGCACCTCCGAGATTGTGAAATGCAGAACTTCCTTTTCGGAGAGGATATAAAATTATTACCGGATGAGTCCTCTATTGCGAAGCTAATTCGTATCAGCAGATAGACACGAATCAACCGTGCAGACTGTCCCGTCGTCACCAGATACAGGACCAGCGGCGGCCCCGACAGATTGCGATTTGACGGGCGACGAGCGGGGAAAGGGAGGACCAAAACATTGGGAGACCCTGACCTAGACCACTATTACGGCACGCGCCTCGCTGCAGCATGCCATCCTCCGTTGCTGAAGCATGACGACGACGACGACGATGGGCTACCTTTTCCCTGTGTCGGTCGTGCCGGCGGCCGCACGCGCCACCATTCCGCTCCAAGTCCAACAACAGAACGCTTTTTCGTTTGTTGCTTGTTGATTCCACAATAGGCGACGAGGACGCCGCTAATCTCCGTGCCGACACGGCTGCCGTTTTACTATAAAAAATGGCACATGGTATGCCATGCATTACAGACTTTCTCATTGATGCCGATGCAGAGCAATACACAAAAGTTTAAAAATCTGTTGGTTTACACTCTGTAGTACAGTCACAGTAAAATTGTTGTATCCAATTTAGTTCTCAGAAACCCTTAATAAGATTATAGATTTTATTGACTCGATACCGACACTTATCTGCGTTTTAAGCAGCTTTGGCGTACTTGAACAAGGAATTTGCGTTAAAGGGAGCAACAATAACACTGTATCTGTTTGTTTTCCTTTTCCTGGAAGGTCATCACCAGGTTCTGTATGTCTGTCTCATCTCACCCATTTTTGCGCAAAGAAGTGTGATCTGTGCCTGTGCACCTGTGCCCTGTGCACATATTTTGCAGCACGCGCCGCCTTAATTTTGGATGGTCACTAAGAAACACCGACTCGAATCATTCACTCTTTTGAGAATGATTGAAAAACATCTTTGATGGGAAAACAGGGCAAGAGAAAACGGAAACAAAGAACAGTATGCACCAAAGCGTGAAAGTGACAGGTAACTTGGTAACTATAATTACCAGCAACCAGCTAAATGTCAAATTTAGGAATAGCGTTATAATGTTACAATAAATACTTACTTGTAGGTACCTCGACTTGTAATAAAAAAACTTAATAAATTTACTCTATTGATATAGTAAGTAAGTATTGAGATAAATAGCTCATTGTGAAATTAGAAATCTTACATGGCACCTACTTAATCTGTATACGAAATCCTAGAAAACACTTATTGTATACAGCAAGTAATTGATAATAAAACAATTAAAGATATAACTACTAATTTTTAATAACTTCACGCAAGTCGTACAGTAAAAAAAAGTAGTAAACACTAAAAAATGTTTAGTTATCCAATGTGATTACCTAATAATATTTTATTCACTCATAATAATTATTTAAACTAAACAATATAGAACTGCCCTGGTAAAAGCATTCACTATTTTTTATTCACTTTAATTACAATTTCCCCTAGATTCTAATTACAAATTCCCCTAGATTCTAATTACAAATTCCCCTAGATCCCTATACCCTATTTCAAAAAGGTGTAGAGTAATAAAATGGGAAATTGCGTCCAGTTCGGCTCAATTTCGGTGTCGGCCATAGGCGCAGGTAAACTTTGTGCATTAAATTATTTATGATAACTAACCAAAAATTTTAGAGAATTGAGAAGGTCTGATAACCTTTCAGTCGTTCAATACGGGAGATTACCACGAGAACATGAATTCGAATGTTTTTGAGGACTATTTTGGTGAAATGATAAAATATCTTCCAGCTGATTCAGTAGTAGTTATGGATAACGCAAGCTATCATTCACGACGCACAGAGAAGACTCCAACTTCATCTTGGAGAAAACAAGAAATTATCGACTGGTTAACCACCAAAAGTATTGAATTTAAAGATAATTTGATAAAGAAGGAACTATTAGCTATAGCAAATTTACACAAACATCGTTTTATGAAATATGCCGTGGAAGATATAGCTGAAAACATAGTGTAACTGTGCTTCGCACACCTCCATATCATTGCGAACTAAATCCTATAGAACTTATTTGGGCGCAAGTGAAAGAATTTGTAGCAAGACACAACACGACATTCAAAATAAATGACGTTAAGCTACTGTTTGATCAAGCCATTAAGGAAGTGACACCAGAGAACTGACGAGAAGCAGTCCATCATGTCATTAAAGAAGAGGAGAAAATGTGGGATCTTGACCACCTGATCGATCGGACCGTCGACTGGCGTCGACCCGTTAATTATAACGTCAAGAGGAGATGACAGTTCCTCAGATGACGAAGAATATTATGATTTTTTATAATTTAATTTCTGTATAATATATTTTTTGTATTTTCATTTTGTATTTTTTTTGTAATGTTTAATAAAAAAATAAGCGTACCTAATACTATGTACATAATGCCTACAGTTTATTCTGTTAAAATAAAATTCTTTCCTTTTTACGAATATAATTTAATTTATTATAATTTTTACGAGTATAATTTAATTTCTGTATAATGTATTTTTTTTAAAAATGTTTAATAAAAAACAGGGTTGGGCAAAATTTGATTTTTATTAAAAAAATCAAAAATCATTGACTTTTTGATTTTTATTGATTTTATTAAAAATTGAACATTTTTCTCTTTTTAAATTAATACAAATTATTTTAATGTCGGTCTAACAATATAGTAGCTCTAAATTCTACCCAAAATATTGTCAGAACGCGCTTCTTGCAAGAAAATTCAAATTCCTGTCGTGACTTGATTCTTTCCCGATCTATAAATTGCCGTGGCCCAATGCCCAATATGTCTCGCGTATTTTGATGTTGATTGTTCAAGGGAGTGGAAGTAAATAGTTTTTTAATATGTTATATTGTTCATTGTTCTGAATTAAAAATAAATAGTTTCATTAAATCATGATTTTTTTTTAAATAAAGTGATTTAAATCATGATTTAAAAAAAAAATCAAGTGATTTAAATCTTGATTTAAATCAGCCCAACCCTGATTAAAAAATGAGTGTAGCTAATACCACAGCTTATAAACTTAAGCTGTGCTAATACTACCTACCTACATAATGCCTAGTTTTTATTCTGTTAAAATAAAATTCTTTCCTTTTTACGAATATCCTACCGGCACGCCTCTGTCACACCATTTTCAGTGTTTGTGAATGGATAACAATAGGCAAAACCCATAAATTGACCCAAACCCGGGTGGTACTACCTGCACTTGATAAAAAGAAAGAATTTTGCAATGAAATCAATTCAAAATTATGAAAGTGGCTTAAATATTCGTTGGGTCACTCTGTAGTCCCTTTGCATACCTAATGAGCTTTTATTACTCTACACCATTTTGAAATAGGGTATAGTACCTACATAATAAAATCATATGGTCCTACTTAATCACAAGCAGTTACTACATAAAATTCACTCACCCTAAAAATCCTATAAGTATTTACTACTTTTACTTACTAGTACTTTAGTTTACATAAGTCATTTAAAATTTTAGCTATGTGTCAGTCACTGAAAAAAGACTGTTACAGAAAAATACAAGTTACCAGAAGTTTTCTAATTTGGGTATTGAACACTAAAACAATGGAAAATGAGAAAGGAAGTATTTGCTTGTGAATGCCATACTATTGAAGACCCCTAGCATTTGCTTATGGATATCTTAGTACTTACTACTTTTTATTCACTTGGCTCATTAGGTATCAAGCAGCTAACATTAAGATAAGTACCATGCATTCTAATTTCGGCATGGACAATTACTGAACCTGGTGAATAAAAAGTGGTAAACAGGATCATTAAATATTGACTTGTAAATGCCCTAGTATTTCTTGGTAAGACCCTAAAATTGATAAAAGCATTTAGTAGGTACTTTTTATTTACTTGACTCCTTAACTATATCAAGCATCTATTTTTTAAGTTATTTGATCCATTAATGGTTACAATGAGACTGTAAATCATGAAACATATAAAAAGAGAAATCAGAGCGGACACTCGGCGCAGTTATCGACGATTTTCTAACCAAGAATTCTGACAATAAATGAAAATCTACTGGTAATTATTAAAGTTCAGTATTTTATAGTATTATGTGGGTAGAATTCGAGATGCATATAAAAGGAATAAATGGCCCCCATTATTCACAGAAACGCATACCTACACTGACCTTGGTTGGGACCTTTTGTTTGTTCGCTTTGATCATTGGAAACTTTGCAGACAACCAATATAAAAGGACCTTATTTCTATAAATACATATTTTTAAATGATATAATTAAGTACAAACAATAAACCAGGCGCCTGTGCATTTTCAGTTTCACTTTATAATTCAAGGACGCTAGGAACCGAGCTAGGAACCCACAAAAAGGATATTTTATAATTGTAGACTATAAAACGTGTGTAAATGCAAAAACACTTACCCTTATCCATCCTCCTTCAGCGGTAACCAAAGTGTAGAGAAGGTAGAGGTCGATCTCTTTACCACCGAGGGTAGGGCACCTTTTGAAAGGCGTTCTGTAACAGAGATAAGGGAAGCCATCAGTCACAAAAGATCAATCAAAGAGCCTCAATGTTTTAACCAAAAGTACTTACCCTCTGGTCTCATGGAAATGCCGCAAATCTCTGAGGAACCCGTCTCTTTCCTTCGAGTAGGTGGCCTCGTCTTTCCCGAGAATTTCGGCCATCGCGACGACGGAAAAATCTAGTTCAAGGAATTATCCGAATCGGAGTAAAACGATCAAAGTACATATCGAACCCCGTTATCCGCGGCTTAGGCACTCGCAAAAAACGGTATCCCGAAATTGTTCAGTTCGCCTCCCACATTTGGGGATGCTCGGGCTCGCAGTCGTTAACCAGGCAGTCGACTCCCTGCGCTAGCTAGCGCGACGTTGCACTCACTTCGTGCGCAGATACATCGCGAGCGCTGCACTAGGCGCCTCACCGCTATCGGTCTTCGAAAAAACACGATTTATTGATAAATTGCACCGCTTTTCGTTAATAAATAAGCCTATTAAAAGCCGAAATTCAGACCGCGCTTTTGACTTCGTTAACCCATGATGCCTGACAGGATTCTTTACAACATGGCTGCCGGTTCCCCGTTATGAGAAAGCACCAACTAAAGTTATTATTTCTAGTCTCTAGATATATTACTAAATTAAACATCTAAAAAACACGAAAACTAATACCCGACACAATGTGGAAACTGCCGCACTTTTTAATTTTTTTAAATTTCCATTTCACTAGCCGATAAGAAGGAATTAAAAATACACAAACATTTTGACAAGACAAACTTGGGACTTTGGGAGTTCAAACGAGAACTTCGAGCAGGAGTAGGAAAATGCGGTTGCGCCATCTACACGCATGCTTGGGAAGTGACAAAAATGTTTTATTGTGTTATTCAGCCTCAAAATAGAATTAAAAAATCTGTTGTAGATTCGAAAGCAGACCTTATTTTGTTAACAACATAAATCAAAAAACGGTTCTTTTCAGAGTTTCAAAATAAAGGTGCAAATTGTATTTTAAACTGCAACGTAAATAAAACGCGACCTTCTCTCTTTCTCTCCCCTCCATACACGAAAAATTCATTGTAATCCTGTTTGTTCAGAGATGTCACCACAATTCTAGGTGACTTTATAAAAACAGTGATTACTAAATACGGTGTGATCAAACCTGATTTCCATAGTCGTTTTGTTTCCCCTGTTTCCCCATCTGCCTCAAAAAAACAAAATTAGAGCTTGAAACGAATGCACCAAAGATATGCTGTCAAGAACACGTGTTTTTCACTTGAAAGAAAACGTATTTTACGTTTTGGACTTTTTTTTTATCGTTCTTTTATAATAAAGGAAAACTGGACGTATTTAAATTGTGATGGTTTATAAAAGGAAATCGTACAGTGCAGGCGACACTAACCTTAAAAAGAAATACAAGACTAAACGGCGAGTTAAAGATTTGGATCAGGTAAGCACACAGCTTTAAAAACTTTAGCCCGATAGCTACAAAATATAGATTTGTTTTGTTCTAGATTGATAAAGATTTAAAACCAGAAAACGCCCCTCAACTTCTAGACCAAGAAGTTGACTTTGATAAACCAGGAAACGCTCAGTTCTATTGTATTCACTGTGCTCGGTATTTTATTAACAGCCAGGCCTTGCAAGAACACTTCACCTCTAAAGTCCACAAAAGACGATTGAAAGCATTACAAGAAGAGCCTTATACGATTGAAGATTCAGAACGTGCAGCAGGACAGGGAAGTTGGAAACAACCAAGTAAAAGGAAGATCGAGACGCAGTCTTTGCCTGAAACCACTGATTCAGGGATCAAGAAAGCCAAAGTAGACCCGTAGAAATGTTGACAAGTAAACTTAGTTATGTTAAGAATGGATTGCGCCATTTTTCTTCTGCCCTCTATATTACTGGAGACAAAGCTCAAACAAATTTTGCTGTGCTTACTCCAGTTATAGAGTTTGATGCTCAACTTGCTAAAAAAGCGGATTTGGTTCAGAACATTAGGCTTCGCCAGTTACAAATTGACATTGATAAAGTTGAAGAAAGATGGCAATTTTATAAACAAGTGGAGAATCGGAAACATATTTTGGACCAAACTAGATCTGAAATTGGACAAACCCTAGGCAATCTAACCAAACTAGAAAGTAATGAAAAAGTAAAGGTGGAAATAGAGAAACTGGTATCACACCTAAAAATTGTCAAGGATGACTTGAAAAATGTGCGTAACATGAGTTATAGTGTGGAAGAAGGTGCTATCCTACAAGTCTTAGAGTTGCCTAATGTTCTACATCCTAAGACACCTCACAGTGAAGAATTGGAAATTTATAGATACCTTGAAAAACCAGATGTACAAACAGAAAGTCATATGACTATTGGGGACAATCAAAATTACATTAAATATATTGATCATATGAGTTGTTACTTAAAATCTGATGCAGCACTCTTGGAATTTGCCATTCAAAATTATTTGACAAGTGAACTGCTTAGTCTTAGTTATATACAGTCTTCCAATTCAGATTTTGTAAAAAGCGTGGTAATTGAAGGTTGTGGGGCTGATCTACAAACTAATGTATTAACAATAGAAGCCATACACTGTGTGAAAAGCAATGAACTTAACAAGTTGCATTTGGTAGGTGCCAGTTCACTGTTCTCTTTCATGGCCTATTTTACAAAACATTCTATACAAACAACACATTTACCCATAAAAATGTTTTGTTTTGGTAGAAAGTACTGCAGAGTTGACCAGGACAGTCCCAAAAACTTATTTAATTTGAATCAGTCTTCTGAAGTAGGGATTTTAATGGCTAGTGTGGAAAACCATATTTTAGAAAACATTTTAGATGAGGTTATTATGTTATATAAACACTTAGGTTACCACTTCAAAATTGTTCTAATACCTGCAAATAAACTGAAAAGGGCAGAAAGTTTAAGGGTATCTATACAAATGTTTTCAAGTCACTTGGGTGCTTATATAGAAGTAGGTAATGTATCTTTTTATGAAGATTATCTTTGTAAACGTTTATTGTTTAATTATTCAGAGAACAAGGAAAGAAAATACCCAAATGTTATTGGGGGAAGCTTAATAAATATACATAAATTTATAGGGTGTATGATTGAACATGCTAGCATACAAAAAGCCCCTTTGCTGAATGATTTTCTTTATAAATATGTTAGTTGATGTGTAATAAAACCATTTTAAACATATTTGTTTTATTCATTTTCAACATTCAGGGCATTAGAACTTTCTCGAACTTCTTTGAGATGATGGGCCCATTTGCGATTTTGGTTTATTAAAATTTAAAATAAAAGTCGGGATTTTGTCTTTTATGTAAAACTAATATTTAAACAGTAAATTATTTAAAACAAAAATGTATTACACATAAATAAGCAATATTTGAAACTAGAAAACGGTCTTATAAATCATCATATATATTTAATATTTAAGGTACAGTTATTAACAAATATACAGGGTGCAATACTATTATGAGAGTACATGTTTATTTTTCTAATTTAGGGCATCAACTCTTATGCGCAAATTTAGTTTCATACTAGGTGTAATAAATATAAAAGGTAAGGAAGACTCAAAGTCTCGGCCTCAAATGGTTTTTAATATATTGGGTTACATGTTTCGCTCCTGGAGGGAAACGTAACCCAATATATTTTTAAAAAATTGAGGCAGAGGCTTTGCCTCTTTATAACCAGGTCTCCGAGAATAATGGACCATTTATTTGGACTGGATATAATTATTGTGAGCTCATACAGGGTGTCCCATAGGTCTTGGATCAAACGAAAAGTCTCGTTAATTTTTCAACTACAGGGTGTTAAAAGTTTTAAGAAAAAAATATTTTTTGATACAGCCCCAAATATTTTTTTGTGAATGTATCAAGAAGCATTTCCTCATATATATTTTTGTTTCTTTCTACCAGTAACGTTTGTACGGGATTTCAGCTAAATACTTGCAAGGAAAAAAATGGTACGCCACTGCTTTTCCTTCAAATAAAAATAATTTTTTGACTTCTAATTTATTTCCGAGCAAGTCTGGTCTCTTGACTTTCTTTTGTCGGACGTAAAAGTCGGTTGCTTTATAATTTATCTATAGTAAAAACAATTATGTATAAAAATATCATTAACACTTGATCAGAATGTTTATAATTAAATAGCTCAATAGCTTGAAAAAATCAAAAAACGATTTTTAGGTGCCAATTCCCAGTTGGATATTGCAGAAAAATGGCTTTTATTATTTTACGCGAAAACCAAGCGTCCGACAAAACAAAGCCAAGAGATCAAATTTGGTGGGAAGCAAGTAAGGATTCAAAAAATGATTCTTATTTCAAGAAAAAGCGGTGGCATACAATTTTTTTCTTCAAAAGTAATTAGCTAAAATCTCTCACGAGCGCCACTGGTAGAAACAAAAAGAAACGTTGTACATCAGAGAATGCCTCTTGATACATAAAAGGTGTACCAAATTTTAGAAAAAAATCTGGGGCCATATCAAAGTTAAGAGGCTTATTAGGGCATTTATATGGTTTTTTTCTTAAAATGGTCCCCAGAATCACTCTGCTATATTATTAAGAAATTATATATAGAAAATCTGATCTATGTTTACCAGATACTGCGGCAATTTAGTGGTATTCTTGACGAGTATTAAAAAACAACAAACTTAGAATAGGTTCATGTACAGAGTTGTCCCTTATCCTTCCGTCAAACCCAATCCTTGGACGCGTTTCGCCGTCTACGGCTCATCGGCAAGGCTCCGGGTCTGACGAAAAGGTAAGGGACCTCGAAGTGCTTTTGACACAGAAATGCAATTAAACAGACAAGAGTTGCAATGTAGCGACGAGATGTAGCTACGTGATGCAACACTCGTCTGTTCTTGACAAGTGCCAAAATAGACCAGACTACAAAAGATTGTTTAATAAGATATAGGAGCGCTGTCATTTAAACTCTTCAAACAGAAAGTAAATACTGTATTGTGTCAATATGCTTTTTTCTAGGAGCGTGTGGAAAGCAATGGCGTAGCGCTAATACTGCAAGCATCGGCAACCACGGGGGGGCTTGGGTCTCATGGGGACTCAACCTCCTCTCCTTTTACTATACTAGATACTAAACGCTGACGCTACTTATTTCTCAGTTCAGAGTAGTAGTAAACTAATTGCTATCAGCTAACTAAATCCGCAGATAACGTAAATGTTTTCTGAATAATGGACACATTTTCTGAATTGTATTTTTTCTGTGATGTTCATCCAAATATTACCTTGTTTTTTAAATGTGACTTTTGCAAATTGAGACAAACCTTTCTTAAAAAGCTAAAGTTAAAGAAGGGCACTTATTAGTAACATTATTCTATAGTAGGTTTCAAGAATTGTTTATGTAGTAATTTTTTTCGGATCAAAGCAGCAATAATTGTTACAAAAATCACACAAATTACTCCGTAAAGAAGCTGTTAATAGGACTTTTATTGTTGCAAATGACCTCTATCCCTCTTTGATCAAAGACTTATGGGACCCCCTTGCAAAATGTTAGTACAAGGTGAATTTAAAAAGAACTTTTTATTTGTATTTTATTCACACTAAAATTCTACATAACAGTCGGCACACCCTGATAAGACAAATCGATTTATAAAAAAATTCAGCGTATTTTCACTGGGAACTTAATATTATGAGAGATTTATGGAACCACAAGAAATATTTTTTAAAAATTGTATGTACAAGACCAAAATACTTAGAACTTTTTACTAAAGATGCTTTCAGGAATATTATTTTGGAAAAAATATTTTTATTGGTTCTTCTAAATACTTAATAAATAGATCACTGAATGCGGTGCACCCTGTGTATTTCTGGTACGGTACAGTAGCAAAATTAAGAATTATCACCATAATCTCGATCACCCACGTTAAGTCTGTCAGGAGCTGATGTAACATTGAAGCCTAGGATTCGGGCGTCCACTTTTAACATTTTTGATTTTTTGCTTTTCTTGTTTTTGCCCTAAAAAATAAATTATAACCATACATAGAAAAAAGCAAAAGTGTAATTAGTAAGTTTATTGTAACCTATTATCAGTGACAAATTTCATTGATAACAAGATAATAACCTAATAAAACTAAGATAAGATATATTTTTTCCGCATTGCTGTGTATTTTCTTTTTGTTAATGCTTATTGCTTTAGGGGTTTACTTCCTTTTATTTTTTTATTGTATCTTTCATTTGTTGTTACAATTAATTTAATTGTGATAATAATAATAATATGTCTTTATTGCATAATATACAAATATATAAAAGGCGAAGTTGAAGCCAGGCTTCCTCACTTAACCCAAGAAGCTTTTATTTATATGTTTTTTTTTATATATCCATAATCTAGGTTTAATTAGTAGCTATACCGGGTGATGCATGGCTTAGTTGAACATAGGAAACCCCATGAAAATTTTGAGGTGGCTAAATATTGGCTCCCCTGTACATTTTAGAGAAAAATTGTGTCATAATTTTTTGAAGAGGCCGATATAATAAACCTATGTGCCAAGTTTAAATAAAGTTTAATAAGCCAATCCTAACTTATTCAATTAAATGTGATGGCAAAATTACGAAATTTTCATAGTTTAGGTAATACAGCAAACACCAGTAAATTATTATTTGGCATTGACAAACGAAAAGTACAGTGTTGCGCACTTTAAAAAAACATAAATACTTTCCTTACAAGTATGAAAAACATCAAGAGCTGCGGCAAGGTGATGAAGAACAGAGAATAGTATTCTGTTTTGAGGTAATGGAAAGAGCAAATGATAATAATTTTTTTGAGAAATATTTCTTTTACCGACGAATGTACATTCACCCTCAACAACGAACCAAATGTTCAAAATTGCCGGTATTGGAGCCAAGAAAATAAACATCGTCTTATTCATACTCGGACGCAATATCCACAAAAAATAAATGTTTGGGCGGGAATTGTAGGACATTACATTATTGGGCCATTTTTTATGGAAGGCAACCTTACAGCAGTAACCTATTTGGACTTACTACAAAATCGAATTGAACCCGCACTAGAAGAAGTTGTACGCGAAAATCAGGAGATCTGGTATCAAATGGATGGTTGTCCTGCCCATAATGCTCTCATGGCCAGGGAATACTTGCAAACTATTTTTAACGGAAATATTATTGGCCCACGGCATCTAATTCTTTGGCCAGCCAGGTCTCCTGACCTTTCGCCAAACGACTTCTTTCTGTGGGGCCACTTAAAACATTTTATTTATAAATATGTAAGATTTGAAAATCTAGACCAGCTAAAAAACTGTATTTCGTTAGAATGTGACAGAATTTCTCAATATGAACTCAGTAATGTTAGAAATGAATTTTATGATAGGTTAGGATGCTGTTTAGCTGTTAATGGAGGGTTGTTTGAACATTTAATTAATTAATGTTCTTGTGAAAATCTGTGGTCTTAGGTATGTTATGTTAAATTAAAGGCTTAGTAGGAAAAACATAATGGTGTCTTTTATTTGGGATGTGTGATTAGCGGATTGGTAAAACGAAAATGTGGTTTCAGTGTGAAATAATCTTTATTCGTTATGTATATATAGAAATTATTTGCTGCTGTTTGCTTTACTACCATTGCCATCACATTTAATTGAATAAGTTAGGATTGGCCAATTAAAATTTATTCAAACTTGGCACATGGGTATATTATATCGGCCTCTTCAAAAAATTATAATACAATTTTTCTCTAAAATGTACAGGGGAGCCAAATCTAGCCACCTCAAAATTTACATGCGATTTCCTATATTCAACTTAGCCATGCATCACCTGGTATGATGATATAATGATAATTGTATGATAATATGTCAGTAGTTTCTTACAATAATTCTTATCATTTCCAAACTATCAACTAAACATAAACTATCCATATCCATGACTACAGGGTGGCATTTATCGAGGTGTAAACTGAGAGCTATTTTTAAATCTGGCAGAACAGCGTGAATGGGTGGCGTATTGCAAATTTAAATAGTTTACATTAAAAGGTTTTTAGAACTCATTCATATTGTTGAAACCAGCGGGCCTATATATGACACTAATATTTCTAACATTCTGATTTAATATCATCAACTAAAAATCGACTTGTGCTGCGAATGAATAAAAGTATTCCACCACCCCGACCCCCCTCGCGATCGCATCTTACCAGTTTAAAACCGTCAATGCCTATCAACTCATTGTTTACCAAATGTGTTAACCAAGATTGCTGTTGTTTTTTTTTTTGTTATTTTTATTTACATGAGAAGGCATTGAACTATATTTAGATATATGCAGACAAATACCTTATAAATAAAATAAAATCAGTCAAAATCTTCACGAGGTCGACGGTTGTGAACTGTAAAGGCCAATTTATAAACTCGTTACTCTTGCACTGGCAGTTCAAGCTCGCGTTAAAATATTAAAAACGGAAATGACAGCGACAGTATAATATAAGCAATACTATAGTAGAACTTGAACGCTGTAAGTTAAACACAGCCTAATGCCTATAAGGGCAAGTATGAAACCACGCACGGTCGAGAACTTCCCCTTTTTTGGAAAAATGTTGGAATTATGGTACCCTACATTATACTAATAGTGTATTTTAGTATTTTCTAACATAAAGTCATTTACTTACTACAACTTACAGCGTTCGAGCTCTAGTATGAATAGATAGGCTTTAAACTAAATCGTGTATTATACAGAGCGTTGTTTAATTGATGATCAAAAATGCAAAACGTAATCCCTTAGCCATCAATTACAAACCCTCTGTAGTATAAGTAAAAAAAATAGTATTTCCTTCTCCTTTACCTTACCTTCACCTCCTGGAATTCAGTACTGTATTGCATGGATGGGGTGATAGCAGGCGCGGGCGAACACATGTCATCTTTGTGAGCGTTTTTAGGTTTAAACGATCGTCTTTTTTCTAAAAAGTTACTTGCGAACTGTAGCGTCGTGTTGCTCTCGCCCAGGTAATCTTTACAATATTCGCGTACCTCAAACGCAGACTCGATATCACGCAAAAACGTTACAAAAGTAGGAACTGAAATGAAATTGTGATTAAATTACAGTAATGACACTATATGTGGCTTGTTTTTGAAGTATATAGATGGTTATGTCAGCAATCAAAAAATTATCAAAATAAACAATAAGGAAACAGTAAGGTTCGGTTTGTATACAGGGTGGCCTGAAATTAGTTAGCAATATTTCTAGGACAGTTTATAATATGAACATGTCTCGGGAAATGCTTCTTAAGAAAGATTAAGCCCCTCGGAAGGTGCCTCTTTACATTTTATCAGCTTCTGGGGAGTTTGTTCAAGGCAATTCAACGGTTTTGAAGTTGTTTTCTCCTTCAAAAATGACCCGCCAGATCTGTTTACGCAGTACGACTTAAGGACCTTTGTTTTTGTTATATCACTTGCTGCCCTGACTTCAATATTCATTTTCATTTCAATTTCATTCGAAATGCATTATGTATCGAAAGTGAAGTAAGGGCCACAAATATAACAGTATCAATCAGATTTAAATATTTGTATAAAAACTCCAGCAAAAAATCAAAGGAAGCAACAATACCCGTGTTAATACTTTAAGAGTCAACGTGGACGCCATGAAAGTTATATCTAATTACTTTTTGTGGATATTCTATTGGCCTTCAGAGACAATTCTCCGTTTCTCATTGGCTGAATCAGTTAGAAATTGATATCACCATGTAAAACTCGACCTATTAACAGTATTTTTGATCGCTACTGGCGAAGCGCCGATACGGCTTCGCTCTGTTCTTATCGATACTACGTTAAAAAGAGATAGGTGCGAGGACGGCTCACGTCTGTACGAATCGTACTCGGCGGCATTTGGCTTTTAAGGTCCAAGTAATGGCTCACATTTCAGGCCGCAATGCATGCCGCATAGAGGCGGCATCTTTTGCTGGAGTTTTTATATAGAATACAGAAATGTAAACAACAATGTTATATTTGTGGCGCTTACTTTATCAAGATGATAAAGTCAAAGTCAAATACAGCTTTATTATCGTAAGAACAGTTTCTCATTGACATAGCATGGCTTTCAAATTCAAATACAAGAATTGTCAAGAAGCAAAACACAATAATTAGTTAAAATTATTCAGTCATAGTTGATAGTAGTCATCTAAACAACCCAGCTAAAATATACCGTATAAATACAACAAAACATACTTCAAATTAGTGATAACTCAAAATATTCATTTAGCGAGTAGAAAGCTCTCTCAATTAACAATTTCTTTAGCTCTCTCTGAAACTCTCCTTAGCAATTAATTTTCCGTAAACTGAGGGGCAGTTGATTAAATAATCTTTTGCTATTATATAAGAGACAGTTTTTTGTTAAAGTAGAAGGAATCGGAATAGTTATGACATGCGTGCTTCTTGTGGAAGTTCCCGATAGTCTGAAATTCAGATTTAAACTTTATGTGCGTAAAACACGCCGTTTCAAGAATAAAAATGTTAATATCTTAAGGTTTATAAAATGCGGTCGACAGGACGATCTGCAATCCACCTGACAAATGCACCTTATTGCAATATAAATACTGATCTAAAAACATACGGTAGGCAAGATCCCGAGAAACACAACCCGTATCGAAGGGGACTCTCTATAAATGCAAAATACACATTTCTCTTAAAGAGTAACATCCACGAGATGTCGTCCTTGCATCTAGGCTTATTATGTTTTTTCTATGTCCGAAACATGTAGGATATAAACATATACATTGAAATACATATTGTGGAGGTAGACTGCCGTTGTTTTATTTGATTATTATGTTACGTTGAAAATTTAATCTATCGTCGATATAAAGCCCCAGAAATTTGCTTATTGAGTATAAGAATCCGGTCCAACGTAAAAGAACGCAAGTTAGTTTTAGAAACATTGAGGGACAAAAAACTTTAGTCACGCCATTCTTTATGATATCGAAATTAATGTTCTTCTACAACTGAAACACGTGAGAATCCTGCTAAACAATCGTTGGATCATCTGCAAATATTGCCATTCTATCAGATATATTTAGTTTTGGTAAATCATTAACATATAATAAAAACAGAATCCTGCGGTACCCCTGATGAAACCCTCATTTTTCTCGATTCCTCCTGATATCTGTCCGAAAAGTAAGATCTGAAACAAGCTAGAGCAGTGCTCCTGAAGCTATATGCTTTAAGTTTGCTCAGCAGTACTCCGAGATCCACACAATCAAAAGCTTTTGACATATCACAGAACACGGCTGCGGCAACGCCCCCATTATTCAGTCCCTGATAGAGATGTTCAAAAAGAGAAAAAAAATAGCATCACTTGTACCCTTACCCGTCTGAAACCCGAACTACACTGCGGTCAGTATATTGTATTTAAATAAAAAAAAATTAACTTGCACTTCTTGACAATCTTCTCAATCTTAGGGCAATGGCTATAAATAGAATTTCTGAATATATCACACGTAACTCCGTTAATATTTCCCTACTTCGAACACAAAAAAATCCATTTTCTTCGACAGTAAAAAGATATTTAATCATTTACCGTGGTCCGGAATCCGGAAGACAAATAACAAATTATATAAAATTCTACTGGTTGTGAGATCTGTAATTAACGATTAGCTCTTGTGTAGTGTATTACACTAATCGTTATATCAAGGTGAATCTCCATCCATTATTATTATTATAAGTTCAAGTAGGTATAAGTTAAGTTATAATATCATGTAGGAACTAATGATGTTATTGTTATATTTCCTATTAGTTTGTTAATATATCAAAATGTGTATGAGGGCATTCTAAGTACACACAGTGGAATATCATTCACTGATGCAGCCGAACTTTGCGCCACATTGACTAAGACATCTTGCCGTACTATCAAGGACAATAGGAATACTAAAGTGTCCGGATCAGAAGGAAACAAGAGGACGGAAAAAGATTTTTATTGATCAGCAAACAAAGTTAGCCATTCGTCGGAAAGTGCATGCATTTTCTTTTCGAAATGAACTTCCGAATTTAAAAAAAATTTCTGCCGAAGTTGAAAGGGATGACAATATGCAAAAAATTTCACGAAGAGTTCTAATACGTACATCACGAGAATTGAATTTTCGATTCTTAAAACGAAATCGCAAGTCTTTTGGTGGAAAAGGAAGAAATCGTATTGTGGCGTAGAAAGTATCTAGAAGAAATACAACAATATCGCTGTGCAGGGAAAAGAATTTACTTTACGGACGAGACATGGTTAAATGAAGGACATACGACATACTGTGAATTACATTTGGCAAGATCTCAACATTAAAGATGCACGTAACGCCTTTATCAATGGACTGTCCACTGGATTGAAAGCTCCCTCAGGAAAAGGTCGTCGGTTAATTATAACCCATATCGGGAGTGATTCTGGTTTTCTTGAAGGTGGGTTAAACGTGTTTCAATCTCGTAAAACCGGTGATTATCATGAGGATATGAACTCGGGAGTGTTTGAAGATTGGCTTAAATCCATCTTACCGCGTATTGAACGTGGGTCGGTAATCGTGATGGATAATGCACCATACCACAGCCGTCGGGTGGAAGCTTTGCCAACTTCTGCGTGGCGAAAAGGAAAGATTGTTGACTGGCTCGAAAAAAAAATTATTGCATTTGGCGAAAAAATGCTAAAAGTGCAGTTGCTCGATCTTGCAAGACTTCACAAAAAAAAATATACGAAATATGTAGTGGATGAAATGGCTAGTGAACGAGGTGTTACAATATTACGTTTACCGCCTTACCATTGTGAACTAAATCCAATCGAGCTTATATGGACACAGATAAAAGGCGAAGTGGCGCGTGAAAATAAAACTTTTAAATAATAAGATGTTAAAGAACTGTTAAAAACAGCAATAGCGAATGTACAAGCAGCAGATTGGCACAAGTGCGTATTACATGTCGAGGGTGTAGAAAAAAAAATGTGGGACTTGAAGTCATGGTAGAACCTATTGTTATAAATCCTGCAGATGACAGCAGTAGCGACAGTAATGAAATGTTTTGATCGTCAGATAGTGAATAATCGCTGTAATGGTAATAATGAATTTAAAATTGTAACGTATTGTCATTATAACACTTTTTAACGTCGGCGTGGAATATAATTTGTCAAATTATTATCAATTAGTGTTCATTATGTAACAATAGTTAGGAAATTTATAAACATTTATAATTTAGGTTTAGGTTTTGCCCTTAATCCACTATTATATGTTTTTATTATTATGTAGTATAATAAAAACATTATGAAAATAACATATACCGTTACTTTATTATTCTTTTTGGATTTTATACCTGCATAATTTAGTTTCTCTACTTCATTAGATCACGAAATGTAAAAGCTTAATTTATTTTTCAGTTTAATTTATAATATTATATTTATTATAGTAAATGTAAATATATTATAATAATAAACAAATAATTCAAAGAAATAGTCCGCCATTCTCAGAGACCTGATATAAATATAATAAATAAAGACACACTAAGTCTCGGTCTCAGTCAAATTCCGAGACTTGGTGTGTCTTTAATTATTATATAAACAAATAATTCATATAATTTTTAAATTATTATTTTTTAAAATGACACGCCTCTGGAATTGGCGCTCCCCTTACGTCGTGCACACCCCGGTAAAAATGAGTCACTGCCAATTAATTTGATACCGAGTATAGGTTATACCTAAACTATAATGGTAAATGAATAATATACAAGACTGATTTCAAAGAAGCAAGTTGCCTTTTTATTACGAACCAACAAAACACCCTAGATCTTATGACAGAATTTTTGAAGAACACTTTATTTAGGATTACTTTACAAAGTTGACGATTGAAATTATTTTTTGAATGGGTGTATTATGAATTTTAACGTTTTGTGTTTCTAATCAGACTTGTTCTATCTCATTGTGTTTACCTAAATGATTTATATGCAGACGTTGAAATTGTTCCTCTGTTAAAAGAAGATAATATTCTCCATGTATGTGATATTTATTTATATGTTATACTGTAAATTATATAATCTGCTTTGTCAAGGAGATCTATTGTTCTTTTGATAATTTTTACTATTAAATTAGGAATAGGAAGCATTTTTCGAGGCATGTTTACGTCCACTTTTCGGTATATTACTTCAAGACAATCTTCTAAATTAAATTGTTAAGACTGACAGGGGAAAAAATATGCACTTGTTTTCATTTTATAATAAATATAAGCAATGACTTACTATCAACAGTCGTGGTGATATTTGATAACGCTTTATAACACCAGTTGGTAAAATCATCGTCTATGTTGTTGTTGTGATTCTTTTTACTGTTGCCTCCAGCTTCCTCCCTCTTGGGTTTGATTTTCTGTTGCGGTTTTGACAGTTGAGCCTACGAACGTCGGAAACTTTGTAACTTTTGTAAATAATAATTATTTCCATCTTCTAATTTTAATACGTGAAAAAACTTCCACCTGTACCTGTTTGGAAGAGCTATTATTAATCGTAGACATAGAGCTGCTTTTAGATACAGTGGACGGTTTGCTAGGTTGCGGCTTCTGGGCGGGTTCATCCCAGAAGCCCATAATATTGGTGGCGGAAGACCATTGCGACTGCGTCGAAGGCGCGTTGGACCACGATAAGTTCTGCCCGCTCCAGATGCTGCTGGTCGTCTGCTGGAGCTGGGCCGTTTCACGCGCCTCTTTTTCCTTCCGCACACGGGCCTCGGCAGTTTCCTGCAATAGAGAATTTACATGGTGGAAGGAGTTTTATTGGCAAAAACATTACAGTGATTAAATGCAATTATTTGAGAACATTCAAAAATAAAAAATTATCGACCTATTAGCCTGATTACTCACTTTGCAAAGATATTTGAGAAATGCATGAAATGACGCCTAGTAAAATTCTTTACAAAACACGATATTTTGTCTGAGAATCAGTTTGGGTTTCTGGAGGGATACAGTACTGAGGATGCCTTGTATGGATTCACGTCGGAGGTGACAAAAAATTTAAACGTAGGTACAAAATGCCTACAAATATTTATTTTGATCTTGCTAAAGCCTTTGACACGGTGCCATATAAACAACTTTTAAATGTGCTGTCACATTACGGTGTGAGAGGAACTGTACTTAACCTCTTTATAAACTACCTACAAGATAGGCCACAAATGGTTAAAATCAATAACACATTAAGTGAGCAGCAGGTGATCAAAATTGGCGTGCCTCAGGGAACAGTATTGGGTCCGATCCTCTTTATCACTTATCTTAATGCCCTTTTGACAGAAAACATAGGAGGTACAATTATATCTTATGCTGACGACACAGCCTTAATTTTTTCTGGCAACGATTGGGAGGAAGCTAAAAATAAAGCAGTGAAAGGTTTCAGACAGGTTAAAAATTGGCTGGAAACTTATAAACCTAACACAAATATCACTATTGATAACAAGAATATTGCTGAGGTAGCCCATGCAAGGTATCGTGGTGTGCTGATTGACCAGTTGTTGAAATGGGGCCAACACATCGACTATGTATCAAACAAAATACGTGGGCTTATACACAAATTGTACATATTAAGAGAATTCCTAAACAAAAAAAAACATTGGTGATGGTTTATAAAGCTTTTGTGAAGTCGCTATTGCATTACGGGATAATTGTGTGGGGTGGTGCATATATAAACATATCTCAAAGGTACATTCTGAAAATTATATTAAAAAAAATAAAAGATTTCCAACAGATTTGTTGTTCTCAGAAGAAACTGTAAATATCAGAATGCTATATATTAACTCTATATGTAATTTTGTATATCGGTCTAAGTCCAAAGTGAACATGTAGATCACAGCATTAAAACAAGAAGCAAAACGAGCAACAAACTAAAAGTGCCTAAAAATTTAACAACTGCAAACAAAAAGTTCATGGATTACTTAGCGCCAAAATCGTTTAACTTATTACCAGACAATATAAAGTCAGTTAAAAATAGGAAAACCTTTAGTAAAAAGTGCAATCAATATGTATATAGAAATATAGAAAAATTTGCAGTAATGTTTAAATTGGCTCGATCTCCAATGACGGTTGGTACGTTTGTGCACTGTGTGTTGAATTATAAAACAGAATTCGTTAAGTTTATATAAAATTATTGATAGAATTAAGTTGCTGATTTAATATTGACATATACAGGTGTTTTGCACCTAGGTGTTTATTTGTACTTTTGAATATACATACAAGTTGAATATTACATATTATATTTAAGGATACCATGTACTGTTGAAATAAATTGAATTGAATTGAATTGTCAACAAAATGAGGTTTTTGTGGGCATTGAAACAGTGAATAATGATTTTGCAAGTTTTGTTGTTGTTGTTAGTGTACAGGCGTTAAATTAAAATCCCACTTTCTTATAAGAACCTTAACTAGCCCCCGAATAAAAGGCTTATGGAGCAATTCGACCTGATGGGAGTGCCTGAGTATCTTTTTAGTCTTAGTTTAAAAACCTTCACCTACCCCCCAGGCTTGGACGATTAGCAAGGTCATCCAGATTTTCAAATGTGGTTCCAGACAAGAAATTAAAAATTATAGGCATAGCTTCTGCTAGATGCAAAAGTTTGGACTTCATATTATTTGATAGAATATATTACAATATTCAAAGAACAAACAAACATTGCAATTTTTGCCATGAACCACTTAAAAATAAATAAGTTGATGTTATATAAGCCAATATTCTGCATTCTGTATTCATTAGTGGACTAAGGGCTGTTGACATTTGTGTAAATAAATAAATAAGCAAAAATAGGTATAAAAACTCACTTTTGCTAATCTCTCTTGTTCTTCTGCTTGGATTTCGGCTAACGACTTAACTTTTCTTGGTTCCATGGTTTTCTTGGCCCAGCCCAACTGAATACCCCCCACTTTTTCAAGCTGTAGTTGCTGTTGTTGCTGCAACTGCTGTTCCCTTTCCTGTAAATTAATTGGCAAAAATTAAACTCAAAGTTAAACAGTTTTTTCGTAAATCGACTTACCAACTGAGCCCTTTGCGCCTGCAAAACCGCATCCTGTGCCTTCCTCTCTTTCTCCGCCTTCTGTATATCCGTTAAACTCATACCGAACGTCGAATTGGCTTGGCACCAAGGTGCTACTTTAGACATGGAGATCTGCTCTTGCCGTCTCTCTTCGGCCCGATACCTTTCCTCCCTCTCCCGCTGTTCCCTTTCCTTTTGCATTCGTTCCTCTTCCTCTAACCGTTTTTCTTCTTCCGTTTTCTTTTTCTCCTCCTCCTCTAGCTTTCTTTGTTCTGCAAAGTAAGATGAATATATTATAGCAAAAACCAATTTTTTTTCGGGGAACTAACCTTTGAGTCTTCTTTTTTCTTCAAGTTCCCTTAAACGTTTCTCTTCTGCTTCTTTCTTAACTTTTTCCAATTGCTTCTTAATTCTTTCTTCGTCCTTTCGTTTCCTCTCAGCGTCTGCTTTCTTTTCCGCTTCCAATTTTCTTTGCTCTTGTTTCCTCTTTTCATCGGCGTCCTTCAAAATAATGTAAAAATCAATTTTAAATACAATGTAAAATTGTAATGAAAAGCACACCTTTTTCTGTTGCTCCTCTTCGACCTTTTTTTTCTTTTTCTGCTCTTTTTCCTCTTCCTTTTGTCGAATTTCCTTACTTTTTTCTGGCTTCTTTATCTTATCCTTTTCCGACAGATCTGGTTCCGGCTGAGGTATTGGTTCTGAATGAGGCTGTGGTATGTGTTGTTGCTATTAGTCAAAACAAAAGTATTTCAACGTTGTTGGTCCAAGTACCTATAATCCATCCAAAACTACACACACTAACAGAATATACACGTCAGGCAGAATCGAACCTAGGGATTGCATTTACGTGTGTATTACTAAATAAAGTCAGAAAAACAAGTAAACAAATAAGAAGTCCGGCAACAGCACACTTCAGTCTCTTTCACTGTTGTTTCACTTGAAATTCGCACTACTCATTCACTTCTTTGCATGGAAATGCCCATCCTAACTGTGACTTTGCCATACGTGTATATTAATGTTGTTATAAGGTTACTTGGTCAAGAGATATTATAAGGAGAATGTAACCAGAACCACAGGTGTTGGAAAGAAACACCTTTTCTTAAGCAGGAGGAAAAAGTACCCCTTGTACTTTATAGTTATCTAATTTAGATTACTTACAACTGAACCTGGTGATTGTGAGGGTTGCTGAATGTCCCACATCGATAATGGAACCTCCTGTGGTACTTGTCCCGGCCACTGTTGTTGTTGCGGCGGTGCCGAGTTGGGTGCCCCGAATTGACTTTGTTGCCATAACGATTCCACCTGTATAAGATTACCGTTAGTTGAAAAAAAACTGACATAAACCCCCTGATCGATGACAATTAACGCAAGAAGTACCTGATTGTGCTGTTGCTTTTGCTGGAGATGTTTAAGTAAACTGCTAATGTCCTGTCCCGCGTTGTGTTCTACGGGTGACGGTCTGGGCACGTTTAAACCTAACCCACCGGCTAAACCAGTAGGCATACCCGGAATGGGCATACCAGCTGCACCTAAAATGTTTTAGTGCCATATTATTACAAAACAATGAAGTGTGAATTGTCTATACAGGATGTTATTTAATAAGTGTCGATATTTTACAGCACGATTCCCAAGTTATTTATAAGGTGAAAAGGCTATAAAGCATGGGTCCGCAAGCCCTTCATTTTTGAGATACAGGGTGTTAAAAATTTATTTTTATTCTTGTTTTTCGTAAATAATTTTTGAAATAATGTCTATATTTGGACGAAAATTGGTATATCTAGGAGTTTCTTGAAATGCGAACTTCAAATTTGATGTTAGTATGGCTCCCACTTGTAGAGGGCGCCACCTACGTGCCTCTTTACTCTTTTGAGGAGTCATAACTTTTCTATACGTGCTTGAATTATATTTTTAAGCAAAAAAATGGATTTCTTCATCATTTCTACATGAAAAAGGCATACTTGGTAGAAGTCGCTACGAGCAATCGTTCTCAAGAAAAAGAATAATAAAGAAATAAATGACATTTATTTGCATATTGCTATGCCCATATCAGAGTTTGATAAAATAGCATTTATCTCCTAAATAAAGCCGAAATCAAAAAATTATGAAAATGTACTTTGCGTTAACCAATAAAGTACCTACATAACAGTTTTATCAAAAGAGAAAATTGGCAGTGGCGTATATATTTTTTGTTCCTGTTAAAAATTGTAACACACTGTATCTCAAAAATGAAGGGCTTGCGGACCCATGCTTATATGAACTTTTCACCTTATAAATAACTGAGGAATCGTCCTATAAAATATCGGACACTTATTAAAAATAACACCCTGTATACAGGGTGTTTCATAAGTACGGTACGTAACTTAAGGGAGTGATTCCTTATGATATTCTAAGAGAAAAAGTTCATATGAACATGTGTCCGGAGTTGCCCCGTTTTTGATATAAGTACAGGGTGTTAAAGTTTTTTAAAAAAATATCGGTTGCAATCGTGCGTTTTATCAGAAGGTGGCCATTTTCAACATTTGCTTTGATTAACTATTGCATTCCTTTTTTGTACATGCAATAAAGTAGTTTTTATTTTTTCTCTCGAAAACGAAGCACGATACGAAAACAATTCAGTGAACAAAAAAGTTGTATTATTAGTTGGTGAATCCGAAAAAAAAATATCATATTTTTAAAAAAAGTCAGGAGCACCGCCCCACCAAATCAATGTCCGGCAGTACCTCAACCGAGTATTTCCAAATCGGTGGATAGGGAGGCGTGGATCGATGGAATGGCCAGCACGATCCCCTGATCTGACGCCATTAGACTTCTTCTTATGGGGTTATGTCAAAAATATCGTATACAAAACGAAATCCCTCGACTTAGCCGACTTAAGAAGACGAATAACGCTTTCGATTAGATCGGTCACGCCTGAGAGGTTCAGTAACCTTAGAAGATATTTTATTTCTGATGACCCCAAAAATTGAATAATATTGCATTTAAAATAACAAAGTTAGTATTGGCCACTATTACATGACACACCATGTATAAAAAGTTTTTATTGAAAAAAATGCGCAACTAGAAATACCAATCGACGTGTCCGAGCGTTTATTTCAGGCACGCCCCCATGTATTTATTATCGAATTTATGCCATTTGGCTGATACACACTGTATACACACGAGATAAAAGTTAAATTTAATAACAATACAATTAAAATAAAGCATAAAAAAGAAAATATACATTAAAATTGAATGTTACTATGATGTGACTACCGACTGCTTCAAAGTTTACATCAAAAATCAGCAGTCTTTAGATATCTTTCAAAAAATCTGTTTTGCTTTCTAATTTTAATAGGAATTTTGTTAAATATTTTTACGATGTAGAATGTACATTTTTTGGTGTACCAAGGAAAATTTCATTTCATATATTTTTTCTTTGGAGGGTGATGGTGATCTCTAGTACAGTTTTTAAATACACTTGCGCTTTGTTTGACAAAGATAACAGCTTAATAATAATATACAGGGTGTTCCAGTAAGGTCGGCAAGGTACGATGTTATGGAAGTCATAAACCTTACGGCTTCGGGGAAAAAAATTTTATTGACTAAATCGACCAGAAGAAATTGCTGGAAAATAATTTCAAGTTTCCAAAATTACCGCTAGGGGGCACAGTTACTATGATACATTTAAAAAGTCAAATTATATAGATAATCGCTATGTTAAGGTAGTTTTAATTATCAGGATTGTTTTTTTAAAAATAGGATTGATTCTGGCTTATTTCCAAATATCTATATGGGTGTTACACGTAACGTGGTTTCTGAACCAGTCCTAAAAGAGAATATTTAAAGACAATAAAAATATTTCGCAAAAGTCAAAATTTAATTCGTTTTTGTAGTGCGTCTCAGCTAGTTAGTGTCAACGCTAGCATCATAGCAAACAGTATTACTGTTGGTCTCATTGGCCCAAAATGTTTACAGCACATACAGAATTAGTACCTCTACCGTCTGAAGGTACCTTAAAATCTCTATTTGATTTAAAGACAAAAGCAAATAATGTTGGTTGAGAAACTGACATTTATTGTGTGCGCCAGCTAATTAAAATATTTTTTTCAAGTCTTCTTCAGAGGATAACAACATTTTTACTGAACATAAGGATCGAATGTTAGCCAATCATCAACAACTTTACCCCCTGCATAATGGCTATGCTACATTTTTACTTGTCGTCGGAGATTTTATAAAATAATTTTACCCTACCAAAAATACATTGATTTGAAACATAGGGGTTTATTCAGACGCATCATTGGGCTTCCTTTAAACTTAGCAAGTTTACTGGAGGAAACTATTTGCCGACAGTAAACTTGCTTATCAATTTAAACCAAACTTTATAAACAATAAATTCAAATTCAAATTCAAAATATGCTTTATTGTCTAAATACCGCGTATTTGTTGACAAAGCCAGTATTAGTCTAAGTATATTGACATTCGGAAACTCACCTAGGCCAGCCCCACTAAGCCCCGACATATTTCCAATGTTATCCGGCGGTAAAGGCCCGGTCACACCACCAGGCATGCCAGCCGGCAGGTGGTTGGGCAGCCCGCCCGGCAACCGATTTTGGAGGGAAAGAAAGTTGGTCATGTGCATGTGCAGATGCGGATCCATCGCACCTCCCGTCATGTTGGGCGGCTGCTTGTCCAGGAGCCCCGCCGTGGGAAGTTTGTTGGCCTGTAGAAAGTTTAGTTCAAGGAGATAATTGAAACTTTAAAATAATAAATTGCTTTGACTCAAGAGTTTGAAAACCTAAAACCTTTTTAGAAATATAGTGATTTTATAATGTGAAAGTACAGGGTTATCCAACCAAGACTAGACAAGGCGATTTTTTGACTTTTCCTGTACTTTTATAAAAAAACTGAAATAGCCATCTTAAGTCATTTTCTCCCGCGAATTCGAATATCTTCAGCAAAAAACAATTGAACATCAAACAAAAGTACTAAGGGTCACTTTGATATTTTTTTAAATGGGATGCCGTATTTTTAATGAGCTTATCCGATTTCTCATATAAATTTTGATTTAAAAATTAAAAAAAAAATAAATAAAAAAAAAAAAAAAATTTAAAACTGAAGAAAAAAGGCGTTTTTGAATTAAAAATCCAACATTTTAGATCAAAATTTATATGAGAAATCGGATAAGCTCATTAAAAATACGGCATCCCATTTAAAAAAATATCAAAGTGAGCCCTATAGTACTTTTGTTTGATGTTCAATTGTTTTTTGCTGAAGATATTCGAATTCGCGGGAGAAAATGACTTAAGATGGCTATTTCAGGTTTTTTATAAAAGTACAGGAAAAGTCAAAAAATCGCCTTGTCCAGTCTTGGTTGGATAACCCTGTACCTTTGGTCAGTTAATAGTAAATTGTGTATAGCTTTTTCTTTCATACCTGTTGCATTTGACTTATCATATGCATCAATGGATTTGTAGGTGGAGGCTGCTGCATATACTGCAAATCCTGCTGAACTTGCTAAAAATTAAAAAAAAAAAGCTAGGGTTATGTATCGGAAAATATTTGTTTTTGTTTACCTGTTGTTGCATAATCAGTCTTTGAGCAGCAAGTTCTTGCTGTTGAACAGTGATGGCAGTCCACGGATCGGCCATAACGCGGGCCTGCGCCTGCTTGTAGGCCGCAAATTGCGACAGGTACTGAAATTGTAGCAGGTCGCTCTCTGGCATCTTTGATATGTCATTTTTTAATACAGGAAATCGAACGCTAAAAAACATCCGGATATATTATTAACTGGGTCTTAAAATATTTGTCACCTAATAAATTACTATACTTTGTTTGGAATGGATTTGAGCCGCCGCACATCGCCATCAACTCCCCCAGTAAAAAGAATCTCTCGTCGCATTGTCGTCTAACTTTTAAATCTTGACCGAAGTAACCTGCTTTGAACCATTCAGACATTTCCATATTTGTGAATGGTCCTTGCATTTGTCCCTACAATAATTATAACAATAACCACCTTTGTATTTAAAAGAATAATTTACAAAGTTGATATTGCAAACATTAAGATGAAATGACGCCACAAAGTTAAGAGCCTGCAACAAATCATTTGTCTTTAAAATGTTCCCGTCTCGCGTCGCTCGAGATCGATAAATTCCAATCCAATCTGTCAATAAAATTTTGAATTTGGAAATTGATTGTTGCAGTGGTAAATTAGTTCAGCGACCGCTCGACGACGGTCCTAGTATAATGATGAATTAAAACAGTTACTAACTAGCCGGACAATGTCTCAAAGCCAATAACTAATGGTCGATATCACCTTTAAGGGTTTGTTTGGTCTAATTTGTGGATATACCACTTTCTTTGTAGTCCTGTATTTTTCATATTATGTCTCAAAGCCAATCACTAATGGTCGATATCACCTTTAAGGGTTTGTTTGGTCTAATTTGTGGATATACCACTTTCTTTGTAGTCCTGTATTTTTCATATTTGATGATATACTTCTTTAAAGTTATGGGAAAAGATGTACAATTACTTATTCTAAGGACCTATGATCATATCTCTATTTTGACAAAAAGTATAGACTCAAAGCCATACTCTGAGCTTGCGCAGCAATATCCCATGATTCACACTCAAAAGTCGTAGACGGAACACTGCCGCATGTCTATGTTGACAACTATTTGTATTATGATATGACATTGGACAAGTCCTAAATAGAACTAGAAGTAAAAGTAAAACCATTAATTAACATAATTAATCGTTTTTGTAGAAGAAACGTTTTTAGATATTCTCCGCCTATAGTAGGATGTTATGAATGTTGAGTTGTCCTAGTTTTGAGTAACAAAATATGCTTTATTTAATTTGCATATATGGGCCTGCTAACTGATATTCCCAAATATCTTATAAATATATAGAGTTAAATCATTAAATTCGTTGCCATGATCACAGAAAATATATAGCCTAATTTATGAATTCTAAGAACTATTTTCAATACTTTATTTAGCTTATTGCACAGATAATCTGCTGAAATACATGCTTATACGTCTTATTCTGTTAGAACTGGTTAATCTGTGACTCAAGTGAATATTTTTTAAATTCCTTCTCATTGTTAAATTCATGTAGTATACTCTTAATCTTGTAAAAGTGAATGTTTTCCTCAAAGTATATCTACTGATTATATTTTGTATTGTTCCTTCTTTTTTTAGCTGTTGCTTCTTTAATTTGCTCTTCTCTCTGCTTTATCAACGAACCATCAGGTTTCTGATAATAAAGCTTACTTGACTTTGACTTTAATCCGATCCCTCAAATTTAAAAAAACGTATCAAAGATACTTACAAAGGGCGCAGTAAACAAATACAGCTTGTATGTACTTACTTGTGGGTCCTGGTAAAACCATTTATCCTGCCCAGGGACCGCTAAGTTGGGCGGCGGGGGCAAACTGGACATATCAAAGCTATTTTGTGCCTGATTCTGTTGGGGTAGCTCCTCGTCAACAACCAATTTCAATACGATTTCTTCTTGGAGTTTTTCAAAGTCGTTATCTTCCACTCTGAAAATTATTTATTATAACTAAAGGGCGGATAATATGCAAACCTCATTTTAATGCAATTTCTGCGTTGTTTGGTAATTTCGGAAAAATTTGCATATTTTTGATACCTGCTGCATTTATTGGCATATTTTGTGGAGTTGACGGAAATTTTTGTATGTACCTGTTACTCCTTTATCTAAATATAGATTAATATTATTTTTAGAAATATTACAAATTAATAGGTCATTAAGGAAGGTACCCCATTTCGGTATCTATACGCAGGTAGTTTACTGGATTGGTACGCTTTCAAACTTAATACTGTTAAGACAATACATGCTAGTAGTTCGAAATATTTGCAGTTTAAAAAATGCCAAAAGTGAAGTGTAATCCAATGTGGATCAAACCTATGGATCAAACCGTATCCAGAGCTCAGAGTGGATGGAGAATATTTTTTTTTCATAGCGTGCTCAAAAATGGTGAGGTTCACCTATTTTCATACTAAAGTTATAATTTTTTTTCCTGATATCAGGATCTAATTAGAAAATAACGTAAATTCTTGTCAACATTTTATTTTTGATTTTTTTTACCGTTACTATATTTCACCGCTGGTACATAGAAGTAAAATTGCTTAAACAAAGGAAAAAAAATAATTTCGGTCTTTGTTCTAGATTTACCTTAAGGAAAACCTGTGTTGATTCTGTATATAACGCAACTATGCTTGCAATAAAGGAACAAATTGGGGACAATTATTATGTGTTGCGTGTGGTTGATGAAACCACGGATTCCTGCTTCATATAACTTGTTTAGCACACGGAATTAATAGAGTCGCGCAGCATATTAGGTTCGAGCTTCCATTAGTCACTTAATTAGTAATGTAAAAAAAGCATTTGTAAAGGCTCCTTTGAGGATTTCAGTTATACAGGGTTGTGATTTAATAACGGATAAATTCAATACAAATTAAATGGGGGCGAGTTCGTAAAAACGCTCGAACCCGTCGATTTTGTTTTTGGATTGCACATATTTTGACATAAAATGTAGGTATACAGGATGTCCCACAAAAGTGTGGCAGAAAAAATATTTTGCCTTAAATGGAAATCCCTGTATATTATTGCATTTTCGGATTCTTCGGAAAATTCTAGACATGTTTCATGTATAATGTCCTAAACCTATCTTCAACTGTCCACGAAATAAATTACACCTCTGTTTGTGAATATTTGACAAAGTGTCACTGTATTGTTAATCGAAATATTTACAATTCGTTTAACCAAGACTCGAGAATCGAAATATTAACTATGCTTGGCTGTAGTGAGAAAACTAGAACACACAACGAAGTTCGAATAATGTTCAACAATAAATATCCGAACAGAGAAATTGTAAGTCAATCTACAATCAGTAGAATTGAGGCTTAAGTGGAGAGAGATTAGCACTGTTAAGGATCTTGGCAAACCTGGAAGGCCTGGCGTTCCTAATGACAAAAAACTGGACATATTTGTTTCATTACACGAAAATCCGAACATCTCAAGTACTCAGCTGGCTTTAGATAACACGATTCATAGCAGAGTTTAGATTTGTTGTTAGTATTAAGTAAGAATGATTGTAGATGTAAAGAATTGTATAAAGCGGAAAAAAAGGTATGATAATATCTTAATTAAATTAAGAAAAGATCATTATAATAATAAAATTACTACATCGGATAACAAAAACAAAGCAATGTGGACAGTTTGTAATGATATTCAGGGCAACTCTCTCAAATATTCAAATTGCCAAATTTCTGGGTCACCTGTATCAATTGCCGATAATTACAATAATTTTCTAGTTGATTTAATTCCAAACCTAATAAAAAATAGTACTAATTTTAATTGCGACACCATAAAAAACAATGCTTCTATATACTTAAGGTCATTCACTCCAGAGGAAATCGTTGAAATATCTCAAAAACTTAGCAGTGGCATTGATGACATACCTGTAAATATTGTAAAACTCAGCATTCCAAGCATAAAGAATGTAATTTCCTACATTATAAATAATTCATTCAAATTTGGCATTTTTCCCAACCAACTAAAGGTAACTTTAATAAAACCGATTTATAAGACAGGAGATCCAGAAAAGTTAGAAAACTACAGACCCATAAGTTTGCTAAATAGCTTTTCAAAAATCTTTGAAATGGCAATGTCCCTTAGACTATTAAATTTTTTTTATGATTGTAATCTTTTTAGTCCATCGCAACATGCATATTTACGAGGAAAGTCAACTCAAACAGCAATTTTTCAATTTACAAATAACATACTGAAATTTCTTGAAAAAAATAAACTAGCCGCTGGGCTTTTCATCGATTTTTGCTGTATTAACAGAAATGACTTGAAAGAAAAGCTAAAAAAATACGGTATAATGGGAAGTGCTTTGAAGTGGCTAACCTCGTACTTTGCAGATCGATGGCAATGTGTCGAAATCACTAAAGACAATAACTTTGCCAGATCAGGGTGGCTACAAAATCAGGTTGGGGTGCCCCAGGGAAGTATACTCGGGCCTATATTATTCCTGATCATGATAAACGATCTGTGTTCAGTGGCGAGCGGATTGGAGGATTCTGCAATTACAAACTATGCTGATGACACCAATCTCCTGGTTGCTGATGTAGATCCACACAACTTAGAAGTAAAATGCAATGAGCTGTATTTGCAAGCAAAGGAATGGTTTAACAAGAATGAACTAGCTGTAAACGAGAGCAAAACAAACGTTATGATTTTTCACACCAATAAACTCAAAGAGAAACGTTCAATAATATGTATAGACAATCAAGAAGTGGATACAGTAGATTAGACTAAATTCCTAGGTATTATAATTGATGAATTTCTAAAATGGTCAAACCACATCGAGTATTTGGTGAAAAAATTAAATAAGGTTTGTTATGCACTCAGAGTTCTAAACAAATATGTAGAAGATTCTGTACTATGCGAACTTTGAATCTCAGATTAGATATGGTATCATCTTCTGGGGAGTCAGCTCCTCAACACAATTTATAGTACAAAAAAGAATTATTAGATTAATACTTGATATGAGATTCATAGATTCGTGCAGAGGTAAATTTAAAGAACTAGGAATATTAACAGTTTATGGCCTATATTTACATGAATGCCTTTTATATTTACATAAAAACAAAAATGAGTTTCTAATTTTTAATACTAACACCACTTACCATACTAGGAATGCAGACATATACTATCCTATTCATAGACTAACTTCAAGTGAAAAAAATCCATCTTACAAATGCATCAAAATATTTAATAAATTGCCAAACAACTTAAAAGTAATTGAAAATTACAGGGAGTTTAAGAGGAAAACCAAGAAACTGTTGATTGGCCTAGAACCGTATTGCTTATTGCCAAACAACTTAAAAGTAATTGAAAATTACAGGGAGTTTAAGAGGAAAACCAAGAAACTGTTGATTGGCCTAGAACCGTATTGCTTAAATGATTATTTTAATACTCGTTTCAATATATTGCTTAATATTGTTCTGTGACGCTATTTCATTTCATGCTTTTATAATATTGTTACTGTATTGTGAAAACTATATCTGAAATAAAGCTACTATTCTATTCTATTCTATTCTATTCATAGGTCGAGTGTAACAACATTTTTAAAGAAGGAAAAGTGGCACCCATATAAAATTCGATTAGTTCAAGAGCTATTTGAAGATGATCCAGACCGCAGAAACGAGTTTTGCCAGACCATGACAGAGCGAACTGATAATGACCCTAGACTAGTAAAACAGATATGCTTTTCAGACGAAGCAACGTTTTGCTTGAATGGAATAGGCATAATTTTAGATACTGGGCGCCAGAAAATGCACACTGGTTTAGGGAAAGTCATTCTCAGAATTATGAAAAGGTGAATGTATGGGCAGGGATTATTAATAACAGAGTAATAGATAGGACCATACTTCTTTGAAGGAACTTTGACGGGAGAACGTTATCATGACTTTTTAGAAAACGACTTGATTTCAGCACTATATCCTGATGAAAATAATCCAGACATGCCAAACCAAGCATTATGGCTTTAACAGGATGGAGCTCCGCCCCACTATGCGGCGATTGTTAGAAGATTCCTAATTAATGTTTTCCCAAACCGGTGGATAGGCAGACGTGGATCAATAGAGTGGCCACCTAGGTGACCCGACCATACTCCACTGGACAATTTCTTTGGGGTTATGTTAAAAATAAAGTGTATAAGGATACACCATGCACGCTTGATATTCTCAAAAAGAGCATTCGTAACGTAATTAGGAATATTTCTCCAGCAACCGTAGAAAAAGTACAGCAAGAATTTATTGATGCTCTGAGGTACTGCAGAGTTGTTAATGGCGGACACTTCCAGTATTTGCTAAAATAATTTTTGAGATTTTAAAAAATGTAATTTAGCTGCAATAAAGTGTAATTTTAATATTTGAACGTAAATATTTCGTGAACAGTTGAAGATAGGTTTAGGATATTATACATGAAACATGTCTAGAATTTTCTGGAGAATCCGAAAATGCAATAATATACAGGGATTTCCATTTAAGGAAAAAATATTTTTTCTGACACACTTTTGTGCGACATCCTGTATACCTACATTTAATGTCAAAATATGCGCAATCCAAAAACAAAATCGACGGGTTCGAGCGTTTTTACGAACACGCCCCCATTTAATTTGTATTGAATTTATCCGTTATTAATCACAACCCTGTATAGGGAAAAGCTTCCAGGTATTCAGTTACCCCCTCAACCTTTCAGTTCAAAAAATTGCAAAAGATTTTTTTGGATGATGTTGCTACCTGGACTGAAATTAAAGAAAATGTAGTGCGAAAATTAAATTTCCCCCAATTACCTCCGTTGACGCGGAACGAAGCTTTTCTTTGTTCAAACATATGTTAACAATGTTAACAGATAGAAGGAAACCATTTCTTGTAGAAAATTTTGAAAAACGTTTAGTTGTAAACTCATTTTATATTGTTTTTTTTTTGTTATTTATTTATCTATTGGGTTTTCATTACCTTTAACCCTTATTCCCGCTACACTCCAGGATATAAACTGTACAAAAAATGATAGAGAACCAGACAAAATAAACATATTTTAATTTCAAACCTAAGAAAAAAGAAGTACTGCTTTTTAGTTAGGTTTTCAATAAACTATTCTATGGGACCAATCATTTAGAGTTATTAAAAGTTCTCTGAGGTGCTATCTTCTTTATAAAAGTTAACTAACCAACTAACATTGCAACAAGGTTAACTCAACCATAGACAAACCTACACTCAACTAAAGTTTTCGAACTTACTTGCGTTGTTGTTTGGGCGACGATTCTTGACTCAGGTTTATTTTTTGTGGACCTTCAGACTTGGCTCTTTCCTTATTACTAACTACCTCCTTCTGAGGTTTGTCCGATATATCCGGCACCGACATTTTTCTATCTGGTGACGGATGTTCTTTAGATAACACTTCGGAATTGCTATAAGGCGGATCACTATCCTGTAAGAAAATTAAATTTGAAATTATTCTGTTCCTTTAAGGACTACAAAAGCATCCTGTGGAAAGCATTAATATAAATTCAAATCAATGACAGAACAAAAAACCAGAGACAGTGACAGTGATTACTTACCTCACTTTTTTCATGTTCAGAATCCTTAACCAAGGACATTGTTGATTTTGAGGTAAGCAAAGGAGGGTGTTGTTTGTGAGATATATGTTGCTGAGATGTGGACTTTTGTAACCCCTCTCTTTTGTGTCCTCCCTTTCCATCCAACTAAAATAGGAAGTGAATTTAGTTAGATCAGCTATTTTTAGCACTAAAATACTCATTTACCTCATCATCCGATCCATGGAAAGCTCCCCTGTCATCAAAGGATCCGCCACTTTCCAATGGATTCTCAGTGGCCCACTCAGGCAGGTGATCCTCATCCCAGGATCTCCTGGTAGAAGGACCCCTGTTTACCTCGTGCCAACTAGAACGCCCACCCCTTTCAGGAGGGCCAGATCGTTCTTCACCCTCACCTTCTCCCCTCCAACTAGTCGATCGACCTACAAATTTAAAGAAGTCATATCATCATGGTTTATTTACAAAACCAAAGTGAGTAGACCTCAAAATGTAAGGTAAAAATCAACCTACCCCACTTATCATGCATTCCCCTTCCAGATGATAATCTCCACCCATCATCTTCCTCGTTATTCCTAGACCTTCTCCAATTATCCATGGATGGAGGTCGTGAGTTGTACTCTTTTCTAGGGCTCCAGTCTGACGGCTCGCCATTTCCCCAGCCACCTTCATAATTTGGTGGCCTACCATAGGACTGGTAACTACCTCTACCCCTACTTATGCGCCCCCCGCGTTCTAAAAGCCCAGCTCTACCTCTCAGAGGGCCACCACCTAGAGTTGTTGGGCGGCCCTGCCAACCACCTCTCTGTAAATGAGAAAGGTATGTGAGCTGCTTGGATGTGCAAATTAAATCAAGAACATGGGAAGGTATTTGCAGAAATAAAACCAAATAGAAGGAAGATACACACTTATAAAAAAATTTCTAGCCATTTTGGGAGCTATATACAGGTTTAGCAAATGGTTATTACCATCAGCTGCTTAACAGGAAGAAAACAGAATGTAATGCATCTGTTATAAGTTAAATAAACGCAGTGGAAATCTCTTTTAGCATTTTCTCTCTTCATTTAACTTATAACTTGTGGATTATTTTCTCTTTTCTACCTGTTAAGTGGCTAATTATAACAACTATATGCCAAACCTGTATAAGAAAAGATAGTATGTTAATAAATAACTTACTTCCTCGTCGTTTATAGGTAATAAGGCCAGTGGTGGAAGAGCTGCATTTGCGAAAAGACTTTTAAAATTTCCCAGACAGGCTGGTGGTTTTATGTTTCGGTCAAAGAGTGCCAACATCTCTTCACGCCCATACCTATAGAATTATGGTATTTACTTTTTCTTTTACTTTAAAATGCTCTAAGTATTGACATAATATAAAAATAGGTATTCCATTGCCAAACTGAAAGATACACTGCTGCACCTTTCATTATTTTTTCTAGCTTAAGACTTGGAGCATAGTTCATTTTAATTTTAGTAACATATACAAAAAAGGGCAAGCAGAATAACACCAACAATAACTTTTAAGGGCATAAAACTATACTGAGTTAAACATTTATGCAATATTTAAAAAGTAGTTCAATTCAATCTACAATATCTTTCTTAATAATAAATAGATATTTAAAATTTTGTTAGGGTTTGAAGGATCATTTAAAAAATTCAGTGGTATACTAAGAAAGCTGAGAAGTGGCTCATCTCAAAAGACTAATTTTTAAAAGAAGCTGTGACAAAAGAGAGCAATTGAAAACTGGCATCTCTGTCTATTTTAACTACCATATGACCACCCCTACTCATAGGTTTAATCATTTTGTTACAACTGAAATGTCTTTTTTTAAGAAAGACATTGTTAAGATCTGATATTCATTAAAGGTTTGTTTACTTACTTAATTACTTAAACATATTTTATTAATTTGATAAAACAAAAGTTAGAGGCTGTGCTCAAACAAAAGGAAATCAATTTTTTGAGAGAACATAAAGTTAAAACAAAATGAATATACTTATGAGGAGTGATTTTACAGTACCTCACTACCAACTTGATTTTAATTTTTTACTAACACACATGTGCATTATTACCATTTATTTGAGTAATTACAATTAAATATGCAAAAAAGTATAAAGTACTTACCGATAGTCAGCAAGCTGATATCTTGTACTACCACCACCACCACCACCGGTTCCTCCTCCAGCATTACCTTCGGAAGAAAGGTTCCGAATCCAATCAGGACCAAAATTCATTGAGTCAGTCATACTAAAAAAAGACATTTTAATAATTGATATGTAACAAAAAAACCTCGAAAAAAACTATGTATAATACACCTTTAGGACTACAAAATTTAAAGCCCAGCCTTTATAAACAATTGGTAAACTTCTATAGATTGACAAAAATTGCCAAATTAAATGAGACAATAACAGTGTAGATTATTTGGATAGCTACAAAGGGGTACTTCTCTACTCAGCTGTGCAGACAATTATTTTGGGAAAATATATATTTGTTAACTTTTTACCATTCACTAGCTCATAGGCATACTACCCTATTATTGTGATATAGTATCATATGGTTACCTACATCAGGTTTATGGAAATAGATTTCTCTATAGGAAGCGAATATAATATACTCATACTCCCATTTAATCTGGCAGAATGAGTAAATGATCTCAAAATGGATGCAACTATTTATAGACAGTGAGAGCCACTAAAGGTAAGCTTTACAATAATATATAAAATAAAAAGATATGCACCAATATGTTCCAAAGGGTTAATGCCAAGTAACAATAACTTATGTGAAGAGACACGAGTGTCAGCTAAGCCCCAGGCAAGTCTAGGTGGCAATTTTTATCAAAATTCGATTGTTACGAGAAACACAGCACTCGGCAAATTTAAATAGGCGGCAGCTGGTTTACAAAATCTTTATCGTCCTGGTAAAGTCCTTCACAAATAATTCAGAATTACCTGAAAAATCTATCGTTTTTACACTTCGAAAATGCGATCAACATAAATGGCTGCAGCCAAATTGTAGGTTATCGCGCATGTGCTTTCTTGTCAAAAAAACATAAAGAAAATAAAAGTTACTAAAGGTTCTTTAAACATATGAATAGGTACTTGTTAAAGGTTCAAATGAGAAACTAAAGCCGTGCATTATAGGTTCGGTTATAATATGTATTGGAGTCTATTGGAGTATTGGTGCATTACTTCTTACCTTCTTACAAACCTAGACAGTTTAATAAACTGGAAGATAATTTACGAACAGTTTGGAAAAGGAATGTGTGGTGCAAGCAAAATCAATCCCTAACTTAAATGTGTTGATGCAAGCGGGCGTTGACGTTTTATTCTAAACGTGGCTTAAATTCTTTCGGTGCGTGGGTTTCAATAAAATATGGAACAAACATCCAGCAAGTGGATAAATATCCGTTACCATGGTTGTTTTTTTTCTCACGATAGTTTATCTGAGGTTAAAATTTGATAGACCGCAAACCACCAAGCATAACGAGTTTGTGTCACACAACAATTTAACAATTTCTGTGTGTATTCCGGCATATTCTCTATTCTCTACCGAATAAAAAGTTGTGAGGTAGTCCTCTTGGGCGAGTTAAGTAGTGACTGCATAGCAAACCTTGTATGCTGCAGAGCTAGAAGTAGAATTTTAAAGTGATTTGCTGTCCTGAAGGTAAAACGTGCTTTATGTTTAATTTTAAACTACTAGCCCTTTTGTTCAGGAACTGTGAATTTTTTTATGTATTTACATGATTGCATGCGTTTTCTCGAAGGTTCTGCAGATTATAGGGAAGTTTTCCAATCACTAAATTATACAGTGGGCTGAAGTTTACTTGCAGTGCCTATATGAAATTACCAATAGAGATGTTTTCTTAGCAGCAAAATACATTTTTAGATTACCTACTGAAAATGGCAGAAATTGATGTTACCCCAAAACAAGACAATGGTGTTCTAAAACAGATCTTAAAGGAAGGTACTGGAGATGCTTTGCCACCTCAGGGTTCAAAAGTTAAAGTTCATTATACTGGCACTCTTCTGGACGGTACAAAGTTTGATTCAAGCCGAGACAGAAATGATCCATTTGAGTTTGATTTAGGAAAAGGCAAGTATTTGAAATGTTAATAGGCTAATTACAAGAACTAGGAGTTTGAAAACCTAAACTGACTTTATATTTACGAATAATTTCTAGGAAGTGTTATTAAAGCATGGGATCTGGGTGTGGCAACCATGAAGAAGGGGGAACAAGCCATTTTAACTTGTGCTGCAGAATATGCCTACGGCGAATCAGGCAGTCCTCCGACAATTCCACCTAATGCTGTATTAAAATTTGATGTAAGTAATTTGTTATAATTTTGATTGAGGAATATTTATTATTATAGAAACACAATAAAAATTTATGTTTTTTAGGTTGAAGTGTTGGGCTGGCATGGAGAAGACTTGAGCCCAAACCATGATGAAGGTATTGAAAGAGCAGAAGTGTTACATGCTGGTGAAGGATACACAACACCAAATGATGGTGCACAAGTAGAAGGTATGTATTTTAAAAATTAATCAAGACAGGTTTTTTGAAAATACTTACATCCATTTTTATTTTAGTGCATCTGACTGGACAGTATGAAGGAAGAATATTTGAAGACAGGGATGTTTCATTTATCATTGGGGAAGGTTCTGAAGCAAATATTATAGAAGGTGTAGAAAAGGCAGTCGAAAAATTTAAAAAGAAGGAATCATCAAAATTAATAATCAAATCGAAATACGCATTTGGCCAGCAAGGCCATCAAGAGTTCAACATACCTCCAAATGCCACAGTGGAGTACATAGTAACCCTCAATAACTTTGAGAAAGGAAAAGATAGTTGGTCCTTGGATGTAGAAGAAAAAATTGAGCAGTGCAAGATATTTAAAGAGAGAGGAACAACCTACTTTAAAAATGGAAAATATGCTTTAGCTGTTAAGCTTTATAAGAAAATTCAGACTTATTTGGAACAGGAAAAAGGTAAAGGACTTTTTCAAAAAATGAATTATATTTTATAATTTGTTATTTTTTAGATTTCCAAGCTGAAGTGGGAGAAGAAAGAAAGGCCCTTCTCTTGGCGTCGCACCTGAACGTTTCTCTGTGTAATCTCAAACTTCAAGACAATTTTGAAGCAAAAGCTGAAGCAACTAAGGCCTTAGAAATAGATCCCAAGAACGAAAAGGCTTTGTTTAGAAGAGGACAAGCCCTGTTAGGTCTAGCAGAGGCCCAGTTAGCATCAAAAGACTTCGCAGAGTGTCTCATAATAGACCCTACAAATACAGCTGCCAAGACTCAACAAGCTATTTGCAGAAAAGTCCTTAAAGAGCAGCTGCAAAAAGAAAAGAATATTTACACAAACATGTTCGACAAATTTGCCAAAATGGATACACAGGTGAATGGACAACAATAAATTATAGTTTTATAAATAACAGTATGTTTAATTAATTTAACTTGTGAATTTTATTTTATGTCTGTAAAAGCGCGAGGAGAATGCAAAAGAAAAAGAACCAAATGTAATGAGTTGTGTAGGAGAGTGGGGGAAGGAAGACAGGGAGAGGGAACCGAGTGAGTTTGAAAAAGAGAATCCCAATATTTTGTTGCTTAATAGTAGTGGCGAATTTAAAGATATGTAGGTCTATTTCTAATCCATTCCATTTTGGGGTAATTTTCATTTTGCAATAAAATTTAATAATTTTTTGTTTGTTTTATTTCATTTTATCTTGATCAGTGCCCGTGAGTGAAGTGGCCAAGGGTGTTCCTTCCTTAGGGATCCATCCTTTGTCCTTTTTTAGTTTTATTAAGTCTGTAAATCTTACGACAAATATGAAAGAGGCCCTTCTTGTTTAGAATTAAATGACCAACTAATGGTTTGGAAAATTGGTGGCATGTTTTGGTTAAAATTGTATTGGCACACTACTGGTTAGAGAGAATTGAACTCAAAATGTTTGTTTTTAGATCATAATAACCCCTGCAAAAATTTAGTTTATTAATATCTCAAACTCTTTCGGAGATTATTGCTAAAAATCGGAAAAAAATGTAAGCTTTACCACCATATACAGGGTTATTTTTTATATTTCCGTCATCACCTACAGGGGATAATATAAGGGACAGAAAAAACTTTTAATACAGAATTTAAATGGAACACTCTATATCTTTACCGCCAGGACGAAAGATCTTTACCGCCAGGACGAAAGATCTTTCTCCTGATTTTAAAAACATCTTTGATGAAATGTATTTTACTTAGTTTAAAACGTGTTAAAAATGTCGTTCGTTCACTTGCTGCCAGCAACCTATAGTCGTAAATAAAATCCATTTCTCACATTCTAAATAACCTTCGGTGTAAGTCCACACTTATAACTTATTCTTTTAATGCCACAATACTTTCGGGTTTTAAAAACTTTACTTTTCAAGTAACCCCACAGCAGAAAATCAAGTGGGGTAATATCCGGAGACCTCGTTGACCACTTTATTGGGCCCCTCCTCCCAATCCATCTATTTGGAAATACTCGGTTTAGATACAAACAGGCCCCGCATAATGAGGCGCCCCATCCTGCTAAAATCAGATATTCACATTTGACACTTGTGGCTCCAAAGCATTGGGAAACAAAACTGCTAAATTTGGAACAAGTTCTTACTTCAAAATGACAAATATCGCACTCGTCAAAAAATATGGGCCAATCACTCTATTCCCAATAGTTCCAACCCAAACATTAATTTTTTTTTGGGCCACTGGGTATGTACTTCCTTCATCCAATGCCAATATCTGCCCAATAACGACAATTTTGTCGATTAAGTTGCAGTTTCCTCGAAAGCGGCAACGTCATAATGCGGTGAATTACATCACAACAAAAGCTGTTGTGCGATTCAAGTACAATAAGTGTTTTCTAACAGAGCCTTACTCAACACCGTAACGTAAGATAGCGGTGCCGTCATATTCAAAGCGGTGTCAGTGTGACAGTTGGCTCAACGTTTTTTGATTAGATTGAGGTAAATTCATATGGACCTTCTTCTGCACGTTTTTTATATAACTCCGATTCTTTCTCTCTCCTTTTAACCTCTTCTTCTAAAATGATTACAGCGCAAGATGAATGTCATCCATATTATTGTTTAAAAAAAAACGGCACCGTTTCAGAACTTTCGTCGCTTTCCGACTCTACAACTGACGTCGCCGCTATCCGCACTTTTCCATCGCTGTATAATAGAGGAAACCGTAGCTTTAACATGGCCATTTAACGTAAAAGTATAGCTTCATCAGAAAATAATATGTAGTTTACAACATTTCTGTCAATTAAATCAATCATTTCCTCACAAAACTGCAATCTCCTATCTGGATCATCTTCTGCCAATTCATGTACAAGCTGTATTTTGTAAGCGTGATACTTGTATACTTTAAGGATGTTTATAGTACAGAGGGCTGACATATACCATTTTATAGCTGTTTTGTGGAAATAAATCGATTCGCTTCAATTGTTAAGAGTTCATCTAATTTTGTATTATCGTCCAGTGCAGATTGCCTCTTAGTAGGTGTATCTTACATGCCCATTTTCTGAATTTTACTTATCGTACTTTGACTTATAGGGAGAAAGTATAGATGTTTTTCCTTAAATAATCTTACCACTTTCTGTCGAGTTCTAGATTTATCTCGGTATCAAACCATCATTAATATTTCAATACGATAAGATTCTGTTAAATGACGCATTCTAAGCCTAAAATACGTCAATGTTTAAAGTAGAGATCCCACTAAATATCGTCTAAAATATTAATTGGTTAAATTACCATGTTTACTTCATGTCATTTTTTCAGAGACATTTGAAACACAGTAATTGTGATCCATAATTTTCTAATTTTCACACTAAATGTAACATCACACAAAGGAACTGTCTCAAAACACTAGCAAAAGCAATAAAAAAATGCCTCGAAAATCTGCGGATTGCAACCACATGGAAATAATCAATGTGACAGTTTGGTAACATTCAACAAACGAAATAAATAAAATATACGCCCGAATACGATTCTGTTTTTATCAACAGTTTCCTTTCCTGATTTTTTGTGTTGCCTTCTTTAGTAACTAGAAAGTGACACATGCCATAAAATTCTAACCTCAACTAACTTCTTTCTAAACTGAAAAATACTATAGTAGTAAAATTAAAGGAAACAGATTCATAGTAATATATAGATTTATTTATAGCTCTGATGTCTAAAACTAGATCTAACAATTTTAAAAATAAAAATGAATTTATTTGAATAAACAAACATGAAATGCATTAAATAGTGATTACAACCTGTTCATTAGTCTAGGGTTTTTGCAAGTTAAACGTAGGTGCATTTTATTACCACCTTAAACAATTAATCAAGGCGCTTTGCATAAGAACATGGTAGGTACGGTGATGCTTAATAATTAAGAAAATATTTGCTCACTCTTAACTTTGCAAAACATACTTTACTATTAATTAAATGTTATTTTTTAATGAAATAAAATGCACTTACTGAGGCTTAGCCCCAATAAATTGTAGCAATATCTAAGTTTAAATGAAGCCAAATCACACACAACTCTTTGGCAAATTGTACAGCGCGATGACGTAGAATCCCTCCCTTAAACCTTTTTTTTTAAATTTTCATTTTATAATAACGAAATGGGGAAGAAATAGCTATGTTCCTCATTTTCCTGTAGCATTTAAATAAAAAAAAGTTAAAGGGGACAAGCCTTTATAACATAATCACCCTGTGCATACTTGCAATTTGCGCTACTTGCTAGTACTATAAGTTTCATGAAGATTGCAATTTTATTTACAAAAAAACAAAAAAGAAAACAAAATGGGTTACCGTGGCCCGCACAAACAAAATCAGTCAAAAAAACACTACAAACTAAAAACAGTAAATAATACTCTCGTAATTTTTTTTTTTTTAGGGACCGACTTTATAGTCATAATTGAAAAATTGGAGATAATACACTGGTTAAAAATGCTTCATAGTATAGAGTAAAATGAAAGTAAAGTTACATATAAATATTTATTGCTCCACATTGACTCTATTTCTTTTTAGCAGTGGGGTTCCTTTGCGGGGTGGAAGGACGCCCTGAGTTCACTCCCTGATACTGATACTTTGCCTTCTTTTCTGAAGGCTTCAAAATCTAAAATACCAAGGAAGCTTTAGCGTTTTGCACTATCCTATACTACGATCCCAAAATAATTGGCAAAACTGTTCTTATCACCATTGACGGTGTGCGGAGAAAATAATTAACATCGATTCACACACATTTAACTGAAACAAAAGCATTCAAAACCGTTTGGGAAGATTGTGCATTAATAAGTCGTTACATGTTGCCAGGTTTTAAAATATTTTATTTAAATTGTCATAAAATGTACCAAAATCAGCATGTCATTAAGGGCCCTTAGGTACTTGGTCTACTCAATTTGGCAACGCAGGTAAGAAAAATCCATGTCTAAAGGCGCGCGCACGCTTTCTTATCGCCTCTAACCAACGTTCAGTGTCGTAGACAAGTTTCAATCAAGAGTTCAAGAGGATATTAGGTTATTCAAAACAGCAAATATTATAATGCAGGCGAGTTCTTCAAGTAATAGTAATCAACAAGTTACAAAACGACGTCATTTAAAATCTGTGGAGCGTACAATTGTAAAAAATGTGTATGAGGGAATTCTAAGTACACACAGTGGAATATCATTCACTGATGCAGCAGAACTTTGTGCCACATTGACTAAGACATCTTGCCGTACTGTTTATAGAACTGTCAAGGACGGATAAAGATTTTTATTGATCAAACAAAGTTAGCCATTCGTCGGAAAGTGCACGTAACGCCTTTATCAATGGACTATCCACTGGATTGAAAGCTCCTTCAGGAAAAGGTCGTCGGTTAACTATAACCCACATCGGGAGTGATTCTGGTTTTCTTGAAGGTGGGTTAAACGTGTTTGAATCTCGTAAAACCGGTGATTATCATGAGGATATGAACTCGGGAGTGTTTGAACATTGGTTTAAATCCATCTTACCGCGTATTGAACGTGGGTCGGTAATCGTGATGGATAATGCACCAAACCACAGCCGTCGGGGTGGAAGCTTTGCCAACTTCTGCGTGGCGAAAAGGAAAGATTGTTGACTGGCTCGAAGAAAAAAATATTGCATTTGGCGAAAAAATGAAAAAAGTGCTACTGCTCGATCTTGCAAGACTTCACAAAAAAAAATATACGAAATATGTAGTGGATGAAATTATTAATACAATATTACGTTTACCGCCTTACCATTGTGAACTAAATCCAATCGAGCTTATATGGGCACAGATAAAAGGCGAAGTGGCGCCTGAAATAAAACTTTTAAATTAAAAGATGTTAAAGAACTGTTAAAAACGGCAATAGCGAATGTACAAGCAGCAGATTGGCATAAGTGCGTATTACATGTCAAGGGCGTAGAAAAAAAAATGTGGGACTTAGATACCTACGCGTTGAAGTCATGGTAGAACCTATTATTATAAATCCTGCAGATGACAGCAGTAGCGACAGTAATGAAATGTTTTCATCGTCAGATAGTGAATAATCGCTGTAATGGTAATAACGAATTTAAAATTATAACGTATTGTCATTATAACACTTTTTAATGTCAGCGTGGAATATAATTTGTCAAATTATTATCAATTAGTGTTCATTGGGTAACAATAGTTAGGAAATTTATAAACATTTATAATTTAGGTTTAGGTTTTGCCCTGAATCCACTATTATATGTTTCTATTATTATGTAGTATAATAAAAATATTATGAAAATAACATATACGGTTTCTTTATTATTCTTTTTGGATGTTATATCTGCGTAATTTAGTTTCTCTAATTACTTCATTAGATCGCCAAATGTAAAAGCTTAATTTATTTTTCAGTTTAGGTTTATAATATTTATAATATTATATTTATTATAGTAAACGTAAATATATTATAATAATAAACAAAAAATTCATATATTTTTTGAATTATTGTTTAAAATGACACGCCTCTGGAATTGGCGTTCCCCTTACGCCTTGCACAACTCGGTAAAAATGAATCACTGCCAATTATTTTGGTACGGAGTATAGACTTTGCTTAGTCAACAGCAACTTTATCCCCCTTAAACATACGAAACCTTACCTGGAAAGAGCACATCAATGTTTCGTCGACACTCATCATACCACCGGCATTGTCAAATTCCCCGCAGTAATTGGGAGCTGAAAACAAAGTCACCAATTGTCGTTTTGCAAAGAACTCGTATCCGTCCTCTACTACTTGATGGGCCCTACAGATCAAGTCCAGATCATGTCTGTTCAGAAATTTGCTGACTACATCAGCGCCAAAGGTGAATGAGACGCCGCGGTCATTCTCACCCCATCCCTGCACGTCCTTGTCGGGATCGGACCATAGTAAGTCACAGAGTAATCCTAAAATTTTATTTATTTGCTTATTGCATCAACAACTTTACAAAAGTCAATAACAAATACAATCATAACTGATCCCAAAGCCTTAAAAACTAAATGAAGAATCATTACCTATTCATTTAAAAAAGAACAAAGTCTTATAAGTGGAAAATCTCTATAAAGATTAGTCCTATACTCTGTTGCTTTATGCGAGAGAGTAATAAAATGTAAATTTACAATAACAGGAACCAGCTACAGCTTCATTATTATTATTATTTTTTTTTTTTATTTATTTTATTTATATTTCAAATTACATAGTTTATACAAAAAACATAAAATGAAATTACGTCAAAATGGCTAATGTAGCCCATATTTCTACAAGTATACAATATATGCTGGTACATCCATTCATCCACCCAAAAAATCATTCACACTGTAGGGCTCCAAATTTATCAAATATTCTTTCAGTTTCCGTTTAAATATTTTCTCCACTGATATACATTTTAAACTATTATCTAATTTATTGTAGCATTTAAGGCCAATGTAATAGGGACTTTTTTCGTATAAGGTTAGTTTATGTCTTGGATATATTAAATTGCTTCTTCGAGTTGTGCAATTATTATGAAAAATATTTTCAAACTTATCCTTGTTTTTAAAAACAAATAAAAGTATGTCATAAATATATAAACCATATATTGTCAATATGGCCTTGGATTTAAAGATTCCTCTACAAGACTGCAGTGGAGACATTTTGTAGATAATTCTCAATAGCCGTTTTTGAATTATGAAAATATTCTGAGCCCTAAAGTGTGCAGCCCAGAAAATATTATTATTATCAATCAGAAATCCTTATTGCCCTAAGAACATATTTGTCTTGTTAACAAAGGTAAAGTGTGAGGTGTACATGATGCTTCACCTGATTTGGATAATTAGGTGTCCTGGGAATCTTTGTGTGAGAGTTTGACAGAGAAAATCCGAAAACCTAATAAAAGTAGAGCATTCAATTTATAAAAAACAACTTTTGTCTCTTAAGACTAAAGGAAATTTTAATATTAAATGCATTTCACAAAATGCTCAAAGTAAGGAGATATTTTTTAGTCCACATTAGTAATAGGAGAAAATATAAGTAGTTTATTTGCAAATGTGCACAGTTACTTTCTTACCAGTATCTGGTACATCAGTTGGTCTCATAATTCTTCTAATCTGCTCCATACCCTGCAAATCAGGGCTGAGACCTCCATGGCAACAGAAAATCTTCTCGTCGATTATCGCAGAAATAGGCAGGCAATTAAAGCAATCTGTAAACGTCTTCCACAGTTTGATGTTAAACCGTCTCTTGCATTCGTCATAGAAACCGTATATCCTGTTGATGGAGGCGCACTCATGGTTTCCCCGAAGCAAGAAGAAGTTCTCTGGGTATTTTATTTTGTAGGCAAGCAAGAGGCAAATTGTTTCGAGAGATTGCTTTCCACGATCAACGTAATCGCCCAGGAAGAGGTAATTGGCCTCGGGCGGAAAACCGCCGTATTCGAAGAGACGGAGCAAATCTGTATATTGCCCATGAATATCACCTAAAAATAATCAATTTTCGTCCTTTACCAAGAGCAATAATAATAATTGTATGTCCTTATTGCATATTAATAAGAAATATCAACGGAGAATTTTTAAAAATTTTAGATCAAACAGTTTGGCAAGATAAACAATAATCAAAATATCCTAAATTAATCTCTAGAATAACTCAAATCCAGATCTGATTATTTTTTTTATCAGTAAGTATAAAAGTGTTGGCTCCTATATTAAAGCAGAATCTGGATACTGTTATCTTAATAGGAAGGGCTGTGTTTACATTTTCAAAAAGTTTACATAACTTAATAGTGTAAGAGAGATAGAGTAAACATTCCTGGCATCTGCTAAAACTTTTACTTAATGGCATTTTTTTAGTTTTAAGAGAAATGCAGGGATATTGAGAAGTTTAAACAATTCAAATTTGAATTGAATAGACTATAATAGGTACACTTAACTTGACTTTCACGTTATGATACTTACCACAAATCTTGAGGGGTGCCTCAAGCTCAAGTAGTATTGGTTGTTGCAAGAAAATTTCCCGAGATTTTAAGCAAAGACCTCTAACTTCGGCCTCTGTCATATGAACTGATTTTCCTGGCCGACATCCTCTTACTGAAAAAATGCATATCTTAGAGACAAGTTTACAACTACTATACTTATGTTTGTTTCATGTAAATTTAATGTTAATAGTAAGCAAATAACCGAGCAAATAACTAAAAAAGTGTAAACTACTTAACACTCTTTGGTCTAAGGGCAACCAAAGTCACACTTCTTTTAAAAAACCGATTATTAATAAAGTCTATTAGACCAGAAAGGGAAAGTTTTTGCCAACTTATGAAGGTTTTTTTTTTCAGCACATTAGGTACCTAGTTAATTGATTACCACCAAATCATTTAAATACACAATTACCTTCTCAATCATCATTAATTTAGGCTATCTTGACACCAAATAGTCAGGAGATAATAAAAAATTATTTTATTCCTGAACAGATTAAATATTAGGTAGGTACTTCTATTTTGATTTAATTAATACACCTGTCACTCTGGGTTTCACAATGAGTCTGTAGCCATGTTGTATTGAAAACTTGAATTGGAATAATAACAAGAAATATATATGTATGTACCTACCTAATGTTAAATCCTTACTTCATCATGCCCATTAAACCTATTTCAGTTAGAGCAATAAATTAAAAAATATTTTCACAAAACAAATCTTATCAGGACAGGAAATAATAATTAACAATAACTGGATTTTTTAAAGATTTAACATACCTTACTGAGCATAATAAAAATTTTATTACCCACTGACTTAAACATGTTATTTTAAGGATTGTAACATAAGTATTTATTTGTTAGACTTTGGATACTTTATTTGCATGCCTTAAATATGGGGGACTACTTTTTCTTATATAGTAAGCTTCAACTGGTACAACAAATTCATAATTTTAGCCTATAACATAAAGTTATCTACTATTCTAAATGTGACATTTGGTTATACCTCTATTTATCTTATTTGTACATAAATTAGAGCAAAAGATAAAATCAAATTAAATATCGAGCAATATTTATGCAGTTGGATTTAATTATCTTACATTCAGAGGTAGTCAACTTAAATAGCGATTTCTTCTTCACATTAGGATGTTCTTTCAATGCATGGAGACTTCTATCATGCCCTATTTAGTGCATTGTAAACACCATTGGATAATTGGAAAGCAAAAATAGAAATAAATCTCACTATGTGTGCAGTCCTATATATGTATATTAAGCATTATAAGGTAGCTTTGGCAGAGATAGCGAAAGGTGTAAATATGTACAGAATTTTAAATGGTATTTTAATGATCAATATTCATCAGTATTTGATTAAATAAAACTACAGATAGAAGAAAACACCTGAGAACAATTTATTTAAAGAAAAATGTAAAAATATTTTGACCGATAAACCTGACATGACAGATGTGCACAAGGTAATTTAATAATAACATTTCACGCCCTAAATTGTGTGTTATTGATAAGAGAAGCGTGTCCGGGTATTTAAGACGCTAATTATTGCAAATTGATCAATATAAATACCTTCTAATAATCGCTGAATCAAGCTGTCGACGTTTAACTCGGGCTCTGCCATTTTTATTTTCAGCAAAACTAAAAAAAATTAAATTTTGTTACCAACCGATAAACTGACAGATCGAGAATATTACTAGATGGCCACTGGGTGTGGGAAGTGACTTAATACTAAATAGTGACGACGGGACTCCTATTTCGGAAAATATTCCGCTCTTTTTAAAATGTACTGTTAATTATACTGCTAAAAATTCTAAAATAAGTCAAAAAGCCTATTAAAATATCTAACTTATGCTTTTTTTAAATGTGAATATGATTATTCCCCCGCTGACACGGTGACGTCATGCGGCATGATCTGAGCCGCGGTCGCGTATAGTATATAAATCATTATTGAGTCCAGTTAACAAAAATCTAAGTCTATAACAAAAACAGTGATTTCGCGCTAACCACTAAGCTAGTCTGTGGTAACAGTTCCCGATACTATTTAAAAAAAGAAAATATTTATCACAATAAATTATAAGTGCCGTTTTCATTCAAACAATATTATTTTACAATAACAGCAGAGCAAAACAATTTAACTCGAACAGGCAGTGCAATTATAATTTAGTAAATACTATATAATAATAACGACGCCTGCCGCATCGTGTTATGTGTGGTATAAATACAAAAAAAATAAACTTAAGGATATCAAAATCGTTTTTAAAGTATTTTTTCAGTATTAATAATTGGCATTAATAGTTTTAATTCCTACGTTTGTGCATTAATATTACAAGTTAATTAGAAACTTCCCAATTACTAATGGCGAACAAAATTACTCTTGGAAACTGATAATGATAAACGAAAATTTCTTACGTTAACCTGCACTTTCAAATATTGGTAAAGATCAATCAGTCAACCATATCTAGTGTGGAATGAAATAAAAATAATTTATTTAGCCCTTGGCTACTACACGGGTGTCTGTAAAAGGTGTTTACAAAAACCTACCACATATTCTTCAGGCCAAAATTAGCCGATTTAAGTAAACTTACCTTAGTACTAAGTTGCTTAGTTTGGGCGCTAGATAGCGCTGAAGTGACAATTTTTTAATCGTTTTTCTGGATTATTTCAAAAACTGCTCATACTATTTTGCCGAAATTTGGTACGTTGGCATAGCTTTATGGGGCAAAAAAACCACGCCACAATTCTGATTAATATCAGTCCATGGGCGTAGAACCTGGGATTTTTACTAATTGCTTGTTTCAGATTTCTATGCCAATGGAACAAGAGGGGTTTGGGCACAAAATTCAGATGAACCAACTCATTTGCTACAAAAAAGGTACTCTTGATAAGACTCGATTCCTAGACGGTTTTCGAGAAATTCGCATTTAATTACTTAATACGTATTAGTTTTTACAAAAAAAAAAGGAAAAAAATAACTGAATCATAAACAGAAATAAATAAAAATATGACAAAGATTGCTCAAAATGTCCACCATTTTCATGAAAACAAAGATTTATACGTCGAAGAAAATTAAAACACACTCTTATTTGCAGAACTTGTTCATCGCCCTTAAGAGTATTTAATGCATCTTGAATACGTTGCCATAGTTGTTCTGCGTTATCTGGAGTTGTCCTGTAAACCACTGTCTTAAGATGCCCTCATAAGAAATAATCCAATGGATTTAAGTCCGGAGATCGTGGTGGCCAATTTACAGGGGCATTACCTCTACCAATCCATTTATTTGGGTACTGCTGATTCAAAAAGTTTCTAACATTTAATGCCAAAAGTGGTGGAGCTCCATCGTGCATAAACCACATATCTCTCCGAAGTTGTAAAGGTAAATCTTCTAGCAAATCTGACAACGTATTTTGTAGATCTTGCACACATTAATTCTAAACTCATTTTGAAAATGTTTTACCTTGATAGCATGTGGATCTTCATCCGCATAAACATGTTCATTATAAAAATTTGTAATCCCTCTTCTTGTGAAACATGCTTCATCGGTAAATAAAGTATTGTTGGCAAAGTTGGGATTCTCTTCTCTCTGCCTATGAACAAACCGACTAAAAACCAAGCGCATTTCAGGATCATTAGGTAAAAGATCTTGAACTGGCATCTTATGGTATTGATATAGCAACTGTTCTTGAATTACTTCATGAACAATATCTTTGGACACTCCTATTTCCCTACCTAGCCTTCTGGTGCTTATTTCTGGATCTTCTGCAACACGTTCTAAAACGTCTTCCTCGACTTCAGGAACCCTTACAAAACGCTGCCTTCCATTATCAATGGCTTTAGGAGTAAATTGGCCGTCTTCCCGCAGGCGTCTTTCAAGAGCAGCAAACGTCGGGTGGCTTGGTATACGACGATTTGGAAACCTTTCGGAGTAGACTGCTCTGACACATTCTCGACCATTTCCTTGGCAATACCCAAATACCAATATCATATCGGTATATTCTGCATTAGTGTATTGCACCGCCATGATATTTCACGACAATTAAAGTTTTCTAATAATTAATACAAGCAGATAAAATGACTGAACGTTAGCTAGCAACAATAGTAAATGTTAGAAATTTGACAATAACCTTACGTTGTCAGATTATAATAATAGCCAACAATAACAATCGTTTGAGAGGTGTAAGGTCGTGTTGTACATACCTAAAAAATACCGTGCGAACAAAAATCAAATGATAAGAAAACTGTTCAAGAAGTTTTTTGTAGTAAATAAGTTGGTTTAATCTAAATTAAACCTCTCATCTTCCATTGGCGTAGAAATCAAAAACAGAAAAATTCTATAAAACCCATGTACTACGTGGTAAAAACTACTACGTATTAAGTAATAAAAAGCAAATTTCTCGAAATCCGTCAGAGGAATCGAGTCTTATCAAGGGAACCTTTTTTGTAGCAAATGATTTGGTTCATCTGAATTTTGTGCCCAAACCCCTCTTGTTCCATTGGCATAGAAATCTGAAACAAGCAATTAGTAAAATACCCAGGTTCTACGCCCATGGACTGATATTAATCAGAATTGTGGCATGGATTTTTTGCCCCATAAAGCTATGCCAACGTACCAAATTTCGGCAAAATAGTACGAGTAGTTTTTGAATTAATCCAGTAAAACGATTTAAAAATTGTCACTTCAGCGCCGTCTAACGCCCAAACTAAGCAACTTTGTACTAAGGTAAGCTTACTTAAATCGGCTAATTTTGGTCTGAAGAATATGTGGTAGGTTTTTGTAAAGACCTTTTACAGACACCCTGTATAAAACAGTAAGCGCATTGAAAAGTTGAAGACCATTCCCAAATAAATGTTTTTACATTTACTTCGTTCAAACTGTATTTGAAAGTTTTTTTTTAAATCGAGTATTATGGTAAGAATACTTTCAGATCTTGGAATCAGATATTTTTTATTTTAAAACCTATAATTATATTTGACACTTCAAAGCTCTGCTCTATACTAAGCCAGTTTAAGGTATTTAACATTAACTTTATAGATGTATACTTAGTATTACAGGTCAAAGTAGAAATATTTATTTGCTTTAAATACAAATACCGACACATATTTTTGTTTCTGATAAGCAGTGACAACCATAAAGCCTATATGATATGCCCCTAGCAGAGCCCTTGCCAAATTAAATGGATATTTTTGTTCTTTTACATGCCTACCAAAGTTTGTTGTGAAAACTACCAATTCAATCTGTTTCCATGGAGATATCGATATTTTTAGTGGTGTATGTGCAATATATCATTTTAAATAGGGAGACCTGAATAGTTGTAGTGTAAATAAAATATAAAATAGAAATATAAAAAATAACTACAAAGAAATATGGAATTGCAATTATCTAGGGTAGATTATACTGTGGTGGGCGTGACAAATAAAAATTGTGTTGGTTTACTTCCCCCCTCTACTCCTAAGGAGCAACAAAAGGTAAATACTGATAGTAAATATCACTAAAGAATCTCGTACAACCAAAGAGGATCGGACAAACGTATAACCATAGGTGAAACGTCGGGGTAGTAGTACTTTAACTCTGACACACCCAGATATTATGCAACTATAGAGATTTCAGAAGCATATTATTGAGTGCCTACTTCGTACCTACCTTACTACACCTATACACACCTAATTATTAATTATATTATTTCTACTTGTTGCCCCTGATTTCTACTAGAGGGCCAAGTATACAGAAAACACCAGTCAATAGTGGAAACATACGCAGAACTTAGTCAAATTAGCTTACACCCGGTTTTATAGATCAATTAATTGTATATAGCTTCGAGCAGTTCACGTTATTAGATTATAACATGTTTTTGCATTTTCATATGTATTTTATAAGGATCACACGTGTTAGCATTTAGTCTTAAACTTAGTTTAGGTACTTTATATTTTTGTGTGAATACTTTTCTGGGTTTGTCCCGTTTGTATTCCATTTTTGTATAAATAAATAAATAAATAAATAAATGAAGAACTATAGACGAGATTCGCTTAGTACGCTGTACGCAAATTCGCCTAAATTATGCCTAAGCGTGTGTTTGACTGGTTTTCTCTGTAACTATCTATCATTTGGGAAAAACAGTTTACAACAGTATTGCTCTGGGAATAAGACAGCTAAATACTAGACAGTTCAGTAATAAAATTAAAAAATGTTTGCTACTCAGCGCTAATTACTCCTTTGCCGAATTCACTGACAATACAATGCCTTTGCTGCAAACTGCTTAGCTTCCCTGCTTCCCATATCATATAGTTTAATCCATTACTCTTACATCCATGACGACTTGTATTGGAGCTATTTAACGAAATGTGTGTGATAGCAAATTTTGGTTTTAGTTTTAGACTGTGTTTTAATTTAATTTTTTATTACATATTTTGTAACATAGTTTGTAAGGTCAAATTGTACAGCTGAATTGCTTTTCAATAAAGTTTGTCTATTGTCTATTGTCTATACATTTAATATTCTTTAGGTAGCCATAGCTGATAGCGAGGGAATATTGCAAGTTTTTTCAGTAAAAAAGGACGATATACAGCTACATTTTAAAACACTTCCTGGTCCTTCAGTCTCGTCTTTAAGAATTGCTGGTGCATCAGGTTAATATTCTGTATTTTCAATTAAAAGATAAATAATTTTTGTCCAATTGTTTTCCTAACATTTAATGGGTATGTAGATATGCATATTTACAATGCACTACTGATTACTACACTTTTTCTAGGATCAGTAAATGATAAAATATTTATCGCCGCAGGAAATGAGGTAAAAGGATACACGAAAAAGGGCAAGCTCTTCTTGGTTTTTGATTCTGGCATGACGGAAAGCATTAACTCCATGTAAAGTATTTTTTGTTGAGAATTATGGTGGCATGATATGACATATAAATATGTATGTATGTTGAGAAACTTTGTTCTCTAGCCACTTGTTGAGACCTTTTACAATAAGGATTAATCAAATTATGCATAAAGTACAGTTTGGCGTATTTTGACTAATCCTATTGTTTTTCGGTAAGATAAAAAAATGGAAACTATATATTTTTTGTCATCGATTGAAAATCAAAACATGTCGCTATTTGGTACTTAATAGCTTGAAAACGAAAAGTCGGATCAAAATGCGGTTTAGGCCATTATATAGATAGCGTATCTCAAATATTATTTTCTACAATACATCTTCCTATACCTAAAAAATTTAGAAATTGTAGATTTTCGAGAAAAACTAAAAATCGCATTTTATAAAACGGGATTTATTTTTCTTTACTTAAAAAAAAATTTTAATCAAAATTTTGAAAACCTCATCTGAAAGCCCTCCCCAAAATACGTAAAGTGAATAATTAGAATTTTTTAAAATTTTATATAGAGTGAAGTAAATCAAAAGTTGATTTTTAAACTGAAATATTTTATAGGAAATGTATCTCTTTTTACATCCATATTGAGTTTATTCGATTCCCCCGTCATTTTTGAACAACTTGTACTAAAAAGATTTAAAAGTTTCTCACTAATATTAAAGAAATATAGGATATGCCACGAGAAATGCCAAAAAATTACACATTTTCTAGATTCTCAATATCGGCAATTTATGCCGGGTTGGCCATGACTGAAACAGGTGCCCCTATTTGGCAAATCTTAAATTTATCAGTTACGTCAAGGTGTCAGAAAATTAGTGTTTTAATTATTTTTTTGTGGTAATATTACATTGTGTTTAGCTTAAAAAATGTAATATATGTGTTTCTACAATGCATCTTCCTATACCTAAAAAATTTAGAAATTGTAGATTTTCGAGAAAAACTAACAATCGCATTTTTTAAAACGGGGTTTATTTTTCTTTAGTTAAAAAAAAATTTTTAATCAAAATTTTGAAAATCTCATCAGAAAGCCCTCCTCAAAATACGTAAAATAAATATTTAGAACTTTTAAAAATTTTATATAAGTAGGTTGTGCAAAGAACTAAGTAGATCAAAAAGTTCTTTTTAAACTAAAATATTTGATAGGAAATGTATCTCTCTACATCCATATTGGGTTTATTCGATTCCCCCGTCATTTTTGAACAACTTGTACTAAACAGATTTAAAAGTTTCTATATTAAAGAAATATAGGTTTTTATTCCACGCAAAATGCCAAAAAATTACACATTTTCTAGATTCTCAATATCGTCAATCTATTGGTGCTGCTATTTGGCAAATCTTAAATTTACCAGTGAAGTGAAGGTGTCAGAAAATTAGTGTTTTAATTATATTTTTGTGGTAATATTACATTGTGTTTAGCTTAAAAAATGTAATATATGTGTTTTAAAATATCTTTTCTTTCAGTAAGCACAGTAATTTTTCTACAAATAGCCGTATTTATATCATAAAAGGCAAATGTCATTTGTAATATGTCTAATAAGCAAGAGTGATGACGTTCTTTTTTTGAACAAATATGATCCAAGTATGTTGTTTCTCAGTAATTCTGTACGAGTTTTTAAATATCTATTTACGATGCGGACTTTTTCTCGGCTTTTATTGTTTGCCTATATAAAATTGGTAAGTAATATTTATCTTTCTTTAAATTTTAGATTCTTAATTTTGCTCAAAAGCTACTTCTTAACTGAAATAAATGAGGATTCCGGATTTAAAAAGTGCGTTATTTTTAGTTGTGTTTAGACAATTTGGCTAATTTGTATATGTTGGCGGTGTTATTTAATATTTCGTAATGCTTTCGCCCGGCTTTAGTGTACCGGGTGTCCCAATAAATTATGTTTGACTTCAACAAAATTCATATTAAAAATTGTTTATTTTTTTTTTTGCATTTTAATAATGAAAAGGAGTGTCTATGGAAATGTGTTGGTAGAGAAAGGTCAATTCTGTTGAAATACGAAAATTCATATGCATATTTCTTTAGTCATTTGTCTAATTTTTGTGTGTTGATGTTATAGGGTTCAAAAAAGTCATGAAAAAATTAAAAACATCTAACCTGGCCAAGTACAGTTGCGCCTATGGTCCAAATCATAGTCCGCAAGAGTATGACCAAAAAAAAATTACTTATGTTAAGTAATAGTGTTTTATTTTATTTAATAAATTAACAATGTTTATTTTATTTGAATTTTTGAATGCACTCCATGTTCGGTCGCAGAGGGAACCCGATTGCATCCAGCTAGTTGTATAAGGTCTCAACAAGTTGCTTAAGAACAAAGTTTCTCGCATATTATATTCATATTTATAAGTCACATTATGATTATACCGGGTGATGCATGGCTTAGTTGAACATAGGAACCCATGTAAATTTTAAGGTGGCTAAATATTGGCTCCCCTGTACATTTTAGAGAAATTTAATATTCGTTAAGTCCAGCTTTACGTTAATTTTTGACAATAGCGTCATAGAAATTATTTGCTGGTGTTTGCTGTATTACCTAAAATATGAAAATTTCGTAATTTTGCCATCACATTTAATTGAATAAGTTAGGATTGGCTTAGTAAAATTTATTCAAACTTGGCACATGGGTTTATTATATCGGCCTCTTCAAAAAACTATAATACAATCTTTCTCTTAAATATACAGGGGAGCCAATATTTAGCCACCTCAAAATTTACATGGGATTTCCTATATTCAACTAAGCCATGCATAACCAGGTATACCACTTGTCCAATAGTATTCATCTGCAATTATGGTAGCAAAACCCTTTTAAATTTAAATTTGATTCTAGGTTTGTTTTGGGCAACGAACTATTTCTATGCGGAAAGCACGTATACAGCCATTTTCGAGACTGCAAAGATGTTGGCTCCTACTTATGTGGCGATACAATAGTAGATGTTGTTGCATTTTACATGATTAAAGTGAGTATGTAAAATAGTAGGGGCAGTGCGGGGACGTTTTGTAGAAGAGACATTGTGCCACCATTTTGTTGTTGTAGACAAGAAGACTGACATCCCTTATAGCATGCGAGGGTCGAATGATACGAGTTTTGGAACATGCTAGGGTGACTGCAAGTATGGAAGTGGAAAGTCCACCGACTGTACTTCATATTTTTGAAGATGATGATTCTAAAAGTGTTATATTTGGAACTATTGATGGAAAAGTTGGTATATTAGATGTAGAAAAGTAAGCTAACTTACTTTATTGCAACAATTAATTACACTATATGATATTTATAATTTTAATACGGTCTCAGATCTTTTTGGGAACTTTGGTACACATTTTTCTGAAAATGGCGCCAAGAATATAATAGCATCCATTAACATAATAGGCTTTAAATGAAATATTTTTAGTTTGCAAGGTTTTCAACGATGGCTGATCTTCAATGACAAGAACTTAAGTCCCATTTTGTGCATTGACAGTTACGATATGTCTGGCAATGGCGTAAAAAATTTAATTTTAGGAAGACAGGATGGGAACATTGAAATTTATTATGTTAACATTCATGATGCAATGGACTCTACCTGTTTAATTTTTGTCGAGGTGAGAATTAATAACCGGGGATGTAGCTCTAAGATATTTTTATAATTCATCAGATAAATATGGATTATAGATGATTCTCCTAACTTGTATATCTCAAACAAGAAACAAAACATAAAAAATTAATACTCTGTAAAGGGGTTCTAGCTCTATATACAGGGTGTTTCCTAACTATGGTACGATTCAAAGACTACTGAACTGTCCTCCTGTAATTTTACAGTAATGGAAGTATTTAATCAAATAGATAGATTACATATTAATCTGGGAAGTGGACCTGACGGCCTTTTTTAAAAAATACTAAATTTGTTTTATCTGGCATAATTTGTTCCCTATTCAATTTATTACTATTAGTAGGCATTTTTCCTATTAAATGGAAAACATGTTATATCACACCTGTATTTAAGTCAGTTGATAGAGCTAACATATCAAACTATAGGACAATCAGTAAAACTTCTCTCAAACCAAAAATTTTTGATAGCTTAGTAACAGACAAAATATCCCCTCATTTTAAAAACATCCTTTCCGTTACCCAACATGGCTTAATTAAAGGAAAATCCACAGTCACAAACTTAATATTATATCAGAGTGATTTGGTTAGGACTGTTGAATCTCGGGCTCAGGTTGATTCAATCAGCACAGATTTTAGTAAGGCCTTCGATAGAATCAATATTTCTACTCTCATTAAAAAACTAGAAGCCTTAGGGGTGACTAGAAGTTTGTTGCAGCGGAAAAAAAGCTTGTTAATCGAAAGAATTCAATTGGTAAAAATAAAAAATTTCGTTTCTTATCCAATCCATGTAATATCTGGTGTGCCACAAGGAGGACATCTCTCGCCATTGTTGTTTAACTGCTATATAAATGATGTGGTAGATTTTATTCATTATAGTGAGATATTGTTATATGCGGATGATTTAAAGTTGTATAAATCAATTTTAACATTAAAAGACTCTAAACAATTGCAAGCAGATCTCACTTGTTTTGCACTTTGGTGTAGAATTAATGACTTGGATTTGAATCTTAATAAGTGCAGGGCTATATATTTCTTTAAAATTCATGTAATCATAATATATCCATATTTATTGCTTGGTCACACCCTAGAGAGAGTGAACTCTTTGAAAGATTTAGGAGTAACTTTTAATCAAGATCTCACTTTTAATCTTCACATCGAAAATATTTGCAATAGAGCATTAAAACTCCTTGGCTTTGTGGTTCGCACTTTGAAAGAGTTTACTAATATTTTTACATTAAAAAATGTTTACTGTTCAGTGGTAAGATCCATTCTTGAGTATGCCTGCCCTGTCTGGTCTCCAAATTATAATGTTTACATATTCTTGCTCGAAAAGGTACAAAGACGTTTTCTTAGACATATTGCCTACAGGTTAAAAATTCCAGTTGAAGACATAAATTATGAGGAACTTTCAATATTGTTGAATCTTCCTAAACTAGAAATTCGTAGGAGAAATCTTGGCATATGTTTTATGTATAAAATTGTTAATGGTTTAATTGACTGCCCTCCTCTTTTGGGTACTATCAATATTCATGTTCCTATAAGAAGAACAAGGAATATAGAACTATTCGATATATTATACCATAGTACAAATTATGGCTATTTTAGTCCTATATCAAGAATTTGTAGGGATGCCAATCAATTGCCTAGAGATATAGATTTCTTTAATATGTCTTTACAAAGCTTAAAAACTCGTTTACAACGGCATATTTAGTATTAAGTCTAGTTACGTGTCACCTATCTGGAACTTTATTCTTATTTGTAAATCACGTTACTACAGATAACTATATATTTTGTTTTATGTTATTATTTTTGTTTATTTAATTTATATTATAGATTTTGTTTATTCATGTTGATTTTGTAATGGCTGGTCCGTCAATAAAGAATTTTAAAACTTCAGAGGGTGATACGTAAGGTCGTTTTAAGAAAAAAAGTTCCTATGAACATATGTCCGAAGTTGCTTCGTTTCTGAGATACAGGGCGTTGAAGTTTTAAAAAAAAAACGGTCATAGATATCCTTAAACCGATTTGGTTGAAATTTGGTTCAGTTATTTGAACTAATAAGGCGCTTATTTAGCCCTAACTGGATTGAAATTATTAGATCCAGTGGCATCTCAGTGGGCACCACAGTCAATTATTATTGAGAAGAAAAAGTACGCCACTGCCTTTTTTTTAGTTTTTTTATTTGTTCAGATTAAGCAACTACAAATACAACTTCTTGGTCTTTTGTGTTTTCTTCTTATCTGGCTTCGTTTGCGAGAAAAAAAAAAAAAAATCACTTTAACTCCTTTTAAAAGCTATTCATGGACAACATAAAATAACAACCAAAAATAAAAAAATAAACAGTTTCGACCTTACAGTAAATGAGCAAAATGTCCACCATCTGATAAAATGCACGACTGCAATCGATTTGTCATTGATTGGCTGACACTTTCAAAAATACCTGGAGTATTCCTTATGACATAGCAATTGTCAATTATCCGACTCCTCAAGTCATTCACATCTAGTAGATACAGGAGTTTTATAAACAAGAGCCTTCAGATGACCCCATAAATAGAAATCTAGAGGATTAATATCAGGACTGCGAGCTGGCCAATTTTGAGGTCCTGCACGTCCAATCCAGCGATTAGGGTAGGTGATGTCGAGATGCTGACGAGCAAGAACACTAAAATGAGCTGGAACCCCGTCGTGCATAAACCACATGTTGACTCTTACATGTAGGGGTACTTCTTGTAACAAAATGGGCAAGTGATGTCGCAAAAAGTCCGTGTAGGATTCACCTGTTAATCTTGGCGGTAAAAAAAATGGGCCAATTAGGTAGCCACCAATAATTCCTACCCAAACGTTGAGCGAAAATTGTTGCTGAAAATGACTTTCTCTAATAACGTGAGGATTTTCGTCAGCCCAAAAAAGGTCATTGTGAAAGTTCATAATAGCATCTCGTGAAAAATTTGCCTCGTCCGTAACTAAAATATTTGGTGAAAAATTATTATTGTGTGTCATCCTATGAATCAACCACCTGCAAAACATTAATCTTCGGTGAAAATCCCGAGGCAGTAGAGCTTGGACCCGCTGTATGTGATATGGGTACATGGAGGTTACTTTTTAGAACTTTCCAAACGGTTTTTGGGCTGACTTCAAGCTAGGATCTTATTCTATCGCATCAAGTATAGCTTTCTCTAGTTCAGGCGTTGTTGCAGTTTTTGGACTTCCTGTATTTTTATTAAAACTCCCAGTTTCACATAATCTTGCATGTAGCGTTCTAAATGTTTTAGCACATGGGATTACTCTGTTAGGATATCTGTCCTGGTAAATTCTTCGTGCTTCTTCCGCATTTCCATTTGCTAATCCATATATCAAGTGCATGCCAGCCATTTCAGCGTTAGTAAAATTGTTCATGATGGAATCACTGCTAGTTGACAACTCTGAATTTTACTGATAATATGACAATACTATTAATGTCAGCTGCTCTCCAAAGCAGGTAGGTAGGTACTGCATTTGGCCTTGGCAATAATTTGTTATAAATAGCAGATGTGGTAAGCCAAAAATGTGATAATAAAAACAAACCTATTGAAACCAGTCGTGCATTTTATCAGAAGGCGGACATTTTGCTCATTTACTGTAAGGTCGAAATTGTTTATTTTTTATTTTTGCTTGTTATTTTATGTTATCCATGGATAGCTTTTAGAATAAGTTAAAGTGATTTTTACTGTATTTCTCGCAAACGAAGCCAGATATGAAAAAAACACAAGAGACCAAACAGTTGTATTTGTAGTTGCTTAATCTGAACAAATAAAAAAAACTAAAAAAAAGGCAGTGGCGTACTTTTCCTTCTCAATAATAATTAATAAATCGCCGTATTACTCCAAATAACTGAACCAAATTTCAACCAAATCGGTTTAAGGATATTTATGACCGTTTTTTTTTTAAACTTCAACCCTGTATCTCAGAAACGAAGCAACTCCGGACATAATATGTTCATAGGAATTATTTTTCTTAAAGCGACCTTACGTATCACCCTCTGAAGTTTCTTACCGTAGTTAGGAAACACCCTGTATATTTTCTGCAATGACGGTAGGTACTATACAGGGTGTTTCATTAATATTGCGATAAAGTTCAGAATGTGTTTCTCTGCTTAAAAATATGAAAAGTATATATATTATAATATACTCTGTAAACTCTAATTGCATGTGTCACGACACCATTATTTTTAGAACTGTAACGAGAGTATAACATCTCTACAATGTGGCGTGGTCGCTGCACAGGGTTACGACGAGGTCCTAGCCGTAACTTACAGTGGTAGGATTTTTGGACTGACTACTCAAGTGACGGACGCTAATTTCGATGGATCTACCGGGAGTTACATTTTTTCCAGTGATGCATCTGCAAAAATGAATAAACTAAAGTAAGTTTGGTCTATGGATTTGTTAAGGTTTTTTATAGAGTTGTCGTTTTTAAGAAGTGATATGGAAGAATTGCAGCTGAAACTTAACAGAGAAAGGGAAAAATATCAAAACTCTACCGTGAGTAACACTTTTATGGAACTCTCGGCTATATCAGTAATTCCAGTAAATTCTTCGGTAAGTAGTTATAGGTCGAAATATACTGGCCGACAAAAGGGGGGTGTTTGATTTGATTGATGCGTTTTTCTGGCATTTCAGTTTACATTAGACAGAAAAAGTGCCTCTTATTTTCTAACAATAGAGGCTCCTACTGCTATAGATAACATTTTGATAGAGTGTAACTCCAAAGTAGACTTGTTGGATGTGGAAAAAAATACAGCTGTAGTGAGTTATAGTGAACCCAGTTTTTTCCAGGTGAAACGCTCAACAAAATAATAAATTTTTGGTACATTTCTCATCGTTTTTAGAATAAAACACATCTTTTGGCTACTTATCGGTGCCAAGTTAACACAAGCCGAATTGAATTGAAAATTCAGACAGATGAAGGTGAAAAGGGACTGTTGCAAGTGTACGTTTCTCCAGTGTTGCAACCAAAATGTAGTAAATTAGTACAGTTTGACATTAAAGCACTGTCCTTACATTTCAGAGTTCATGAATATAATGATCTTAACAGGTAAATGACGACACAGATGTCCAAAATATACTTAAAACCTTTATATGACCTATTTAGGATATAGTATGGTCATAACTATTAATTTTTTTAGGCCATTTAGTGAACTAAAGATTAAAGGAACTTTTACGCTTGCTGAAATTCATACCTGGATTGGTCACTGTTTACCGGAAGTTCCTGAAAAACCACAGGTTTCAAACGAATCAGCTCTATTTTTTGAATCAAGCTTACTTCACACTGTACTAATATGTTCATACAAGTAAGTTTTGAGGTTGCGAACTCTTATATGTGCAATAATCGATCCTTCATTATTAAAAAATGTTAACGAGCTTGATTTTTCATACGTTAATTTTGATTTCAAATAAGAGGGATCCATTTTGCTAATTTCAAACTTGTATCTTCAACCCCTTGGCGTGGATCCATCCCTAGAAGTTTAAATGGGATGAGGAGTCGAGTGATACCTCAAAGGTCTTCAAATTCTCTTTTTAACGCTGCCTAATTTTGTAAATTTGAAAAAAAAATGGCTTTTAAGAATGCCAAAGAAAGTCTTATAAAATAATTTCGATAGAACCTAATAATTTAAAAAAACTAGGCAGCCTTAAAAAGATAATTTAAATATTTCTGAATTGAGGTATCACTGCACCGCTGGTTAGATTTTTAGGGGTTTTAATTGGCTGGCCTTGTATTTGCAGAAAGAGTGAGGCTGAATTTAGATCTGACAACATAACAACACTTTGTGTGCTAAAGGAGATACTGACAATTGAAGCTACTAAAAAGAAAGCAAAAATAGACATAAACATTAGTAAGTATACGGGTTAGGTTAGGAACTAACCAGAGAAATTTTTGATTGCATTCGTAAGAAATCCGTACACTTGTGTTACAAATGACATGTATTAATCCAAAGATCGCAAAAAGATATAGGACATGTCAAGATATTAAACAAAAATACCAAAATTAAAAATTTTCCTGAGCTTTTAATTCCTCTGCTCTCATACAGGGTGTTAATAAAGTATGTGGCCAAACTCTAGGGTGTTATAACTTGCTAAATTTTACGACAAAAAGTTTATAGAAACATAGATCCGCAAACGTTTTATTTTTAAGATACACTTTTTAAGCGGAACATAAATATGTACGCCACTGCCTTCCTTTTTGGCAGCACAGGTACGTATATAGACAGTTCAATGTCTAATATAAAGTACCTTTTGATACTTTTTTGATTTTGGCTTTGTCTAGGAGATAAATGCAACTTTCTATTGGTATTTAGTAATATACCCTAAATCTAGTCAAATGATTAAATTATTCTTGTAGATATCAACGATGATTGTATAAGTCATGTTATAAAAATTGTCGAACCAAGATTAATGCAACATAAAAAAATACTGAAAGACAAAGAACTTCATGAAGCCCTTAACGAATTAGAAATAGCGGAGGAAGAAAACGTAAAATATTTATCTAAAAGATACAAGGACTTATTGCAAAAAAGAAGCGAACTAACAGAACATTTTAAAATTTTTCCTGACTATTTGGAAAGACTCTATGGTAAGAAATACACAGGGTGTTTCTTAAGTAGAAGTCAAACATTCAGTCGCGTATTGTATGGCAAAAAATAAGTTTTTCTTTTATTATACAGGGTATAATAAAAGGTCTGTACAAAATCTGGGCACATATTCCTGAGGCCAAAATAAGGCGATTTGAAGCAACTTACCTTAGTCCGAAATTGCTCCGTTTCCGAGATACAGGGTGGTAAAGTCAAAAAATAAAAATCGAATTTTTTAAAATTAATGAACATTCTTTAACGTATTACTTTTAAACTTGGTACCCGGGGTTTTTTTGGGATGCGAAACCCGAATACGGATACCTTTTCACTTTGACCATTAGAGGGCGCTTCACAAAGAACTTCTTATGGTTTAGAATCGCCATAACTTTTTTATCAGTGTCGTTTTTTCCTAAAACTAATTTCTTGAGCATTTGAAAACATTTTGAAACAAAAAAGGTACTCTTGTGCAAATCCGCTAGAGTAAGCCGTTTTTGAGATATTTCGGTTTTTAGTGTTCGATGCCGCACCGGAATATTTAAATTATTTTGAATAAAAAACTCCGCTAAATTTTCGGCAGGAAAAAATGTTTCACTTGGGTTAGTTACAGCAAGCTTTGCAGGAAGAATTTGAGTATGGATTTTTTTTTAATGAAATGAGGAACAATTTTATTTTGAAAGTAAATTTAATTAGCATCAACTTTTAGTAATTGTTCAAAATGACCTCTGTTAACATAAGTACAAAGATTAACACGACGTAAAAAGTTTAAATTTACTCTTTGCATCAATTCCGCATCGTTCTTTAATATGTTGACTGCATTTTGAATTACTCCCCACAATTCCTCTTCATTATTAATCGGTCTGGAGTATACCATCGTTTTTAAAGACCCCCATGAAAAATAATCCAACGGAGTCATATCCGGTGAGCGTGGCGGCCACTTTACAGGAGCGTCATTTCCTCTACCGATCCATCTGTTTGGATACTGTCGATGCAAATAATTGCGGACATTTAAACTAAAATGTGGTGGAGCACCGTCATGCATAAACCACATATCTCGTCGAAGTTGTAATGGCAAATCTTCTAATAAATGTGGCAGCATATTTTGTAAATGTTCTAAATAATCCACACCATTTAGTCGTGGCGGTAAAATGACAGGACCAATAATAAAATTGCCAATGATTCCTGTCCAGACATTAATTCTAAACTCACGTTAATAATGAGTTACTTTCGTGGCATGCGGGTTTTCATCAGCATAAACATGTTCGTTATGTAAGTTGGTTACACCACTTCATGTAAAACATGCTTCGCCAGTAAATAAAATGTGCTTAGCAAAATTCACATCCTGTTGTTTTTGTTCGGTAATGAATCGACAGAAGTCCAATCGTTGATCGAGATCCGGAGCCAAAAGGTCTTGTACCTTTTGGATATGGTATGTATGAAGCTGCTGTTCTTTTAATGTTTTATGAACTACATCCTCGAATAGTCCTACCTCTAAACCTAAGCGTCTGGTGCTTAATTTTGGATCTTTAGCAATTCTTTCCAAAATTTGTTTCTCAACCTCAGAAGTTCTTATTGCACGTTGCCGTCCATAATTGGCAGTTAAAGAAGTAAAGCTACCGGTTTCGCCAAGGCGTCTTTCAATAGCAGCAAATGTTTGATGGTTTGGTATGCGCCGATTTGGATATCTTTCCCTGTATACCCTAACACTTTCGCGGCCATTTCCTTCACAATACCCAAAAACCAATAGCATATCCGTCATTTCTGCAGAACTGTATCCTTCAGCCATCCTTACAGTCAATTTAAAATTTAACTAACACATTTCAAACACCTTATTTATTCTCGCATTGGCAAATTCTTACTGAAACACTTACTGTAAACAACATAGACTGATAGCGAAAATTCTTAAAATACGAAAAATGTTTACATTTAAATAGTCTGTTGCAATAAAAAATTTAAAGGTGTTTATCAAACAGGTAAAAAATCCGAGGATTTTTGATGTGACACTCCAAAAAAGTATCTAAAAAAAATACATTTTCCACTGCTAATTCACTGACCACATTTCATCCTCAAAGATAACAGCAAACATTTTTTATTCAGAATAATTTAAATATTCCGGTGCGGCATCGAACACTAAAAACGGCTTACTTTAGCGGATTTTCACAAGAGTACCTTTTTTGTTTCAAAATGTTAAAAAAATTAGTTCCTTAACAAAAAAAGGCAAAAACTACACTGATAAAAAAGTTATGGCAATTCTAAACCATAAGAAGTGCATTGTGAAGCGCCCTCTAAAGGCCACAGTGGAAAGGTGTCCATAATCGGGTTTCGCATCCCAAAAAAACCCCAGGTACCAAGTTTTAAAGTAGTACGTTAAAAAATGTTCATTAATTTTAAAAGATTCGATTTTTATTTTTTAACTTTACTGTATCTCGGAAACGGAGCAATTTCGGACTAAGGTAAGTTGCTTTAAATCGTCTTATTTTGGCCTCAGGAATATGTGCTCAGATTTTGTACAGACCTTTTAGAGACACCCTGTATAAACCTTGGGTCTTAAGGCAGCCATTGTCGAGCTACAGGGGACAACTAGTATTGGTCAAAAAATACTTCCCTGGATTTTTGACCTCTACTTAAGAGTTATATCTGCATTAAATGTATACAGTTATTGATCCTTAATAGTTAGTAGGAAACCTTCTTTGTTCTAGATTCTATAATAAACCTTTATACAAGTTACAATAAATTAAAAGGCATTCAACAGGGAAGAAACAAGACCCAGCAAATCAAGGAGTATCTACTGAACTATTCTTATAATGACTTAATAGGCTTGTTCATGCCAGCAACTATAGTTGCAGATTAAAATGGTTTATAGTTGAAATAGTTTTTGTCTGCGACCAATAAAATAATACCAGGCATTACAAATTTAATTTTGAACATTTTATGTTATCCATTACCCATGTTATAGCCGTTGAGTTATGAGTTCATAACCCAACGGTTTCATAACATAGAATATTAATTTGATAAAGTTTAAAGCCATGGAAGACCAATATCAGTTATGTCAGTGTCAGACAAATTGTCAAGAAATAATGCTATGCTACTCTAGGTACCGGGAGATGCATGGCTTAGTTGAACATAGGAATTCCCATGTAAATTTTGAGGTGGCTAAATATTGGATCTCCTGTACATTTTAGAGAAAAATTGAATGCCAATTTTTTAAAGAGGCCGATATAATAAACCTATGTGCCAATAAATTTTAATAAGCCAATCCTAACTTATTCAATTAAATGTGATGGCAAAATTACGAAATTTTCATAGTTTAGATAATACAGCAAGCACCAGCAAATTATTATTTGGCATTGGCAAAACGAAAAGTAGCGTAAGTGACAACATTTTCATTGAAGGCGCTTTAATTATAAAATATGAGCTATTTCATTAAGAGAAAAGTAACTATGATTAAGTGGCATTATACAGGAAACCGTTTAAGAGCAGTGTCTGAAATGTTTTCAGTTCAATTCCCTGATAGCCCTCCCTTCTATTTCATTAATTAAAACTTATCATTAGTAAATTTGAGTCTAAAGACACTGTAATAAATAACTGTAAATGCTCAACTCAGAATGTCAATAGAGCTGAAGAAAGGGATAAGAGATCCTCATACACATTATTGGACCATTATTTATTGAAGGCAACCTTACAGCAGTAACCTATTTGGACGTACTACAAAATGGAATTGAACCCGCACTAGAAGAAGTTGTACGCGAAAATCAGGAGATCTGGTATTAAATCGATGGTTGTCCTGCCCATAATTCTCTCATGGCTAGGGAATACTTGCAAAATATATTTAACGGAAATATTATTGGCCCACGGCATCTAATCCTTTGGCCAGCCAGGTCTCCTGACCTTTCGCCAAACGACTTCTTTCTGTGGGGTCACGTAAAAAATTTTATTTATAAAGATGTAAAATCTTAAAATCTAGACCAGCTAAAAAACTGTATTTCGTTAGAATGTGACAGAATTTCTCAATATTAACTCAGTAATGCTAGAAATGAATTTTATGATCGGTTAGGATATTGTTTAGGTGTTAATGGAGGGTTGTTTGAACATTTAATTAATTAATGTTTTTGTGAAAATCTGTAGTCTTAGGTACGTTATGTTAAATTAAAGGCTTAGTAAGAAAAACATAATGGTGTTTTTTATTTTGGATGTGTGATTGGTGAAACGAAAATGTGTTTTTAATGTGAAACAATCTTTACTCCTTATGTCCAGCTTTACGTCAAGTTTTGACAATAGCGTCATAGAAATTACTTGCTGGTGTTTACTGTATTACCTAAACTATGAAAATTTCGTAATTTTGCCATCACATTTAATTGAATAAGTTAGGATTGGTTAATAAAAATTAATCAAACTTGGCACACGGGTTTATTATATCGGCCTTATCAAAAAATTATAATACAATTTTTCTCTAAAATGTACAGGGGAACCAATATTTAGCCACCTAAAAATTTACATGGGATTTCCGATGTTCAACTAAGCTGTTCATCGCCCGGTATGTGCCTGGCACTGATTTACTCATTTGATAGACAATTAAAATAATCAGGGTTTTGAATGTGCCAGTGGCAATATAAATTTGAAGGTTTTGACACATTAGAAACCATGATTATTTTAATCGTCTATCAAATGAGTTAATCAGTGCGAAAAGTACCGGCACTAAGTCTATCTTTTTATATAAGAAAGTTAGCCTATGCTAGGTTAGTGCCTTCCGCTCGGACGCAACGTTCATCCTTGCCGGTTATAGCTATTATTACATGATCGTCAAATAATGTACTATTATTGAACGCTGATACCTATTAGCTTAGATGGGTTATAAACTAATTAAAAAAAATCGACCTTATCGTGTAGGAAAAACGTTGCCAATTACAAATTCAGAAATAATCATTTTTAAAGTATCATAATATTTGATTAAATCCACATTTTTTTAACAAAACGTGTAAGTAACCAAGTCCGGCATAATTCCATATCTCACAAAGAAAAGATAAATTAATTATGATTGTATCAAGTTGAGGAAATATTTCTGAACTCGGGTCACTCAATAACAGGATTCATTATATTTACATTAAAGACAAAAACTTTCTAGGTATACCTATAAATATTTATAAATTGAAGTATTGGATGTTGTCTATTTGGGTTTTGCAGAGGCATAGTGTTGTCAACTTTGCGCCAAATCACCATGAGATCCATATTCCGTCACTCGACGTTTTTAGTTATTTTAGCGGTGCTGTTTCAAATTTGTGAGGGTGTGAGCGAGAACATTTTTGACAGTTCAGTGATTGGTCCTGACGCGGTACTAAGTGCTGTGAAACTTTACATACCTACGATTAATTCGAAAAATGATCAGTGCAGAAATCACAGCTTGTTGTACTTGGAGCAACTTAAGGAATTGAAGCTATGGGCTACAGAAAGTACGTAAAAATTCACTAGCTTTGGAGAAGTAAGATAAAGCACTGACTTTTTTTAGTGTTTGATGCATCCACGAAATTCCCCAGTGGTCTGTTATACGGATCCACCTACAACACCGGGAATTTCGATGAGTGTTTGGAAGTTAAGGTTCCCTACGAACAGGAGGAATTTAAAGGGAAATATTGCATGGCACGGTTTACATTAAACCCGGTAGAACATGACTTCATACAGCAAGGCGTTGATTGGGAAAATGATGATTATAAAAACTATTTCAACATATCGGTAACGCAAAAACTTCTGGTGAGTTCCAATGCAGTTTTGTAATCTCCATTAAGTAGTTTTACCTGACCACAAGACTTACATTGCAGCAGTTACAGGATTAGTATTTTTGTCATGTTTTAGGCCTACGCTAACTCAATGTCGAGGACCAAACGAAACGATTACCACTTGGCATTTTGCCTGCCATCCTCTTGTTCCCATAGTGATTTGAAAGATTCGCTGAACAGTGTTATTACTGAGCGGAGATTAAAAGGCTTTAAAATAGATGTAGATATTAAGAAAGAAGATTGTCAAACGGAAGACGATCAGAATAGAATAAGCAATGGTGATATTATTTTTGGGTACGTCAATTTTTGCTTATTATTGGCTAACGAAAACGAAAAAATCCCGATTTTTCATAATTATCGTTACTTTTGGGGAACTCTTATTTTCAAACCTGTAATTTCAATCCCCTAGCGGAGGTAAGCACTACTAACTAACCTAAATGTTTAAATGGGATAAGAAGTCAAATGATACCTCGATTTTACCTGCCTAGTTTTTTTAAATTTGGTTCAGTAGCTTGCAAGAAAATACCTTTGCCATAAAGTAGTTTTTTTTGCACCAAACTAAGAAAACTAGGCAGCGGTTAAAAGAGAATTTAAGGACCTTTCAATTGAGGTATCACGTGTAGCCTATTCCAGCTAGGGTAACAGGTTTCCCTTTTGAAAACAAAGTTGACATGTCTTAGTGATTTTTTTACAAGTGATGGTAAACATGAAAAATTGGGCTTGCTTCGTTTCGACTGGCGACCACTGTATTTAATCCCTAATATTAATTTTAGGAGCATATTCAGTTTGTATGTATTAGTCATTGTAGTTGCCTCCATATGGTACAAAATAGCTGTCCAAACGAATTACGAAAAAAATGGTAAATATTAAAATAACATAAAAGCCAGAAGGAAGTCGAACGCAAACGTGCACTTCTTTTCTACCTAAAAATAGTTACTTAAACTGTAAATGTTCTTTTAGGAAAGTTATTTAAACTTGCCAAATGCCTGGCCTTAGCAGCGAACACAAAAAAAATCCTAAGTGTCAAAAAACGAAACTCCGACGGTTTGGATTCTCTTGCAGGCATGAAAGTGATTTCCATGTTCCTTATTATTTTAGGACACAGATGTATGTTTATTTTTGGGTCACCTTTACAAAACCCTAAATTTTTAGAACAGGTAAGCGTTCTATGAAACTAAAGCTATTTTTGACAACTATTTTAAAAAGTAGACAATTTGTGAAATTTAATTTAAAAAAACTCATTTATTTATTTTTTTAATGTGGAGTAGAAAATCAACTTTTATTTAATTTCAATTCAATATTTGTAACTACATGTTGTCTTGACAATTTAACTAATTTACAGCGAAACATATTGTAAATATAAAGTCAAATTGTCAGCAAAATGGTTTTAAATATAGTAAAAGTTAGTTATTAAAAAAGTTAAATAATTATTTACCTGAACCGCATACAAAAACTAATAGAAATGAGCATATGATTTTGTGTTACTAAAGTATACCTAAATTTTAGTTGTACTTGAAAGCCGAGGCAGCTGTCCTCTTGAATGGCACCATCATTGTAGATACATTTTTTATTATTGCTGGATTCCTAGCTTCATACTTATTACTGGATAAAATGAGCAGGAAAAACTCATTACTGACCATCCCGTATATCTACCTACATCGATTCTTAAGGTAGATACATTTTACATATTATTTGCTTAGCAGTGGCAGTGAAACTAATAATTAATTCAAAATATTTGTTTTTTAGAATATTGCCGTCGTACGCTGTAGTACTAGCATTTTATAGCACCGTATTTTCGAAGATTGGTTCAGGACCCTTCTGGCAACAGAGAGTTGGAGTAGAACAAGAGAGATGTAGTAAAAACTGGTGGGCAAACCTGCTATTTGTTAACAACTATGTAAATTTAGATCAAATTGTAAGTATTTTTTTTTATACAGACACAGACAACTATACCGCCTAATAAAACAATTTAACACAACTGTTTATTATAAAGACTTTTTGCTGTAAATTGGAATATCTCTCCCCTGAACATAGATATAAAATTATCAATTAAAAAGCAGACTAAGTAAAACCAGGTAGATAGTATTCAGCTATAATTTGTAATTTCAGCCTAGCGCTTTTCGCTTTATGCTAAGTCATTATCAGGGCTAGGTTAGGTTAGGTTAAAATGGAAATGGCAGACTTCTGGTATGTCCAGAGAGTCTCACTATAGGAACCACGGAACCTATCCACATCAGCTTCCTGATGGCTAGTGCGTCGTACAACTCGGAAGAATCTTGGCAGCTCACTCTAACCAGCCACTACTGTTAATAAACCTAGTAAGTCCACCCAGTTGTAAGCTGCTTACTTCCTCCAGGACATTCACACAAGTGTTGAATACTTTCCTCCTCTTCCTCGTCTCTGCACCTTCTGCAGAAGTCGTTAGCTGATCTTTGCATATGTTCAGGCAGTATCTGGTAACCACGGCAGTGATATTTCTTAGGTTCTTCCGACTATGTAGTAATAACGCTGCGGTTTTCCTGTAATCAAGTATGGGCCACAATTGCTTGGAGATGCTACAGGTTGTTAGCTCTGTCCATCTGCTTATTGCAAGTTATTTGGTTATGCGATCTATCTCCTCATCAGCAGACTCAGTGCCATCTATGCTGTAACGACCAGGAACCCAACACAGAGTGAGTCGATGCGCTGGGCAGAGCAAGTATGCAGAGATTGGTGCGACAGCGTTTTACTAGTTTTGATTTAATGTTGTTGAAACAAATTGCCTTTATCGCTGCTTGACTATCTATATAGATATCTATTGACGCAGCTGGATGTTCCTGCAGGATATTTAGTGCTTTATCTACTACCGTAACTTCTTCTCGAAGAATGCTGCAGTAGTCCGGAAGTCTTTATGACCTCTGTGTTTGCATGCTCTCAGAGAAGATACCAGCTCCCACTCCGAAGTCCATTTTTGAGTGATCGAGTGATCTGTCTCCATTGCCGTCCCACTCTTCCCCACTCGGAATGAGCACAGAAAATCCTTCTTCGAAGTCGGTTAGTGGGACGATGTAATCAGTCCGCTCTCGCAACATTTGGACTGGATAAGCCCTTAGTATACTGCTGTGCCCGTAGTTGGTGTCGTTCCAGCATTTCGACTCTTTTAGTCGTAGAGCACTTTTTGCAGCGACACTTTCGCCATAAATATCCACGAGTTGCAGATGTAACATCACTTCTAATGCCACCGTCGGTGTTGAGTGAAGGGCACCAGTCCTAAATAAGCTGCTCGTTGTATCGTCATTAGTTCTTTGTGTGTAATGTTTTTTCCAAAGCAGTCCACCAGACCAGGACTCGGTAGGTTAGTATAGATCTTATGACGGTCGTATAAATCCAATGTACTATATGGGGTTTCTATCCCTACTTTTTACCAATGGCTTTTTTGCAGGCAACTGACTCATTTTAACTCGTTCTTGTAAGTTCATCAGAACTTAGGCTACGTCAATAATAAAGGTCCCTTAAAGAAATGAAGGAAACAGTTCTAAATGTTTTTGTTGTCTGCTGGTTTTTACATTAAACATAAAATATGGCAAGTTTTATTTTTATGCGGTACCTTTGTCCATGCGTACAAGCTTACATCATAAGAACTACCTATGAAGTAAAAATGAACAAAAAAAAATAATATATTTCTTTTTAGTGTATGTTCCAATCCTGGTTTTTGGACTGCGATATGCATTACTTTTTAATAACGCCCTTTCTCGTTTATCTATTACAAAGGAAACTCAGAACAGGCTTGACAGCTGTCGGAGTCTTGATTTTTGCCAGCCTCACGGCGTCATTTGCCATTGTTTATGTCAACAACTACGACGCCATTTTACTACTATACACAAGGTAGGTAAAATATAAATCCTAATTCTTTAGTCAGTTTTATTTATTTATTTATTTACGTAACAACATTTTCAAGATATAAAGCATTTACAAATTACAAAATTAAATAAATTAACCTAATCTAGGATAGCCCATTTGGCAAGAACTTTAAATTTATCATCAGACTGATTAAAGAAATGTAAGGAATTATAAAATTTATTGACATTTGTCGACATCCTGTTTATAGGACTATGTGCCAGATAATTCTTTTAAATTAAATCAATTTCAGATTGCTACGAGACCCAGTTTTAAATGACAACTTTCAAAACATTTATATACCGTCTCATATGCGTGCCAGTCCGTACCTGCTAGGCATTCTCTTTGGTTTCGTCAAGTACAAGATCAAATCCAGCGACTACAAGATTCCGAAACACATCGTCTACTCAGGTTGGATTATGAGTGTGTCCATGCTGCTGACCACCGTGTACACGGGATTTATATTCTACATACCTAACAGCTTCAAAAATCAATTATTCACGGCTTTTTATTCGTCGATGCACCACTTTACTTGGCCACTCTGTATCGGTTGGATGATTATAGCCATAACTGAAGGACACGGAGGTAAGAAATTACAGTATAATTAATTAACTTTGGTGGTCATCGTAAGAGCGATTTGAACGAACTTTAAAAATGTATTGTGAAGCCGTTTTAAGCGCTAGAAAAAAAAAACAACGACATTGTGTTTACGGAATTATTCTAAGAGAAAATCTTCTCGAAATCGAGAGTTAAATTTCCAACTTCCAGAGAACTAGTAAATAATATCATCAGAATAAACTGGCAAAACGACATCAAATATCTGGGACTTTCGTTCAACAGCTAGGCGCCATGTACTTGTTTTTAAATCGACATACAGACAAAGATAAATTCATACAAGACAATAGTAAGACCAATCCGGCATACAGACATGGTGCACAAGCACAATCAACAACACATCATACAAGAAACTAAAACTTACAAGGTATTACAAAACAAAGCACCCAAAATCATTGAGAACGCACGTACTACACAACGATTTACAAATCCGACATGTCCAACAATAACAGAACACATTAACAAACTTATAGTGGACTATTACAGAAGAGCAGAGGTGTCATAAAACAATCCCATCACACAAACTCGCATTCAGGCACCACCAAATACTAGATACAAATTTCCACGGGATTGGCTAACTACCCTGAACCGACAACAAAAACCCACTTAATTAAAAACAAACCAATTACAAAGAAACACGAAACAGAAATCCGGCAGAAAAATTAATCAATCAAGACAAACATAGAAGCTCTCAAAATCCAAACAAACCTAACATGTTATGCCTAAGAAGAAAACACATACCTGACAAGTTTACAGTGGCATTAAGTAATGTGTTAATAATAATGACTTTAGCCACAGTGTTTTTGAAGCGTAAAACACACTAACAAACTACTTTTTTTTTAGGAATTGTCAAACCTTTTTTGGCTTGGAGGCCTTTAATATTTATGAGTAGAATAACATACTCAACATTCCTTGTTCACGGGGCAGTTCAAATTTACTCTGTAAGTTCAATTCGGACCCCAATTTACGCGAGCGTTTTTAACATTGTAAGTATTTGTTATTAATAATAATGCCTGCATCAGGAATGTCATTACTTTCAAAATTGTTGCTTCATTACTTCTTAACATTAGGCGATTGACACCAATATCGTTATCGTTTGTAATAACAGTATTAATGACCCTATCAGGACGCCTATACCAATTTAACATGCAATTGGAAATACTTTTGAAAAATTCATTTAAAAATGTTGTTTGCAGGTTTATAGTACAATGGGGGATATTTTCCTGTCCTATATATTTGGATTCTTCCTTAATGTTTTCTTCGAATCGCCAATCGTACAGTTTGAGAAAGTTATACTTGGAGGAAAGAAGAAAGAAAGTCAACCTTCCAGTCAACTTGAAAAATATATTGAAGCAAATATTAGTCGAGAAACTGTAGTCACGATTGCTTAGTATGGGTAAAAAATGTACATCTTAGATCTCATTTATATGTTTCATACTGTAGATATGTATAAATGTATATAGTTCTAATACTGTTAGAAATAATTTTACTGTGGAAAAAATAATATAAGACTTTATTTATTATTGATATGTCACACTACTTAAGTATTATTTGTTATCTAGTTTTAAGTAATTTAAAACCCACTTTAAACTATTTATAAATATTTATTTTTCTGCGTATTATTGTAAAAATGGTGCAATTATATTTCAGAAAACTTTTTATAAAAGATTGACTCTTAAAATTAGAATGGAATAAACGTTTATGAACTCCCTTATATGGTTTCTCCCTTCCTCATACCCATTTCACGACAAAGATACAGTGTAGAGTTGTTACTTCCATTTGGAATATGCTTTGCTCAATCCATTTTCGCCGTTTTCATTTAAATTTACAAGATCTTCATCTATTAAGACCTCAAAATCTCCTAATGCTTCAGGCGAAGGGATTTTATTCCATCTGACACTAAAATCATTAGAAATATATTTCAATCCCCTTTGTAAGTTTCATTTGTTCATTAAGCAACCTGTAAGCTACGTCAATGCATGGCGAAACGACATATTTAATTTAAGGATATTCTGAACTACGCTTACAATTTCTAAAAAACTATTAAATATCTACTTAATTAAATTACATATTTTTGGCTGTTATAAATCCTGTTAAACCTGAATTAACCCAACATCCGACTATGTCAATAGGAAATAGATAACTCCGATAATAATTTGGAACTTTCTACAGCGTTTTGAATACTGCATAATTAAAATTCAATTAAGAATATGCGGTAATTCGTTTAAAATCTTTTCTAATGGCACCATAACCTTAAACCACAAATTGCATCTACACAGTGGCCAGCTTAAAGCTTGAACGTTTGTGACATTGGCGTAAGTAGGGCTGTACCATGAAGCTGCAGCTTACATTGGAGAGATGCTATCTGGAGGGGACATGTTTAACTATCCCCTTGAAGCAATTTAACTATGAACACACAATTAACTTGTTACTCAAATATTCAATATATACTTACTCAGGTATTCCCGAAGGCGGAACAACAATATTAAAGATATTATCCAATAGCTTGTGCTTTAAAATGCGGTCATTAGCAGTGGTGGATGTCAGTGAGGGTGATGCGTTAACCTAAAAGATGTTTAGCCTTAGATGCAGTGTATTTTGGTCAGTGATTTATTTTGTATAAAAGGGTAAAGTACCCTTAATAACTTGCTGAGAATACGGAACCACCAAATTACGTTTAGCTAGTAGAACCAAATGTCTCTGCTCCGTACTGCAGAATATAGAGAATACATATCACTATAGTCATAACTCTTAATTACAGGTTAAGATTTCTGCTTGTAATGTTTTCTGTTTCGTTTCGGCTAACAGTACCGTGTCATCCGCGTACCTCAGATGTAATATATTGCCAACAATATTAACACATACATTTGCCTTGTGCACAGCTTCTTTAAATATACACGTTCGAAGTAGTATACCTACCCATTATTGAACAAGGTTGGAGAGAGCACACATCACTGTTTTACTCCTTTATTGGATGACAAAGATATTTCATCATTAACCTTAACAGTAGCGGTTTTTGATTAGTATAATTACTTTGAGTCAAGATCTATTTCTTGCATAATTTGAATTAGTTTTTGTGTGCTGTACGTTGTCAAATTGTCTTGTAGAGAGATAGTTAGATAGATAGAGAAATATTTTTATTGGTAATTTTACAAGTTGGGGGTTGCGATTAGATGTTAGGGGGCGTAATCTGCCCAAAAAACAGTATAAGAACAATGTGTTATATAATATGTGAAACTGTGACAAACGTTAAAATACATAGTAATGGGCGTGTAAGGTTTTTTTAATTTATTTTTTAAATTTTTAGGTGGTCACGACAAAAAGAAAGGTAGAGAAACGATGCTCTAGGGCTAGGGAATGGAATGAATGCTTTTTAAATTAGATCTCTTTTTATTTTAGTTATATAATAATAATAAGTTTATTTCAAATAGTTGCAATATAATAAACATGTTAATATGATATTCTTAAATAAACTTATTCATAAATTCCCCAGAAGAAGTGCTTGTTAGGGGCAAATCTTATTTATGTAAAAGTATTTAAAATTATAAATATTAAGAATAGAATATTAAATTTCTGAACAGGATTAATTATATAATTGATTCACAATAATATTAAATAGCATTAATTAGTTATAGCATTACCAAAAATATTTTTAAAACGTTTGTTTCTAATATAAATGTTTTTAGTTCAATTTTATATTTTTTTAATTAAATAATTTTTTTAATATTTGTTGGTAAATAATCATTTAAATAAAAGCACAAATATTTAAAAGTTCTTTGTCCTACGGACTTATTTATTTTAGGTTTTATGAATATTTCATATTTATAACGTGTATTATGGTTATGGTCTTTAAATTGTATAAGTTTTTTTTATTTTTAAAAATATATATTAAAATATTATAAATATTAATTTGTCTAACGTTCATCTTTCTTTTTTTTTAATATAATTCTTTTGAAGGATAAAGATAGTCCTTATTAAGTATAATTTTCAAAAATCTTTTTTGTAATTAATACTTTCTAATTTTTTAACCAAAGTTCCGTTTATTCCTCTCCAACACTCCAACCCAAAATTCCGTAATTTAAATGAGTTTTGACTAATGCATAATATAATATTTCTAGATGTTTTATATCCAGAAATTTTTGAATGCTTTTAAAAATTGGTAATATACTTCCTAATTTTTTAATCAAATATTTTACTTGAAAATTCCAATTTAATTTACTGTCAAAAATTATTCCTAAATATTTTACATGATTAACTTTTAAAATTTGGATGTCATCGCTAATATTGATGCTTTTCATATTTTGTGGTACATTATTTAGGTTTAAAGTAAAAGGAAAATAATTTGTTGTATTAAAATTAATTGTTAATAAATTACACAAATGGTCATAAATTTGTCCCTTGAGGAACACCATATTTAAATACTTTTGAATAGCTTTCTTCTTTATCTATTTTAACATAAGTTGGTCTATCTTTAAGATAGTTTTTAATTAATTCTAATTGCTTTCTTCTAAATCCAATATTTTCAATTTTTTTTAATAGTAAGTTGTGGCTAACCGTATCAAAGGCTTTTGCTAAATCCAGAAATATACAAATACAAGGTGTTTTATTATCTAATGTATTATATATTTGTTCTGTTCGATAGCAAATAGCATCTTGCGTCGATTTATTTTTTTAAAACCCAATTGTTTCTAGCTAATGAAGATATTAATGTTATAGGCCTATAATTACTAATTTTACTTGAATCTCCATTTTGAAAAATAGGTTTTATTACACCAATTTTGAAAGCTTCTGGATATATACTTGTTTTAAAAATTTTATTTATAAGAACAGTTAGTGGCCTAGAAATAGCAGTTTTAATAGATTTTAATATTTCTGTGGTTATACCATCAACGCCAGGCGATTTTTTCAATTTTAAACTATCAATTATATTTTTAACTTCTTGATGATTCCTTGCTTCTAAATAAAATGAGTCTATATTGTTTATTTTCTTATTTAAAAATGTGTTATTACATTTATTGATTTTATTTGCTAGATTTTCAGCAACTTCTTCAGAAAAATAAAGATGCACGGCAATGTAAGGACCCTCAATTCCGACAAGCAGTGGCGACAGCAATCTCTTAGGAAATAGACCAGAGCACTCTTGGAGTAAAAAGAAAGTCATATTATTGTGCAGCCAACCTAAAACCATAATAATGATGGCTCCATGTTCGTCTATACCAAGATAAAGGGACAGGAGACGACCAACAATATTAATGGTTTCAATTTAAGTGCGATTCATGGAGGTTCAATAAATATTTAGTTGCTTTAAGAATGTTTCTGGTGTCGTGAAGTGGATGTTTAAATACCAAATACGGAATTGCCTTGCCTTAGGTTTGGCTGTCTGCACTTAAAGGAAACGCTGCTGGCATTGGTATAAACTAAAAAATCAGAGAACCTGAATTTGATGTGTGCTATTGCCCCTCGAACACTGAAAATAATCCGATCCTTTCCAACTATTAATTATAAATAGATAGGCGATATTCTGTATTTATTGAACAAGTAAACCTGACTAAAAAAACGACATTCTATTGATGAATACGTGATAATTTCTCATTCTTACAGAGCCCAGATATTCACGTATAAAGTATACTATCTTTGGCATTTAGATATTTAATTGAAATATTCATTAAGACATTCTTAAAGCACTGACCTTTCCACTAATCGTTGTTACATTAAACTCTTACGGGGCAATACACTTGTATTATATTTTTTGGGTACTAAAGGAAAAGTACCTACTACCCTAATTAGAAATTAATTGCTGCCTTATTAAATGTGGTTTAGTTAGATTATCCAATTTTTAGATAACTACCTTAATGGTTATTTTACGTAATAATACCTAAAAATTCCGACTTCCTTCTGATATCAGGAACTATATTTGGGACAATTAGCATAACAAAAAAAATTCCAAAGTGTAGATCCTTATTGCAGGTTGGTTTAATGGGTTTACATTAAATTTTAAATTAAATAATATAGGGTGGCTAGCACAAGATGCAAAGAAAAATAAAAGTACATCACTTACCTCTATCAACCAAGGCTTCAATTTATTATCAATGATAATATCATAACCATAGCATTCAAAACAATGACGATCTGTCGATATAACTGGAGCGATGGCCTTAAGGCAGTGAATAATGAGCCAACCCATTTGGTCAAATAGCTTTTCTGTTACTTGTTTGCCTCTTGTGCTTTCTAAGTATAGGCGTAAGTTTTGTACGCTGAGTTTTCCTCCGTGTAGAGAATTGTATTCTCCCTGAGAACAAGAAAATACATAAAGGCCAATAAGATTAAAAGTATTCAAAGAATTCCGGAACTTACGCCATGTTTCTGCACGGAAACGTTTGTTAGATGAACATACATGTTATCCAATTCAGCTACGCTAGAGTCATATTTAACGGTACAAAAACGACAGAATCCAAGCTTAAATTGGTACGCCTTGAGAGGACGAAATGAGGTCACCAAAACATACAGCCTTAGGTCGAATTTCTTTCCTCCTATAAGCAAGGGATTGTCGATATACCTAAACAAAAATAAATGGACATTTCTCAAGTAAATAGAGGCTTTCTTTTGCAGAATTGAACCTTAAACTTACTTTGATATGACGTAACTTTCTTTAGTCAGTTGTTGTTGAAATGGAGTTTTTGATTCCCTTGACCATCTCTTAAGTTTTGACAGCTTATTAATGAGGAATATGCCGGAACCCTGAGACCTCCCGCATGGTTTCATTATCCAGGTACTTTGTGGTGCCTTGCGGTACTCCTCAACAAACATGTTGTAGTCGGCGGGCAAAACGAACGTTACCGGTATGAAATCCAAATGTAAGTATTTGGAATCGCCTCTTTCAGCCATAACATTGCCTTCTTTTTCCAAATCCCTTCTGTAGCGTTTGATATTTTTGACTAAGAGATCTTTGCGCGAAATTTCGTAATGATTTGGAAAATGATTTATTATCCTATGAGAATAAAAACGTAAAAGGATTGTAACAAAGAATACATTTTTGGTCAGAAATTTATTATTTCCAAATTTCACTACTAAATGGACAACCCTAAAAGAAGGATATATTTTTTAAAGGGGACGTTCACCGTTAAAGAAGTTCAATTTCGCATACAGAAAGGGGATATAATAGAAAGCTCTATACATGATCAGTAAATGTTTGGAATGTAATGTAATACAATGTAACACAAAATAGTTTAGTAAAAAAAAACGAAAGCGCCATTTAAATAGGTAAAACAAAAACTGACCTAAACAAAATAAATAACATTTTACAAACACAAGACTGGACAGCTGTGACACGAGTACGAACGAATGTCTTTGTTACATTGTATAGCAACATAATAAATCAGGGAACAGAAAAGTACACAATTGAATTAAAACGTAGCAAAAAATTAAAAAATAGAAAATTAATAAATAACTATAGTGTGGAAGTAGAACACGAATATAAGGAATATAGGAACAAGCTAAAAAAAACTAATTTCTAAACAAAAAAATGACTACTCTCTATCAAGATCAAATGTGAAAATGCCACAAGAAAAGCTAAAAAAATTAAATTACAAGGGCCTAACTTTTGTAAATGATTATGAAATGAGCAATTACATTAATTACTTTATCAATATTGGAATTGAAATGGGAAAAGAAATTCCTGCACCTAACAAACCGTGTCAAATAAAAACCAGACTCTCAGAATCCATGTATCTATATTCAGTAAGCGTCAATGAACTAATTGGACACATATCATCTCTGGAAAGCAATAGTTCTCCTGGTTTTGATCATATCACAGCAAATATAATAAAAATAACACACCTAACACATCGTAGTTCCACTTAAACATATAATTAACACCATCTTTAGAACCGGTCTGGTTCCACAAAACTTTAAGACTTTTGGACTATAATTTGTCCAATCTATAAAAGCGGAGAACATTTAAAAATAAAAAATGATCGACCTATTAGCCTACTTTGTAAAGATATTTGAGAAATGCATGAAACAACGCCTAGTAAAATTTTTTACAAAACACGATATTTTGTCTGGGAATCAGTTTGGGTTTCTGGAGGGATCCAGTACTGAGGATGCCTGGTATGGATTCACATCGAAGGTGACAAAAAATTCAAACCAAGGTACAAAATGCCTAGGAATATTTATTGATCTTGCTAAAGCCTTTGACACGGTACCACATAAACAACTTTTAAATGTGCTGTCACATTACGGTGTGAGAGGAACTGCACTTAACCTCTTTATAAACTACCTAAGTACAAGATAGGCCACAAATGGTTAAAATCAATAACACATTAAGTGAGCAGCAGGTGATCAAAATTGGCGTGCCTCAGGGAACAGTATTGGGTCCGATCCTCTTTATTACTTATCTTAATGCCCTCTTGACAGAAAACATAGAAGGCACAATTATATCTTATGCTGACGACACAACCTTAATTTTTTCTGGCAACGATTGGGAGGAAACTAAAAATAAAGCAGTGAAAGGTTTCAGAAAAGTTAAAAAATGGCTGGAAACTTATAAACTATGGCTTAACTTAGGTAAAGCAAATTACATTGCATTCTCATTAACAAGGGCTGGTAAACCTGATTTCACAAGTATCACTATTAATAACAACTAATATTGCTGAGGTAACCCATGCAAGGTATCTTGGTGTGCTGATTGACCAGTTTTTGAAATGGGGCCAACACATCGTCTATGTATCAGACAAAATAGGTGGGCCTATACACAAATTCTACATATTAAGAGAATTCTTAAACAAAAAAACATTAGAGATGGTTTATAAAGCTTTTGTGGAGTCGCTATTGCGTTACGGGATAATTGTGTGGGGTGGTGCCTACGGCTCAGGAATTAATAAATTGAGAATATCTCAAAGGTACATTCTGGAAATGATATTAAAAAAAAAAATAAAAGATTTCCAACAGATTTCTTGTTCTCAGAACAAACTGTAAATATCAGAACACTATTATTAACTCTATGTAATTTTGTATATCGGTCTAAGTCCAAAGTGAACTATGTAGATCACAGCATTAAAACAAGAAGCAAAACGAGCAAAAATCCAAAAGTGCCTAAAAATTTAACAACTGCAAATAAAAAGTTCATGGGTAACCAAAATCGTTTAACTTATTACCGGACAACATAAAATCAGTTAAAAATAGGAAAACCTTTAGTAAAAAGTGCAATCAATATGTAAGTATATAGAAATATGGAAAAATTTGCAGTAATGTTTTAATTGGCTCGATCTCCAATGACGATTGGTACGCTTGTGCCTTGTGCAATGTGCGTTGAATTATAAAACAGAATTCGTTAAGTTTATATAAAATTATTGATAGAATTAAGTTGCTGATTTAATATTGACACATACAGGTGCTTTGCACCTAGGTGTTTATTTGTACTTTTAAATATACATACAATTAAGTTAAAAATTACATATTATATATTTAAGGATACCATGTACTGTTGAAATAAATTGAATTGAATAATGTAAATTACCCTTATTTTACACATACTAGAATGAATAGTGATTTCATTACCCCAATAAACAATAATAATATTAATCTCAAGAGTGTGACTTATCTGGGTCCTAAAATATGTAACATAGTTCCAAGAACATTAAAAACTGTAAAGAACATATGCAACTTTAAAAAAGACTACAAAAATTTTGTAAAAAGGGAATATAAAACCCTCAAAAATATCTTTAAATAAGATTATTCATTCCTATCACCTTACTCAATACAAGCTTTATTTCAGAGCACATGATTGGGACTTTAAATAAACACTATATTATCTTGTAATAGGTACTTAATTATTTAGTAGATTCTTTTTTTCTGGTGCATACAAGCAATTTTATTACTTAGGCACTACCATTAAGCATACAACCTGATTCATATTTATGATAAATTAAAATAATTTAAAAACTAATATTTAATCGCCTTTTTCTAAATCTGGATGAAACAATGTTGTTAGATTGTAACGTCTCTAAAATTTGTTATATCTGGATGTTATTCCTGATAAGAGATAATGTAGCGTGTGGAATTAATATTATACAAAATATACAGCATAACAAAAAATTTGTGATTGTAATTTGTATTATATAATAAATAAACAAATATAGAGAGTCGTTTTAAAACAATATTTTAATATAATATACTACTTACTGATTATCATTCATCCTATACCCGCTATCGACACTGAATAAGCTGCGACATGTCTGCGTTCCAGCCCAATAAATATTCCAGTCATCTTCCGGACCAACTTGTATCCAGCCACGCTTCTCACAATTCGCCACCACAACACTCTTATCAAGATCCGTGCAAAAACTTACCTTCATAATGAAAAGTGATACTTACTCGACAAATTTTGATATAACCTTAAATATTGATTTAACTACTTGACAGAGCCTTGGTTACACATCAAGGTAAGTTTTCTTGGTTACTATAGGAACAGTTATAATTAGTGCACAAATCACGGAAATAAAATTTATTTCCGTGATTTGTGAATTAGTGTGCTGATTAATGAAATTGTATTGTTAAAAAATTACTGCAAAGATTTAGTTTTATGTTGGTCCAAATGATCAGTTCTGTTAACTCTAACCACAAGAAAACTTACAAGGATGCAGTTGTCATAGTGGCTGTTATCACTAACAGGACATTGCTAAATTTAGGCCTCAAGTCCAAATTACCAATGTCCTGTTAAGGCTTTAAGGACTGCCAGGGCATTGCTAATTTGGGCCCAAAGGGAGTAACAATATTGCAACTAGACAGTTGGGGTTCCACTAAGTTTTATTACCTAAAATTAATTTATTTACAAATATTTTTTTAAGTTGTTCTTAAAAAAAAGGTTTAGATTGTAAACCAACCAGGCATGCCAGGTCTTTCTTTATTATTATCCAAAAATTTCTTGAATCCATCTTTGGTTTCTTTTAGAGACTTTTCATATTCTTGTTCGTCAGATTTATCATCTTTAAAGATATTAGGAAATACGAATTTTTCTTCCTTTGGCTAAAAGGAGATGTAGGTGCAGTGTATCAAATATTAGATAAAAACAATTCAATATTATCGTTAAACAATAGTTTACCAGTGTTATATAGGCGTATTTAACATCATCGTCCTTAATAATGTACCCCTTTCCAGGATCTTTTCTGGTTTTTCCCAGACCAATCCTTGTTCGAATATCAATTGACTTTACATTGTAAATTTTCTCCAAATAGTTTTTAATATCATATTTTGTCATTTCCATAGAACAAGCAAACTGAACTATATTCGGAGGCTGTTCGTGGGTTGGTCGTACAAGTTTCATCCAAAAATTAGGCAGGAATACCCGTAATTGGGGTCCACCTTTTTGATAAATTGGATACCTTAAAAAGTTTGTATAGAACACGAAGGTGTATCGAAAGATCTGCTTACCATCTAGTTGACATTATTTAATTCAACGGAGGAGAAAGGAGAAAAATTGCATAGACTATATTATTAGTTTAGGCTTACAGAAAATATTTTATATATAAAAAAGTGAGGTTAAATGTAGTGACTACCGATCGTCACACGGGCTTAAAGCTAGAACCATTTGCACTACCGCAATTTAAGTGCCACTTATGGAAATTTGACGCGGTCAGACCACGGACCAAAGACTAGCGCTCCTCGCGGGCTGTAGTATATATAGTAATATAAAAAGAATCCTAATTTGTAATTGTAAGCTATGGTGACGGAAACTTAAATTGTCAAAGTTTAATATAAATAAACTTGTCTCGTATTTACTAATACCTCCTCACCTTTGCAACTTTTTATTCACAATAATTAAATGTTGCTACGTTATAGAAATTGGAATATTACATTTTAAATGTAACTGGTGATTCAGTTTTCAGGGATGACGACAGGCACAGAAAAATAAAAGTTGTGACAGTGCGTTATTTTGAAATAAAAATTTAAAAGGCAGGTGGGGTCCAGGGATACCTCGTTGGAAAGGTATATAAAAGTAGTTATTAGTTTACTAGACCAGGTGTATTGAATAGGGATTAGCAAGATCAAAACAATTTAAAATTAAAAAAAAGAGGATTAAAAACGACAAATTATTACCGTAGGCATTAAATTTATTTTACCTAGACTAACCTAGGTTTTATAATTTTTTTGCATTATAGTGTAAAGTTTACAACCATAAGCGTTCTTCTATTTCAAATGTGCATTTGAGTGATGGGTATACTATACTAAAATCCATTTACAGATTTTAAGGATATAAACAACAAAACCGTTCGGGGACGGTCTTAGCATATCGTGTATACGCGCTCTTTGCATGCATTTGTTCACATTGTTGGAATCCACAAATGAATTTTACTATACGTTTTTTTCTCTTTTTTGGGTGAGGGAGCTTGTTGGAGACATTACTATAAATTTTGATATTCTTAATGTCATTATTGTTTAAAATTTTGCTACTGGTGTAGCTGTGTGAAGGCAGCTGATTTTCGAACCTACGTAATTAATGATATGCATTGAATATTATAGGCCTATCTCAATACTTGGCGTATTTTCAAACATTTTTAACCAATTTTCTAACCAGGAATAGTAGATATATAGAAATAAGAGATACAAAGAATAGCTTCTATCGAATGTATTGCATACAAAGGTAGAATTGTACAGTCTATCAGCCGAAAATATAGAACGCCTGTGACAACACAGACTACTACTGGTGTTTCTCAAAACGGTTAAATGCTCATTTCCACAAAACACAATCAAAAATCAAACATGTCAAAAAGGTTCCCAAAATATCCACACGCAGCAGAACAAACTTAACCGTTCCAGCACATAGCACTGCTATTTATAGAAAAAAAAAACTGCATAGCAAACTACAATAAGCTGTCATAAAAGACCAAAAAATAAGCAGAAGATTTAAACAGGCTCCTAAGAATCACTTATGCGAAAACTGCATTTAGGAAATTTATAGTAGAATGATGTACTGTCCAAAATAAAATTCGTATCTGTTATTTCCTTCTTTAAACGTATAACGTGGATACTGTCCTGCTGCTCTCCCCTTCTACCGGCAATCTCTGGCCGTTCATTTCTCCGACTTTGACTGCCGCCTACATGCCTCCGCCTACCCACCGCTCGTCCACGTTTGCCAAACTTGTATAGATTAGTCCAAGTGACAACAATGTATATTAAAATACAATCTCTTTACTTTCAAAAACCTAATCTAAATATATACACCCTATTTTGAAAGTATTTAAAGATAAATGAACTTATTCATTCATAAAAACCAATTTTATTATCCCTGTGGCTACTTTTAAATATATTATGTATCGAGACATTTAAAATCAAAATTTAATGGGTAGAGATCCAATTTGGACTAAACATTATAAATCGCCCAAATGCACATTTTATTAAGCTCTGAAAATATACAGATTATTTTTTTTCTATAAAAAAATGCACGATTGCTTTAAAAGTCTTGCACCTGTTGTAGGGGACTTGTATAATATACAAAACTAAATATGGTTTTATTGCAAACATAACATGTCTCTTGACAACTTGTTATGGCATAAAAATGTACAAAATAAACGTTAAAAACGACCAACCAATTCAATGTAGTTTGGCTTTGGTATTTTTTATAGAAAAAAAAACCGAAGTAAAACTTTTTACAGAAGATGATAATTAATAATAACATCATAAATGCTATTATAGTTTTTTTGATATATTTCTAACATGACATTAAAAATGCGTAACCTAACAACTTAAATAAAAATACGATCATTAAAACATGATTTTAAATTGCTAAAAGATGTAAATAAATATTCTTAAAATCAAACTTAATAAAATATAAACCATTCGTTAATACACACAAAAATGTATATTATGTACTTTCTAGTAAACATGGACAAAATCATCGAATAGGTACTAAAAACTTTTAGGCTGATTGCAAGATTGGAATTTTTGGCAGTTAAAAAAAGCACTCTTACTTTTTCATTGAGTAGCAGCATCCCAAAAATTCCCACTTAAATTTGACCAATAATTTTTAGTATTCTTGCCCAAAAACGTATAAAAAGTAATATTATGAGGAACGTTTACTAAAATTCAATACTTTTCTTAAATAGGTAGACATTTACACCCCTTTCACACAATTACACATTAATATATTCTAAAATTACAAAGTCATCCACAAAATATAGAATTTTAGTAAACTTCCAAATAATTTTTTGAATTGCCCATTGCATCTTCTTGAAGATTACAAAGGGTTACGTAGAAGTGAAATATTTTGTACAAAGGTTATGTTTCAAGTCACAAAAAGTCTATATCTTTAAAGATTGAATGAAAATTTAAAAAAGGCAGCATCTGGTTTGTTGCTTTTGAGTTACTCCACATATCCACAGATTGTCAAGATGGTAGTACTAAGACCGAAATTATAAATGTCCTGTTTGCGATAACAGCCACATAACTTCCATGCCAACATGTGTTGCAACAATAGTGTCCTTAGCTTGTAGCTAGTTACTAGAACATTGATAATTTGGCCCTAATATAATATTGCATTTTGCAATCTTTATACAGGCTCGTCAGAGTATAATCTGAGAATATCATTCATGTCTGTCTATTTTACTTCCACTTTAAACTTACATCACTGTAACAAATCTATAAAATATTCGAAAACGTGCCTCAAATTTAATCTGCATTAAATCGATATTCAAAATTCAGTTTCAGATCAGATTTATGCTAGGTATTATAGGTTACGATTAACTTAAAACTTTGATTGAACCCATGGAACCTTTTTATAAAAAATGTTCTTAAATATTTATAATTTTAAATACTTAAATAAATAATAATTGATGAATAAGTTTATTAAAGAATAACATATATTATAAATATTTGAAATAAACTTACTATTATTATTATAATAATCCACCTAATCACCGTACCGTAAACCAGTTCAATCTCGAACTCGAGCAGCTGTACTGCCTTTTCCTGCCCGTTTTAATTTTGTAATGTTAAACCCTAATTTTTTGTATGGTAGGAATAAAAGTCTGTCTAAACCACAAACACATTTAATATAAAAAAAAGGGGGGACGGAACGAAGATCTTTAGATGACAGTAACTGATCTACGACATGTTTCGACCTTAGAGGAAGTCATCTTCAGCAATAATAAATCAGAGATTTTTTAAAATTATATTCATGGCTGGGGGATTAAGGTTTGACACGAGATACAATCAAATTGAAGACCAGTTACAGTTTTAACATATTAAAGAAAGGGTGGGTGAAGCATATTTCTTTCTTTAAGAGAATATTAAGTAGGTCAACATAAAAGAAATACTTTGGTAAATCGTCTCTTAATTTTATACCTCACTCAATACCATTGGGTAGTTGTGTAATCAAAGTCGTAACAAAGAACGAATCCAAAGGATTGATTACACAACTGTCCAATGGTATTGATTGATTTATAAAACTAAGAAACTTTTCACCAAACTCTTTCTCTAGTGTTAACCTACTTTATATTCTCTTAAAGATACAAAATATGCTCCTCCACTAAGAGAATGGACTACTTTCTGCACCTAACTTTTTGTGTTTTATTTGTGAAATTCTATATATACGGTGTCCCAAAAACACGCCGACAAACTTTAAAGGGTGGTAGAAGACATCAAGACAAACCTTTTTTGTTTAATAAACATTTGTCCGCAAATCAGCCGTTTGGCTGTAGAGCAACACAATATTTTAAATCATATCAAAATAATTAAATAATTTTTTGATTTAGTTGGCACCACTGTCTTTTATTCAACATTTTTTGTTTCAGCTACGTTTGTTGTTCTTTGTTCTTTATCGCAATAAACGTTCTAAAAATATATCCGTTGTACACTGTGTGGAGGAAAATTAATTAACAACTGTTCGCGCAATTTCACACCATATTGGATCCTCCAAGTCGACGGTAAAGAGTGTCTTACATGAACAACTTCTTTGCCCCTACCATTTACATCCCGTACAAGTTTTAAATCCTGAAGATTATCCACATCAATTAGCTTTTTGCCAATGGTTTTTGGGTCACAATTTAATAGAACCCCACTTCGGTAGAATAGTATTGTTTTCTGATGAGGGATGTTTCACGCGCGATAGATATTTTAATAGTAAAAACATCCACATTTGGCCTAACGAAAATCCTTACGCTGTGGTCTGTAGGAGACAACGATTTTCTGTAAACATGTGGGCTGGTATTCTTGGAGAATCTAATAGTTCACTTGCTGCAAACATTTATCTCAATTTTCTGCAAAATGTTTTGCCTCTATTATTAGAAAATAGACATTACAAATAATATGTGGTTTTAACATGACGAGCACCTCCACATTTTGGTTTGAACATGCACCAGTATCTGGGCCAGCGATTTCCCCGCCGATGGATTGGAAGAGGAGGTCCCGTGGCCTGGCCCTCGCGTTCTCCCGATCTGAACCCCCTGGATTATTTCCTTTGGGGTTATCTGAAATCGTTAGTCTACGAAACGCCTATTCGTAATGAGGACGCTATTCGCGGAATGTTCCAAAGAGTTCGCGAGTCAATGAATCGACGGTGCAATCTTTGTATTGAAGCAAATGGTCAACCACCTCTTAAAGTTTGTTGGCATGTTTTCGGGACACCCTATATTTTGTATATTTATATATATTTTTATCGTACTACGGCTAAAGGACCCCGGTCGATGGTCATTTGAATTGTATGTGTTCAAAGAGTTTAATAAAAATCGTGAAGTTAAAAAATTAAGTGCCCTATGGTCGTATGCTCTCCGGGTTCCCCTATACTATTAAATTCTTTAAAACATTACATACCGTGTTATTAAACACGGAATACTCTCAAACCATAAAACAATATTGAATATCGAGGTTTATTATTAAGAAAGATATTGCAGATTGAATTAGACCTTTATGTTTTTGAATATTCCATAAATTTGAAAGGTAGTACATTTATTTACTTCTCTGCATGGAAAGGCTAATCTTAAACGTAACCTTGCCATACGTGTATGTCATGTCGACGTCATCATCAAACATCCACCTGCTGGCGTTTCGTGACGTAAAACCTAACCTAACCGGACTTTATATAATAATATATATAAAATAAGTTATAGGGAGAAATAAACGGTATTATTCGCCCCATGAACTATTTGTCAGTCGTTTATAATTCTCTTAAACTTTTTGCTGGGGGGTTGGATATTGTCATCGTCGTTTTCGAACGATTCATAAGCGTATTCTGGTAAGAATTTTTCGAGTTGCTCGTCAAAGAACTTCTCCAGCGACTTTGCGTCGGCGTAGATTTGTGAATCGACCTGTAATAGCGCTAGCTTTAGCTAAGTCTTTCTGGGCTGTGATTCCAAACAACAAAGTAAAACTCTAAAGATACTTACCAAATTAAATTCATATGCGTTTTTAAACATTAGTCGGACATCTTTGACCAATTCTTCCATCTTCTTATAGTGGTTTTCAGCGTTCCAATTGAGCTTTTGACGAATTATGTCTAGAGCAATAGGCTTTTTGATGATCTCGTGATACTCGGCATTCTGCAAAACATTTCCATCAATAGGTATTAAAATTTGAAAACTACTGTATTTTCTAATCTATATTGTTACCTCAGCCCCAATAACTTCTCGAAAAGGCAAACTAGTTTCATACTGACAATACAGTTCTAACACTAGACGTTCCGCGATTTTCCTCTCTTTGAGACTCAGTTCTCCCTCCTTCTTTTCGCTTAAAATCTTTTCAGGGATGTCGGCAAAGTTCATACAAAGCAAACATTGCCATGTGTCATTTTCTCTGTAACGAAAAATATAAAACTTGAGTAATAGGAAGTGGATTTTCTTCGTTATGATAATGAGACATGCAACATCAACAATGCAGAAAAGATAAAAACAAATTTAATCAAGAAATAAGGTAGACACAATGCAATTTCTACATGTAATTTTGCATGAAATTGTTGCAACGTGTATGATATCATATTCCAACAAAATCATCAGGAAAAATAGCAGTACCCTCTCTGGTTGCCTGGGACTAACGCAGTAAATTTAATATGGCATTATGAAAATAAATGGAACAAAACCGGCTCCGACTGTAAAAAGCAGGCAATTTATAAGTAATTTATTGAAGATGTTGGTAAGAATATTGCGAGGAATAAGAACTATTTCAATGGATGTGGCTTTGTCCAGTTTAATGAGGTTTTAGTGGATAAGCTAATGTATTTGACAGAGACAAATTCAGCAGAGGGGATCGAAGTAATTAACAATTTGAATAATTAATCTGTATCAGGTTACGATCACATTAATGTTAAAGATATTGTATTACTCAAAAATGTTTTAGCACCACTATTGGTCCCATTGGTAAATCGATCATTCAATGAAGGTAAATTTTCCGATGTTCTCAAAGTGAGTAGAGTGACGCCTATCCACAAGGGTGGTAGTAGAGATTGTATAGATCATTATAGGCCTGCTTATGCGGTATGTGTATATAATCAGCAAAATTTTGGAAATGTTATACAAGGGAAGACTCGTAAATTATATACAAAAATTTATCTCATATGGCAATTATCAATATGGCTTTCAAGAGATAAAAGGCACAGTAAATGCTACTATGGACTTTGTGGACTGAGTCTCGACCTGTTTGGCTATCCTTGTTGATTTACGTAAGGTCTTCGACGTGGTAGATCATAAGATATTGCTTAACAAAATTGAAAAAATGGGAAATTCACTAAACTTCTTACAAACATAAAATTACATCATAGCATTTATATCAAATCTATAATGCGTACTTTTATCAACATTTCGGGGGAACATGTGGAATAACGTGATATCATAAAGCCTAAAGATTACAAAATAAAGTTGTAAGACACTATTAGGGGACTCACTGGAGAACCCTAACTGAAGACATAAATGAAAAAAACAGGTCTTTTAAAATTTTCTGATATCTTAAAAATTGAACAGTGTAAGTATATTATCTTTAAATTGCAAACACATTGCAAAAAGGGAACATCCAAACTGAGTTCACGAATGAAGTACACAGCCAGGGCACTAGAAACTTTAATTATTGTAAATTAAAATCTTTTGATAAGACATTCCAAGACCAGCATCGATGTTCTTTGGGAATTACTTGTTTGATAATACTGTTGTTGTGAGATAAAATGCTTATACCTACATGTGACATGTGATAATATTCTAAAATGTAACATTTGCCATTGTTAAATAAAGGCATTTAAAAAAAAATTAGGTACATTATTACCCAATTCAGTACAATTTAAAAACCCGCTGCGGCAACTTTTTACACCATTCTTTGACCGTCGAATATGGAAGCGAAGAGTCACCGTTTACACCATCGAGACGATATTTAAGTTCTGCTTTTCTCAGAAATTTCATGACAGTCCGATATTGCGGTTTAAACATTGTATAAAAATGCGTTACAAAACTTCCTTTACAACTCAACTACTACCGACTCTTACCAAATTTTAACTGCGGTTTACAAGGGTATGGATTAGGGGCTACCCTAGTTAGGCTGGGAATATGTGGTTTTAACATATACAGCAGGCCGGAAACTTTTGGACCTTACTATGTAAGGCAAGTATATCCCGCTTTACAGACTGAGTAACCCAAACTTCATAATATCAAGAAATTAACACTACAAATAGCAACGAACTAATATGATAACAGTTAGACATGCACTTTTAAGGGGAAAATCTACATGATATAATAGAAATCGTAGAAAATTAAACAATAATAATTTTAACACAAGATGTAATATATCATAAAAATTTGTAGGTATAAATAATTGTATTATCTTAGAATACTACTAGAAAAATGGAAAGATTTAATGGTACAAATTAGGAGAGATCATTAGAATAAAGGCTTTTTTATTTGAATTCCGTCACATATATAGGGCAAGTTATTTCAAATGCACAATTACACATCATGTATTAATTATCTGTTAGAATTTATTTTAATGCCACAGAATCCTCGGTTTCAGATAAATTGACAATAATTGGAACCAAATAAAACGTTACAACTTTCCAAACAAAACCACAAAAATAAATAATCATTTGCTGCCTAATATACCAACCTTTTACGCTTGCGTTTGCTAAGGGAAAAATTAAAAGTGATACGTGTGGAATTACTAAGGCACTTGTTTAAAAACTAAACTTATACAATTTAAAAGCCAAGTACTGATATGAGTCATGTATTATTATGTACGGGGTGATTCACCATAATATCCCACCCCCTTAACTTTTTTATTTTTCATGTGAGGTAAAAATAAAAGATGTAGGATATCTGAAATATCAGGATACGCAAAGAGATGTATAACGGTTTTCAAAATATTCACATTTAAAACGGAAAATATTTCCATAAATTTGATATGCACTTGTTTTTCTCTTTCCGAATATAGCATTTTAATTAGGTTAATATAAAACGTCACAACGAAAGCCACTAAAGCAAAGGTAAATTTTACCAGGTGCATATCAAATTAATGGAAATATTTCCTATTTAAATGAAAATATTTTGAAAATAAATACTAACAAAAATTGGTTTACATACATCATCTTACTTAAAATACGTTTAGAATTTTAGGTACAATCCAAAGATTGGGTAATATATAGGGTGTCCCACTTATGTATGTGAAGTTTAGTTTAGTTTAGTTTAGTTTAATTTGTATTTATTGCCATCAAATCATTTTACAATGGAAGAGCAACGTCAAAAACATGAATTTTAGACCCTCAGATAGATCCTTTAGAAATATAGGTTAAAATTGACACATAGTAATAATTATAAAAAACCACTTACTTAGTAAAATCACAAAAGCCTGTAAACATACAAATGTACAAAACACATAAATCAAGAAAGAAAGTTGGATGACTAATATTGTTTTTCCAAGGCATAATTTACCCCCTCCTTTCTGAAACGTACAGCACTTGTGATATCTCTAATTAACTTTGGGAGCATCTGACATACTTTTACTGCCGTATAGTATAGTCCTCTTTCAAAAAATGTTAAGTTATGTGGGGTATAGTAAGATCATATCTGCCTCTTGTGTTCATAACTGCCTCGGGTGCATTGTCCCTGTTACTTGAAAACAATTCCGGCTGTTTTTTTCATAAAGATGACAACAGATTTAATACAGAGTGCCGGAGTAGTTAAAATTCGACTGTACTCATTTACTGAATAGAAACCTTTATTCAGCAGAAATTGCTTAACTTTCTTCGTGAACTCAAGACCACGCAGGGCACGTAGCGCATTATAAAATTGAATACAGCTGAACATTGGAGACCTCTTGTACACAAGACGTTTTGTGCGGAGGAATAAGTTAAATGGTATTTTCTCTAGTATCATGGTTACCCTTTGAACTAAGTCTCTCAAAAAGGTTTCTATTCTTGTTCAAATAGACCACACATCTAAAAACAAATAAACATGGAAACGTTTGAATATTTTTAGAAACAAATATAGTTCTGCAGGTTTTCAAAGGTTGAAAGTTTTTTTTTTTTTTTTTTTTTTTTCAATAATAACTTATTATTGACCTCAAAACAGTTTACAATAAAACTGGCACCGAGGCCTACAAATTGTATGGTATAATTATTAACATTCAAATAAAGTTATTCCGAAAGGCAAAAGAATGTAGTTTATATTTCTTTATCCTGCCACTTAAATGTCTATACTCTATTTTCCTTTATATTTTTCTTAATATTGGACGTCAGTTTCTTGGTATTTTCATGGAGTATTCTTTGTAGAATCCTATTATATTCCTGTATACTTCTATATATTGGTGAGTCCTGTCCCTTTTTAGTTCTAGCATATGAATTTCTTAATTCATGGTTTGTTCTTGTGTTGTATGTGTAGAATTGTCTGTTATTTTGTAGTTTTACACTGGTTTTAAATTTATTATTTGGTATATCATGTATTAGTTTGGTTTGTTTAAATACTTTCAATTGATTTATTTTCAGGTATGTCACTTTTTTATATATTTCCTCACTGGGCGTGTAGTAATTCATCTCGAATATCACTTTAATCGCTTTGTTTTGTAGTCTTTGGAGCTGATTCAACTGTCTAGTACATGTATTTCCCCAGCAGGGCATTAGGTATCAGTATTCTTCTCTGACAAATAAATATCCGATCACAAGCACCCTGGCAAAGACAAGGCAAGTATTCTCTAACCATGAGAGAATTATGGGCAGGACAACCATCCATTTGATACCGGATCTCCTGATTTCAGCGTACAACTTCTTCTAGTGCGGGTTCAATTCGATTTTGTAGTAAGTCCAAATAGGTTACTGCTGTAAGGTTGCCTCCCATAAAAAATGGTCCAATAATGTGATGTCCTACAATTCCTGTCCAAATATTTATTTTTTATATTTATTTATTACTGACCTCGAAACAGATAAATCTGGTAATGAGGCCTATATTAATAACAATACATTTTTTAACAAATTCCTTAAATGGTAAAAGTAATAGTTAAAATTCTAATGTATACATTTTACAGAGAAAGTAAAAAAAAATGTCTAAATAACATGTTTAATTTTCTATATTATGTTAGTTTGGTACCGTCTCTTTAATATATTTTTTCAGGTTGGTATGCAGTATTTTTCTTCGGTGTTCATTAAGAAGTTCATCAGGAATATTATTATAGGTTTGAATGCTTCCCTCATATATCTTGTGTTTTCTTTGAGCGAGCAAATGTATTTCTTAAGGCATCTTTTGATCTTATATTATAGTTGTAATAATCTTTGTTTTTTTTAAAGACTGTGTTTGCTTTAATTAATTTATTTTGTACACTATGTATTAATTTGGTTTGCTCAAATTTTCTAAGTTGATTTATAGTAAGAAATGGGTATGTTCTGTACAAGTCTTCACTGGATGTATAATAATTTATGGCAAATAAAGCTTTTATTGATTTATTTTGTAGTCTTTGTAGTTTCTTTATTAAATATTCACTAGCATTACCCCAACAAGGTATTAGATATCTTAAATGTGGTTCAATAAAACTGTTATACAGAAGGTATCTTGAATTATCATTGAGTTGGTGGGAGCATCTCCTAAGTGCTCCAACAATAGGTGCCACTTTATTGATATTGTTATTTATTTGAGAATTCCATGTTAAATTGTTGGAAATTATGATAAGAAGTAAGATATTTATATTCTGATACTTGTTTTAGCAGTTGATTGTTTAATTTTATTTTTGGATTACACGTCTTTTTCCTTTTTGTTTAATTATCATATATACACTTTTATTTACATTAATAGTCAACTTGTTGTAGCACAGCCATTCATAATATAGGTTTATGTCAGGGTTCACAATCCGTTCCAGTTCTTCTTCGCTCCTTGCAGAAAACACTAACACTGTATCATCCGCGAACATATAATATTTGCATTGGAGTCCTACGAATTTAAGGTTATGCACATATAAAGGTACTGCAATGGTCCAAGAACTGATCCCTAAGCTACCCCCACTGAAATATCATTTAAACTGCTAGTATTACTATTTACAACTGTGAATTGTTTTCTTCCTGATGAGTATGATTTCAACAAATCTCTACATTTTCCTGGAAAGCCTAAGTTACTTAATTTTTTTATGAGAAGATCAATGTTGATATATTATATTATATTATATTGCGTCCTATTATTATTTGCTGTTTTCATTACCTCAAAACAGAATATCATTCTCCGTTCTTCATCACCTTGCCCTAGCTCTTGATGTAAGGAAAATATGTATGCTTTTTTAAAGTGCGCAACACTGTGGTTTGATGTTTTCCTACGGCTTGCCCAAGAATCCTCGTGCTAATCATTTTATTTTCCTTCACGTACAGTAAAATATCAAGATCTTGTCCCTTTCTTCAACTTTTCGTTTTGTCAGTGCCAAATAATAATTTGCTGGTGTTTGTTGCATTACCTAAACTATGAAAATTTCGAAATTTTGCCATCACATTCAATTGAATAAGTTAGGATTGGCTTATTAAAACTTATTCAAACTTGGCACATGGGTTTATTATATCGGCCTCTTCAAAAAATTATAATATATTTTTTCTTTAAACTGTACAGGGGAGAAAATATTTAGCCACCTCAAAATTTACATGAGATTTCCTATGTTTAGCTAAGCCATGCATCACCCGGTATGTATTTACCCACTTCAAGATATTCCTCAAATGCCCATGATGAGTAACAATTTCTTATATACAGTATCAAAAGCAATGGACAGGTCGAAGAACTTTGAAATAAGGTTTACAAGACATTCTCGGATGCAGTTTCAACATACAACGAATTACTCTTTTTTGAGCTTTAAAGACTTTCCCCGCGCCTGGCGCTGTTCTCCAGAAACACACACCATAAGGTATTACAGATTGCACAGATGCATATTAAAACGATTTTATGTTGTCAATGCTTATATAGATTATGCCTTAGCCGCCGTACAGCAGCACAATGGCTATCTATACTAGCTGCAGTTGATTGTATTTGTACATTTCAATTTAAATTGGGGTCAATAATGAGTCCCAAAAACTGAATTTGGTTGGTTTGTTTAAGGGATTTGCTACCGAGAAGAACATATTATTATAAACAAGCATTAGGATTTCCCGGTAAAAGTCCGAAATTATTAGTGACTAAGGGAATTTGTGGACACAAGTATTTCAAATACCATACATACTAATATTCTTACCTAGCATGAAAAATAAACAAGTTAAGGGGTTGGGACGATTATGGTGAATCACCCTGTAAATTATATGCGAAATAAAGGCATAAAACATTCAGGCAATACAATTTTCTGAGAAAAGGATTTCCCTACGTACTGTATAAGACTGCCGCCAACCACCACCCTTATTTCATCACTCTTACAAAGTGTATACATTTAAAATGTACCACACAAAATAGAATAAATTCGTATAACACTATTATAAAGCATGCTCTGGCTAGAAACTTGTTTAAAAATCAATTTTTAAAAAGCACAAGTTAACGTTTAAGGAAACTTACTCAACACTTAAGTTCGGGATATGACAATACTGATGGAACACCTTTGGGCACTTGTCGCAGCATACCAGCTCACCACCGTCCATACATACGGCACACCAATCTTCGTTTGGATCGTCCTTGCTCGTATCCATTAGTTCGGCCTTGATTTTGGCCGCTGGAAGTTGGGTATCGCCAGTGGAGCTGTCAACGTGCGGTGATCCACCTGCGCAATAAAAACAGACAGTAGTAAAGTCCGCATCCGAGCATGTAACGGGCACGATTGATTGGCCTCTTAACAATACATAGTTGGTAACAGTAAAAACAAATTTAGCCACTAATAATTTTTTAAATCTCTTAAAAGTTGACGCTTTATTAATTTCACATATGCACATTCCACGAACCACTTAACCTAGCCTGAATAATCAGCTTCAAGAAAAAAAATCACTTTACTAAATACACGTACTCTTTTTAAGATCCGTCAAGAGTATAAAACTTCCAAAATAGCAACTCTAAACTGAAAAAGGCAAAGAAAACTTTAAAATATTGATGAACAATAAAACAACGTGTATCATTTTGACGTTTACCCGCATATTATGGTCTGTTTTCTTCAATCAAAGCAAAATAATACCGAAACGACATTGCTAGCGGCATCTGAGAAGTACACTTCAAACTACGCTAGGTGGTTGGCAGCTTCTAACCTCTGTGCATAAATACATGGCAATTGATCATTTTCATATGTCGTCACAGGGTCCGCGGCCATTATGCTTGGAAGACAAAATATCTTTTTTTAAAAAGAGACTATAAACTTTTCGCCTTATTCTCTACATTAAAACGTCATCCAGCTCAAGTTTTGGTCGTCCTGGAGAAGTTTTTGGAGGTTTGACGCCAACACTTTTTTCTTCTTTTAAAAGTTTATATATTGTTGTTTCCCAACGTTACATACCTGCTGTAATTTGCACTTCATTGTCAACACTCAAATCCGCATTCTTACTTTTAATAGAATCGTAACAGTTAAGAATTAATTTTTTCATTTACTGTACATGGACCGACTCTAGGGCGTTTAGGCAATTATTGTTGAAAATTTTCCATATCTAATTAAAAAGACACTGACACTTCACACTTTGACTAGTTTCACTGAAAAACAAACACCCAAGGTAGGTATGTATAGATATAAATAGGTGTATTATTCCAATAGAGGCACCCATAAAGGCATAATAACCACATAATTAGCAAACAGGTAACCAGGATTAGGTACAAAAAAAAAAGGAATAAAATGATTAGAGCAGAAACGGATAAAGTACCTAGACTCTAATTAGTTTTGATACAATTCCAGGTAAGTGGTAGGGCTGTACATAATTTTAAGCTTAAAAAATATAATATTAAAATATATATTTGAAGACAAAACTTGAATTTAATGTCGATACTTGTACTAATTCTGCACAAATTTAAAAATTCAGACCTATTTAAATTTATACATGCCGAAAAATTTTGCACGCCAATGGAGAAGACGGTTTTGATTGATTTATTACTTCACGATAGACTAAAGTTTTTTTAATGGAATAAATAAATACATATTTAACGTCGACTTACCTTTTTGCCTTCCTTCCGCAAGCACCTGGACTCCATTGGAATCAAGCTTTGCGATCGTCGCCATCAGATCTTTAACGGATTCCTCGCAGAATTTGTCCAGGCTTCTCTCCGTTTCCTGGTGCCCCTGAACATGATTCGGGCTGGGGGTTTTCGGTATAGTCGAGGTCACCGTCGCTGGAGTAGATTTGTTGGGTTCTGGCTGTTGTCTCAGAGTTATTTTAAAGTTGTCATTGATAGTAGGCAGAGCGGAGGCGTTGCGATTTTGATTTAAATTGTTTGGGACTTCTATTAGAAAACAAAATATATTATCCCTTACATTTGACACTTCGTATGTTAATTGATGGATAAGACCACACAAATAAACTTACCAACGGTCTGTTGAGGGGTATGCCATTTGGCCACTCCAGACACCGAGGAAAACTGCGACTGTTGCGGCCTTGGCTGTTGTGGCATCACAAGTCTATTAGGATTCTGTTGATTGGACATTACCATACGCACTTGTTGGTTCTGTTGCTGCTGCTGCTGCTGGTTCTGTTGCTGTTGTTGCTGTTGCTGCTGCTGCTGCTGCTGTTGAGCTCCAAACCTATTATTTCATATCATTACTGGTAAGCAATTGTTTGTTGGTGGAGTGCTGTAGACCTTACCTGATTGGCTGCGCTACAGGAAACCTGTTTTGAAATTGGTGAGGCTGAATTGCCTGATATTGAGAAGGACCTGTTTGGATATAGATAGGACCGTTACTACTCGGCTGTAGTAAATGTCGCAAGTTGCTGCGATCCTGCATCATGCCCTGAGGATGGGTCGAGGAAGACACCTGTACAAATATATTTAACCATGAAACCAGGAAGTATTAACAATGTGAAACGTTGCAAAGTTCTGTAAATTGTTAAAACCGACCTGTTGCTGCTGTTGATTTAGACCCATTGAATTTGTAGGCATTCTTGGCATAATGGCTCTTTGCATCATCGGCCTTTGGATTCTTGTCATGTTCAACTGTTGCGCCAGCGATATCGGTAGCGCTTGCGGAATATTGTTCATGCCCGGAGGTCCCATATTTTGCATTCGATTTTGCATGCTAGTATTACTTGGCCCTGTAAAAGTAGGAGATAGTCAATTATGTAATTAAGTTCATATGCAAAGAAAACGTACCAAACTGTTGGGACATGTTTTGGTTCATGCTATTCTGGTTCATGTTATTCTGGCCCATGTTCTGGTTCATGTTGTTCTGACCCATGTTCTGGTTCATGCTATTCTGGCCCATGTTTTGTCCCATATTCTGCCCCATATTTTGCATCATGCCTTGCGGAAACTGTTGAGTATTAGATTGGTACTGAGAGTAGGGTGGGGGGTTTCCCATTCGTATTCCGACCTATTAACAATAGTTCTATGGTGGGACAAGTAAATTGCAAGAAAGTCAATCTTTTTACAGAACAGTGACGGTACATGCTCAGCTAAGCAGCATCCAAATAAAGTGCAACGTTTAATTTGTTAAATTAGTAGGTACACATTGTAAAAAATACTTGAGAACTATGGTAAGTTTAAAAGAAGGGTTTGTTGTTCTACTAGACTTAGATCAAATACAAAATGGTACATTAAATGACTTCGACAATGTTTACGTTAGCAACGGCCATGAGAAAACATCTTCTGAAGCGATTTAGAGCCGTAACCTTGTTACAGCAGCATAAACCAAGCACTCGCAAATTGGGTCGAGATCATTTAATGTACCATTTTGAACTTGATCGAAGTCTAGTAGCTTAGGCTAAATGCGTAGCACAACTAGTGTCGCCTGGTGGCTGACAAACGCAACACTAGGGGCCGCATTAGACTGACGTCGGTATTAGACAACGTAATAACTTTTTAGATAACGTAATGCATTAGCATCTCGCTATTATAATTCTTAACATGCAATTTTCTGTATAGTGCAAATCGTGATTTTCGTGCTGTTGTTTCTTTTGAATGCTAATTATTCTACATTTGTTCTTTAATAGGCAACTTACACAACCAACACAATACAGTCCGTTTCACGTTCTTTCGTTGGCTTTTTAACTGCAATAAACTATTATGGACACCAGCTGTAATCGAATTTGCAAGAACTGTGAACCGAGCGGGCCATTATAAACTAACAGGTGCAAAGATAATTTATTATAAAATAATTAGTAAACATTTAATATTAAGAATTACACTGCTTTTTCTATTATATTATTATTAATAAATTTGTTTATCCTTCAAAATAATTATGTTCAGAAACAAAAAAGATTAACGTTGGGCAAATTTACATTTGTAATATCTTAATTATCTTATCCAACAATTAAATTTTTGGTCCATTTGTCCCCTTCTGACTTCTATCCCTGGACATACCATATATATTTAAAAATAAAAACAATATACAGTTTAAAGACCATATACACGTTATAAAAATGAAAAATATCCATCAAATCTAAGATAAATAAGTCCCTAGGACAAAAATCTTTTAAATATTTGTTTTTGTTTAAATGATTATTTACCAACAAATATTAAAAACATTGATTAAAAAAAAATATAAAACATTTATATTGAAAACAAAGGATTTAATAATATTTTTTGATATTTAATAGTATTGTGAATAAACTACTTATATAATTAATCTTTATTACACTTTTAATATATCTAACATCAAGAAAGTAGCGTTTATTGTATACTTGCACCTTTTTATAAAAAAATGTTTTTAAATATTTATAATTTTAAATAGTTTTAAATAAATATTATTTGCCCCTAACAAGCACCTTTTCGGGGAATTTATAAATAAGTTTATTGAATAATAACATGTTAACATATTTATTATATTACAAATATTCTAAATAAACTTATTATTATTATTTTTGTATGTAAATCAGCTTCCAAATCTGGATATATCCGGAAAGTTTACAATGTACACATTTTACATTTTATATAATTTGAGGGTTAATAAGTTGTATACCGTTTTTGAACTTGAGTTTTAAGTTTGAATATGCATGTGATACCAGCCCAATTGAGCATATGTGGCATCATCAGGTAAAATTAAATGTTAGAGCAGAAAATATTGTAAGTATTAATTCGAAAAGATATAGATGTCATCTCTATAGAAAGTTGGAAAAATTCGATTACCCATGTCATTAAAGTTGAAGATTTCTAGTTTTCATTTGCTATTAATGTAGATGAAAATGATAGTGACAGAGAAACCGCATTAAATATGTAATTAAATCAAGAAGAAATGTTTCAATCATAGGCAATTTAACAAGACTTTTGTCTTTTTCAAAATGATTCAGAATTTAAACCACTCTGAATCTGACGCCTTTAGGTTAGGTTAGGTTGTATATTTATTAAGGCCATTGCCTTTTTTGTCGAAAGGCAACGTAAGAGCGTGGAATGGACTTTACACATTACATTCGTGTTTGCACAAAATCTTACTATAAAAAGTAATTACCTCGGCGAAATACAGTTTACTTACCAACTGTGCCAAATGACAGAACAAAACATTATTATTACTGTTATATTGACAAGTAGTTAAGTACACAATATACAAGTGTTTCTTAACTTTGTTATTGGTGTGAATTAGAAATTTAAAACTAAAATGGAGTTGAAAGTTAAAAATATATACAGGGTGTTTCTTAATAACATGCTAATATTTAAGAAGGTTAATCTTGGGTCCATTTTGAGAAAAAAACTTCATATGAACATATGTCCTAAAAGTCTTAACTGTTGAACTACAGGGTGCTAAAGTTTTAAGAAAATAACCTTTTTTTATGATAACTTTGGTATGACCCTATATATTTTTGTGCAACGTGGTACGCATCTTCTATGCATCAAAAGGCATTTTCTGCTGTACAACATGAATTTTTATTCTTGCCAGTGGCGTTCGTGCGGAATTTGCACCGAATAATTTTAAAAAGAAAAGTGATACGCCACTGCTTTCTCTTAAACCAAAATTATTTTTGAAATCCTCATTCCTTTCTGAGCAAATCTGGTCTCTTCATTTTGTTTCATGTGACATATGGTTTTCAAAATAGACCCAAGAATAACCTCCTTAAATATTAGCATGTTATTCAGAAAAACCCTGTATACACGAGATATTACAATACCTGGGCTTGTTGCTGACTCTGTGAAAACCCCGACGGTGAAGGCTGTTGTAACATCGGACTGATCGGCGACTGTTGTTGGGGCGGCCGCATGTGACCTGGGCTCGGCGACTGATTGGGCGGATAGGCGGCAACACCGGGCGACGTAGTTTGAGACGGGTATACGCGGCCGTCCACGACAATTTGACCGATGGTTGACATTACTAAGAACAAGAAACATTAGGAGGTTATGTAAATTTCCTATTACCCCATAACTTTTTAAGGACATTGGACTTATGCAACCGCTTAATATCAAATACTTAAAGAGTTTTAAAAGTTTATTTGGAACAAACTCCACAACAAATAAATAAAAATTTTACTAAAATATTTACCTGATGACAGGCCTAACCAATGAGAGCACAAAAAATGAAAAAAAAATATATATAGAATTAAATTAACTGCATCAAATTCACAATTCACTCACCCTTAATTAAATCAGGAACTTTATCCAAAGCCAGATGTATTCTAACAGGAATTTCAGGATTGGGTATGTCAGCCCTCTTGCACTTTATCCTTTTCAGATGTTCTGTCACTTGCCTTTTGCTGTAAAGCAAGGCCATATCGCTGCCATGATCCAAGGCGTATTGAGTGAACTCTATGCAATGATCTGTCATTTTAGAGAGCTGCTCAAGAGCAAGTTTTTTTTCTTGAAGCGTTTTTTGTTTCGAGTCGCACACTTCACTTAACTTTCCCACCAGCTGTTTGCCCCGGGTGCTGATGGTTTGAGTCAACCTAAAACAGTACATATAATTGATTAAAACTTAATCGAAATAATTAAAAAAATAAAAAATGTTAAATGTCTCATTAACCATACAAATTTTCTGTAGAATACTTACTTTACTACAAGCTGAGTAATTTCTTTAACTAACGCTTGCTTTTTTTCTGTTATTAAATTCTGTCTGTCATCTATAACTTTCATTGCACTAGTAAGTAAGGCCCTCTTGTACCTAAAAGAATATAATAGTAGTCATTAGGTCAATGAGGCTGAAAAATCATTAAATATTCTAAACCAGTGTTTCTCAACCTTTTGTAGAGCGAGGCGAGGAACCTTGGAGCACTTCTGTTTTTTTTCTGAGGAACCCCTTAGGACCAAAATATGAGATATTCAATTTTTCATCAGAATAACATAGAAAACACATATATTGGTCATTAGTTATGTTTTATTGAATAACATTTCATCTAAGCAAGCTTAATGGGATGGCTAAGCTTGTTTTCGTGAGACAAGTTTGTCAAAATCAGGTTTAATGTTCGAAAGTTGTCTGGTTCAGGATTCAGTTTATTTCTTTGGTCAGTCTTTGTAAGAGAATACTTAGAAAATCCTACTTTACAAGGGTAAGTTGTAGCAAATGGTAATAGGTTTTTTTAACATACAATTGACAATTTCTTGGCATTCACATCTAAGCTGGGCCCAAAACTCTAACAAAGTAGCCGAGTTAAAAGTAGTTTTTAGATTCCCATCAGCTGCTATATCAATAAACTATTAAACTTATTTTACTGTTAGGGTTAGGGATTGAAGTAAATTTTCGATTGTGACAGAATGGATCGCGAAGCCAGCTTAGATCCTCTTTTCGTGTTGGAAAATATTTTTTGAATGAAGTTTGTAAATTCTGAAGGTAGTTGGTTACATCTAATGTAATTTCTGCTGAAAGTGGAGTCTTTGACTCGGTTACAAAATGATGGCGTGTAGGAAAGCACTCAGTTGTACCTCTGTTTAAGTATATATGATTCCCAAAACTGTATTTTTTTTAACTGGCCTTCGACCTCATTTCGCGTACCAAAACTTTTCCTCGAGATAGCCACCGCACTCCTGTGTGTAGCAAGAGCGTAGTGAACTGAGTTCCCATATCTTCACACAGAGCAGCTAAAATTCGCGAATTTAAAGGACTAGACTTTATAAAATTTACGATTTTTACTGCTTCATCCAGAATGTTTTTAAGACTGAGTGGAACTTCTTTTACCGCTAATGAATAACATAGTGGCTACCTTCGATTTCCGAAACGATATTTTTAACACGCGCAATATACCCAGCGTATTTGCAAGTCATTGCTTTTGCATAATATATGAGATCATATGCGTTTTTTAAGTTAGATTCAATCTTTAACTTCTTTTCTTTCCTCGTTCAACTGTTCGGCTGATCATCATAGACGTCTGTTGATTTATCAAGTTGTAATGCGTACCAACTACTACCTTTTATCCGTTGAATAACTGTATTTTCTATTTCGTCACTTATTTCATGAATTCTCCTACGTACGGTATCATTTGAAAGTGGCACTATTTTGATATTACTAAACTTTTCGCCAATCATGGTTTCAACAACATCTATTATGCATTGTTTTTTAAGAGTTTCGGCACTAATATGCGTTTTTCTTGTCTTAGCTATACAGTAACTTACTTGGAATGAGGCTTTACATGCGTCATCAGTAACGCCGCTACCCACCAGAGAGGATAAGTACTTTTACTCTTATTCACTTCCACTAACCGACGTCGAAAAAACTCCACAGGTTTGTCTTTGTACTTACTATGGTTTGTTTGTTAGTGGCTTAGCAATTTCGCTGGAGCTAATGAGCTGTTGTTAAAAATTTTAAAACAGATTACACACTGGTCATTCAGAGCACTAGAATCACCAACAGAAACAAAACCATATGAAAAAATATTATTCTTGGCAGTACTTTGTAATTTCAATTTTGCGATGTGAACAAAACTTGAAGTTGTAGGCATAGGCTCATTGCTGCTATTAGTGTTACCTGAAATCTCTTCAACTGTTTCATCATGACTGGTTGAATCTATCTCTTGTCTCCTTTTCAAAATACCAGTTTTAAGCCATTTATCCATAATAAATAAAGATTATACCCATGCTCTATTATTGTTAGATCACTGATGATAAACAGGACTCTAACTCTCCTCTCTATTGGGAGTTCCTGCGCTTATAGGACGATTAAGGAAATCCCGAATTTTCTAATAGGCGTTCGACATCTAGCTCACTTGCGGGATACAGAGACACTGCCAGAAACTTCTTTTCTTCTCTCGCGCGCCTGTTAGATCATGTTTATTTTTGGCGTGAAGAGCGGCTGATACCGGGGACGTTGCCAGATTGAGCCTAAGTTCTCGTTACAATATTCAAATATTGATTGAATATGCTTATGCGTATTAATACACAACAGTACGTGTAGAATAGAAAAGAGACAGAATTACGACAGCTGCGTGCGAACGCGAATGAAGAAAGTTAGAAAATAAATCACTAGGGGGAGTTCTACGAATATTTTTTTCACACTTTTTTGTGGGGTGATACTATTTACCATTAGCTATGTTTTATCGGCCCCTTGACGCGGAACCCTGGGGTTCCGCGTAACCCAGGTTGAGAAGCACTGTTCTAAATCCTCAAAACAAATACTATTTTGGGAGAGGAAAGAAAGTCAAAAAGTCTTTCTCCACTGATTTATTAAGGAGCAATCAAAGGCTCAATTTTATAATAAAAAATCGTCTACATGTTTCGAAGTAGTGACCTTCATCTTCAGGAGACAAAATTAGTGTTGCTGTTGGTATTAGCAAAAAAGAGAAAATTATTGGTGGAAGGTGACGTTGATGGAGCTTTAAGATTTGAAATTTGAAAATGTATTAAGCAGTGAATGTAATCAGCATACTAAAATCTTAAATCAAAATTTTAGTTAAAAGTACTTATGAAATGTTTGTCATATTTAGTAGGTTTTAAAGAAAGATGATGTTCTTTCCATGAAAGTTTCAAGAAGGACTATATATATGGAACTGTGGGACATTTCAATTCATTTAAAGGCAAGGAAGAGAGATTTTGTTAGAATTTAAGAGTGAATTCATTTTGTTGAAGACTCATTATAAAGGTTTAAAACATATTATGAAACATTTTGGGGGTACTTAGGACCTTAAGGCCCCATCATCCGTAATTAAGTAAGTCTAATGCTCTGTAAAGAATTAGTTAATCAAGATTGATAAGAAAATTAAAACTTTTTTAAAAACACAAAATCTTTAATTTTGATAGATTAAAAATTTTTTTTTTAATTGTGTTTGTCTCTCTGTTTCCATCTTTGAGGGTATATAAATTAAAGATTTTGTGTTTTTAAAAAAGTTTTAATTTTCTTATCAATCATGATTGATTAATTCTTTACAAAACATGAGACTTACTTAATTACGGGTGATGGGGCCTTAGGTCCTAACTACCCCAAAAATTTTCATAATTATATTTTAAACCTTTATAATGAGTCTTTAACAAAATGAATTCACTCTTAAATTCTAACAATATCTGTCTTCCTTGCCTTTAAATGAATTGAATTGTCCCACAATTCTATTTATATATCCCTTCTTGAAACTTTCATGGAAAGAGCATCATCTTTCTTTAAAACCTACTAAATATGACAAACATTTCATAAGTACTTTTAATTAAAATTTTGATTTAAGATTTCAGTATGCTGATTACATTCACTGCTTAATACATTTTTAAATTTCAAATCTTAAAGCTCCATCAACGTCACCTTCCACCAATAATTTTCTCTTTTTTGCTAATACCAACAGCAACACTAATTTTGTCTCCTGAAGATGAAGGTCACTACCTTCGAAACATGTAGACGATTTTTTATTATAAAATTGAGCCTTTGATTGCTCTATATTAAATCAGTGGAGAAAGACTTTTTGACTTTCTTTCCTCTCCCTATATTTCAACTCCACTTTGAGAATGGACTATTTCTTCCAATTAAATACTATTTTGATTAATTTTTAACCTTAATTCATTTAAACTTTTCGCTGTCTTTGTAGGGTAGAGTTCTGCTGCTTCATGTAATATGCTTAATGTAATATTACACAAATTGACTTATTATCCTTGCTATAATAGCACAGCCTGTGGCGTCAATAAACAAAATATGCTCTCTTCTAACTTTGGAAAACTTTTTCAACTTCAACCTAGTTAAGTAAATCCTCTTTAACACATTATTTTTTGATGGTTTTATAAAATACATTTCCTTATCATCCGATGATAGACATTTAGTAATATGACTAGAAAGTCAATATTTTTTAACATTGCTCTCCTCAATCATAAAACCTAGAACTGATGCTCCAATCAACTGCATCACCGTCAGCTTGAGTACAGTCAAAATTATCCTCAACCAGCTTCTTTGACAGGAAATTATTTAATGTGCGTGGGATTAAATAATTAGGTACAATTTTTCAATAAGAATTTTGAAATTTTTTATTCAGAAATTATTTCTATGAAAAATAATACAAAAATACTGCGTAAATTCATCAAAATCTGCTTTTGAAGGGCTTAGAAGTAAAAACCTTCATTGATACAACTAAATTGATGAAAAATAAACTTCATTTTACTTCTAAACACAACAAATCTGCTTCATCAATCGGGTTTAATAAAAAAAAATGAACTTACCCAACGTCTTTCAGCATATCAGCAATATATTTCTTGGCCTCTGACGCAATTTCATTTGTAAATTTGTACTTGTGTTCCCTGTGTTCAATTAATTGACAATCTCTGCACGTTAGTTTGTCACAAGATTCACAAAAGAGAGATAACTTTTCATGTGGATGGTTAGAACAAAAAAGATTGGCAGACGAACCATTGCTTATGGTATTTAGTTCATTCAGCCCTTCTTCTTTGGATTTTATTGTATGGTCCTTTGTTATTTTTAACCTACAAAGGTCATTGTTTTACATCATGTATAGACTTACTTGAAAATTGTTCCAGAAAAGTAATCTACAAGGAACCCTACCTTTGATGTGCTTGTACACAATTATCACAAATAAATTCAGAACAATCGGCACAGTAGCTTGATGCCAAAGCTTCATCGCTGCAGCTGCTGCATTTAAGATCAGTTCTGGATGAATTGTTTTCTTCAGTGTTTGCCAGCTCCAGCAAGAATTGATTTTCAATGATCCTTGAAGCATCACATTGGATATTGCATGTAGGACAGGTAACTTGGTGTGCTAAAAAGCGAGGTGGTTACATAAAATAAAAATATTTCTGTGTAAATGAATTCTAATTGTAAATATGCTCTATTATCAAAATAACAGGGAAACTGGATAAAATCAAATTTTATCAAGAATATTAGTTAACTACACTGGACTACAGACATTTTATTAATAAAGCTATGTCATATTGGAGTGCCTGGGGCCGTATTGGGGTAGGGATTATTTAAAAAAATAGGAAGCAAAGAGTAAAAATGAATGGGATATGTTCAAATGAGCAAGTAAATAATAATGTTGTACCACAAGGGAGTATTTTGAATTGAAATGAATTAATTGTAAAAATCAATGTAGTCTCAGAAAAAATCTATAAATACACTTGTAAAAATGCAACCAAAAGGAACTTTATTTTAATTGGCAATGACAGAATTAGAAGACATTTTTCACCTTGAGTAATTTATCTATAAAAATAAGAGAAGATAGAATCCAACAAGTAAAAGAAATTTTTTTTGGAGAGGATTTTTAAAGGATGTAAACCCACTACAGATTTTTAAGAGAAAGCTGAAATTATATCTTTTGGAAGAATGTAATGTCTTGTAGTGACTGTGAGAGTTGGATGTGAGGACGTTTCTCGGCTCAATTCTCTTTACTTGCGTTTGATCTTGTGATGTGTACTTTATTGAACTGTATTTCCTTTGAATCTGTCTTGCTGGAATTAATGTAATTTGTAAATGTAAAATTGTTAATTAGCTATGAAAAAATAAAGATTTTAATAATAATAATAATAAATTTCATTATCAATTAGTTAACAAGTAAGTTATGTAATTAATGTAATCAGGGTTAAAAGGATTTAAATCAATTGATTTAAATCACTTAATTTTTTTCAATTTAAATCATGATTAAAATCAAAATTTCTGATACGTTATAATTAAGAGAAAATAAAAACTTTCAGTTTTAATCAATGGTTTAATATATCAAAAAAAATAAAACCACTGTACCTAAATAATGTTTATTTTAGTTAATTGTAGTGCTTGTACAAAAAAAACCAATTTGGCAGCTTTTCTCGTTCCTAATCGATTTCCGAGTTTGGAATGGACTAAACCAAATGTTGAGAAAATTCTCTCGACTAATGCGGAAGAAGCAGCAGCACAAATTGTCCAATTATAAAGAACTCTTTTTGGATAATGGGTATATTTTGTTGCGACTTCCACCAATCTATGGATTTTACATTTTGAAGAATATTATCATAAAACATAATATCAGTGAAAGGTTCTGATCTGGCAAGAAACTTGACTTTGAGTGGTAGTAAACCACTATTTGGATCTAATTCTTTAACAGCAACATTTTTTTCACCCTCCGTTAGCGTTTGCTGAGTTGTTGTTGAGTCGAGAAGATATGCCAACAAATGATATGGGGTTATACACTGTTCATAAAGCCTCCTAAATTGTTGCAGTTGATTTAAAGTTAGGTATGTCAGTTTTGTCAAAACGGGTTAGGGCGGACGCATCTTTATATAAACGGTCGAGGGTTTTCTTGTTCTGACAGGAATTTGCAGCTCTATCTTCATTAAAATTTGAAGAATGGTGGGAATAAAAAGAAAAACGTGTTGAAAATAGCAACTTATAATAAATAGAAAATAGATAAAGTAATAAATAAAAATCGAGATAAAAATAGAAAAAAAAATCGAAAAAATCTCGATTTTCTTTAAAAAAATCGCAATTTTAGATGTTTTTTAAAAAAATCATGACCTTTTTAAACCCTGAATGTAAGTAATCTTTAGTTAAATCACCTCTGCATCATTTTTAAGTATAGAATAGCCTAGTCTCAAATCTATGTGCTTTGTAATAGGGTAGTTATAGTTACCTGAAAAGTACTTAAATTAAATAAAAAAAGAAATATATGATTTGATTCCAGTTGGTCAGGAATTGTATTTTTTTAAATTTATTTATTTATTAACACTAGAGAAATCAATTCTAAATGGTAGGTATAATGAATTTTTGTATAATTAAGTACACTAATTTAATTGTCATAGAACAAAACTTTACTAGAATTGTATCTTTAAGGCAGGAAGACTAATTCCTCCACTAATTCTAAATATATCACAATCTGGAAAGTGTCTATTATAATTATTGTCCAACAGTCTTTCAATAAAGCCCGTAACTTGTAATGTTTGTTCAAAAAATAATGGAGACTGTTTGGTTCACCGTACTAGAATACGAAACAATATTGCAATTAATAAAATATTGCAGTTAATTAAACTTTTACCATTTTATGGAGAAATATTAAGAGCTTTTCTCCTATGGTACTTCGAAGGCTCTAGGCCACATAGGACTCATAGGAGTAGTCTAGTTTCGTAGGGAATATCTTGGTAAGGGAAATGAAATTTGAATAATTTATACTGCACTTTTTTGGGTTACAGAAAAGTCTCTAGGATGTATAAGGAATCCTACAGAAAAGTAAAGCACTTATGTTAGGGAAATTTCACTCAATAATGAATTACATATTTGGATACAAATTAACATCACACCATAACCCTTTCAGTATATTTGTCACTACCAAGAATAAAGGCTTTTAGTATCCTCATTGTTTTAAAATGCTTTTAAAATCCACAATCACAGATCACAGATTACTATCACTATATTTTATGCATTTCTCTGATTTGTTTTTTGCATCCCTCTCTGCATGAAGATTCTTTTCAATTAGCTATGTATAACCTATGTAGGTATTACCTGTCTATCATTGTGTTCTTTTACCCATAATATTGATTTATAATCAAATATTGTGACTAGTGCGGTACCTAAAGCGACTCACTTAAGAAACACTCATAATCCTAGTAGCAAAAATTGGTAGGTACACTTTGTATAAAACTTTTCAGTTTTGGATGAGTGAATAAATTGAATAAATGATTTGTCTTGATATTCAACCATAAACATATCAAAATTGTATTAACAAAAACTGTTTTCTTCTGTCTTGGTACCTACCTACCCTTATAAATTAATGCTATAATTAAGCAAATAGTTATAACTTACCTGTAACACCAGACAATTCATTGTTCTCGAAAAGTTTACTGTTAATACAACTTGTACAAGCATTGTGTAAGCATTCTAGCAGTTTTGGACAATCAGATGGTCCTAAACTTCGATCACAATAAATGCATTTAAAAGGAAAACCTTCAATAGTAGCTGTGGGACTTTCAACATGTTGTTCTTCATTTGAATTTGAATTGCAATTTTCTTTGGCCGCCAGTTCTTTTTGTGGTGGCTCAATGTCACCCAATGGATCTGAGAGAGGATCACTAGGGTCACTCAAGGGGTCAGCAAGAGGATCAGTAGTAGGCTCATTATTTGAGGATTCATTAGATAAAAAATTATCGAGCAATTGCAAATTCTCATTGTCCGTAGTAAAGATATTTTCACTAAGATTTGGCTCGGTGGAGTTTAAGTCGGTCATCAGATTGGGGTCGTTTAGAAACACTTTTGATTCGGCCATGGCTTTCACAAAGTTAAACTATCCGAAGTTGCTTCATCAATAAAACCCGCTTGAAAATAATAACATTTCACTTAACAAATTATTAGGCATTTTTCTGGAACCCAAGATACAAAGAAATATCCATTTTCTAAACAGTTTTTAAAAAATTTTGCATTAAATTATGTTGATTATGACAGCTAGACGCCTTTCGAGACGACATAACAAAAAAATAAAATCCCTAGATAATAGAAAGGTGGGGATAAAATTTGACAGACTTGAATTATAAAAACCAAAAAGAAAATATAAAATATTGTCCAATATTTATTTACTGCTTTATCAATAATTTGAACAAAAACATATGTAATAATAATAATATAATAATATGAAGAAAATGTAGATTGTTTTTAAATTTTCATTACTTAAAAATATTGGCACCAAACGCTTTGGACGTATCTACGAATAACGTTATACTGCTTATCTCTTTCTAGTTGATCGGATTACTATTTACAGTGCAAAACGTTACTTCCAGGAATGTCGCAATTTGGGGCAGGTTTCCTGTTACTATCACAGGGTTACATCATAGCTTTCTAAATATACTTAAAATTGTACCAAAACAATTATATCGTAGGGCCCAAGTCCATTTGCAGAACAGCGGATTCGCGAGAACGATCCCTTGCTCGAAGATCTACACAACACACAAAAGTAAATGCCACTCGTTACAGTATAAGTTAATTTTTTGGGGTATAAATAAAATAAATCGCATTAACATTTGGTTTTAAAGAGGTTTGATACTTTTCGCGCCAACTGGTTTTTTCTCTTCAGGCGACTTCGCGCGTAGAATGGTTCGCGCGCATTTGCTTGCAGTGTGACCGCATAGCCTTTTGCCGAGCAACAGATGTAAAAAATAAAATATAAAAATATTTTTTCTGTCAGCTGCGTAGTTAGTACAATCTTCTTAGGTACTACAGCCCTAGGAATATGGAATTTAACCCACAGATGATTTGTGTTTTGTGACTTTTGTCACAGTATACTGTATACTGTGCTTTTGTGTGATTGTGTCATTCTCATTCGTTCACTCAGAAGGGTTTGAGCCGCAATTTTTTACAGCTCAGATTAAGCAATGCAGTTTATAAACTTTCTTAAAAATAGGTCATTAATTAGATGTTTTTAAAGTGTCGTTAAAAGTTTGTAATCTTGCAGTACAAACAAGCGTAGATTTTTAGAAATTTTAGGATGACAGAAACGGATAAAGTAAATAATTCAAAACAAACCAATGGAACAGCAGAACCCAACAAATTAGGTGATAACATTCAAATATTAAAAGACCTTTGTTCGTGCAACGCAGATGTTTTCGCAAAAGATCGCAGCGAAAACGGACAGAGATTGTATATATCCTTTCTTTCTATTATCGATGCTATAGACTTGCTGTCGCCTAGAGTTCTTGAGATAGAAAGCCGAGTGCATGAATTTGATTTCGACGAAAAAACTCCTGGGAACGGTTTTCGAAGCTTTATTAACGTTTTTAATTTATCTGTGAAGTATGCCATAGATCTGAATCAGAAAGTTACATGCAGAAGAAGCTATATTTTATTTAGAAAAACAGATTTAACAAAGTAAGTTCTTATTTTTTCAGTATTTATACCCCTAAGCGCACACAAGTCCTACTCATTGTTTTGTATAGTATTTAATGGCCTGGTCTTTTAACCCTTTGCCGCACCCTCCATTAGTTTTACCCTGTACTCCAAGGGTCGTGTCCTGTAAGGAAGTTGGTGACAAGTTTTAGTTCAAGGACCCTTTTAGTGTATTTAGGTGTGCATGTTTGATGAATAATAATGAATGTCCTGGAGTATTTTTTGCTCTTTTGGGTTTATGTCCTGTCCCATATGTTCATTTCATCTTTAATAAGGTCAACTCTGGCTATGCTTAGAACAGTTCAGGTCCATAGAGTTGTGTCTATGCACCCTTCTTAGCAAGTGAGCCAATAATTACATACCTTCTACTTCTTCATGCCTGTGCACCCAGGTCAAGCTAACCTTGTTAGAGAGAACATTAAATTTATTGGCATATCTTTGACCAAATCAATATAGAAAATACATGTATAATAATAAGTAATGTAAAAAATAATTACATTTAAATACACCATATATAATATACAGGCAAATTCAACTTTGGTTGGGGTTTACCTTATAAAATTGTGAGTAAAACTGGTATAAATCTTATAATTGTTACCGGATTCTGTATACTAGCATGCAGTTTCAATTAATAATCTAATTTTTAATAATGTCAAAAACTGGCATACCAATAACCAATAACCTTTAAGAGGCAGTTATCTTTACAGAACAAATTAAAAATGGATTTAATCTAATTAGACTAGCACACCTGTACACGCGCTATGCCTTTTATAAAGAAAATAAGAGACAGAAAACAATAATTTATTTATTTACTTAAAATCCAACCAACTAAAGTTCTCTGATTTTTTAGAGAAATAGAATCATGTTCACATCTAATAACAAGTTTGGATACATGCTTCAGACACTTGCAAACCATGATGGCATGGTCGAACAGTGGTAACTTATTTACCGAAGATAGACCTCTAGAAGAACTAATTTCTGTCTGTCGTGACATCAATCAGTATTGTTTTTATGGAAGATCATTAGGGTTTCAAGTAATGTTTGCCATAAAAGAAATTGATAAACTTATTAATTTTTTTGTCATTTCAGTTTTGTAATTCCTTAAAAAATGTATTGCAGTTCATTGCCTTGTCAATGGCAATTTTCTCTGAAGCCTACTACAGTCAAGGTATGCTATAAAAGATACGGGCTAATAGAGGAGTTGTTTACCAAGAGGTTTTTTTTACTTTAAGGTTCCTCAATCTCAAAAGCAACAAATTCAATTATGACGGCTACCAAATACATAACAGACCCAGAGCAGAGGGCTAAAAGGATCGTAAATATCTCTCAGAATGCCGACGTTGATTTTTGCAAGGCTTTTTGGTTTTTATCGGAAAGTGAATTAATGAATCAATTGCCTTCAGTAGTGTCTCCATACGTAGCCGTTTGTAAAGTCATCAGTATCGCTCCGGAGCCATTATCACTGAATATAGAGGGAAAAGACATTGACATACCGATTCCCGCTTCACATGGGGGTGAGTAAACTTAAAATTTATGTTAAAACGAACTTAATTAACATCCTCTAGGTCCTAAACCAGTGCAAGTTCGTCTCATCAGCTATCAAGTTCGTGAGGGGATGTTAGGTACTAAAAATAAAAGCCCCTTGGAACCACCCTCCAAAAGCCTGATAGTACACTGTCATGGTGGCGGTTTCGTGGCCCAGTCCTCTAAATCGCACGAAGCATACCTGAGGGATTGGGCAAAACATTTAAATGTGCCTATAGTTAGCATAGATTACAGTTTGGCTCCGGAAGCTCCTTTCCCCAGAGCCCATGAAGAAGTATTTTACACCTATTGCTGGGTTTTAAAGAATCATCAGTTTTTGGGAAGTTCAGGTAACAGGTCTATAATTTTAGAAATAATAAGTAGTTATTGTATTCTTGATGTTTCAGGTGAAAAAATTCTAGCCGTGGGCGACTCAGCTGGAGCAAACTTATTACTTTCCTGTACTTTAAAGTGCATTGATACGGGTGTTCCCCCGCCACATGGGATTTTTGCAGCTTATGTACCAACTCTAGTGAAATTTGTACCATCGCCCTCACGTTTGTTGTGTATGATGGACCCTCTGTTACCCTTTGGATTTCTTATGAGATGCTTAAAAGGTAGATTTAATTTTTAGAATAAAAGAAAAAGCTTTATTTTCTGAGAAATACAATATTTTTGTCAATAAAGCAATGTTAGGTGGAACTCAACAAAACAACAATAGAGAGTGGTAAAGACAAAATAATCTAGTCAAAAACATTACAACAAAATAGTGGTGATATACAAATGGCATGTCATTAAAATATACTTACAAATCATAAAGCTACACACTACATACACTACAAACTAAAGATTTTAACAATTTCCCAATACAACTCACTTACTTATACCTTGATCAATTAAATAAATAATTCCTCTATTAGGAATTACAAAATCAATATACAGTGTGTCCCTCTGGATGGGGTGGGTTCCTATATCACTAATTCTTAATTTTTCGACGAAAAGTCTTATCAAAATCCTATGCCTAAATAATAATAATAATAATAAGTTTATTTCAAATAGCTAGCTACAATATAATAAACATGTTAATATGATATTCTTGAATAAACTTATTCAATCAAATCTTATTTATTTAAAAGTATTTGAAATTATAAATATGTATTTAAGAATATTTCTATAAAAAGTTGCAAGTATTCAATAAAAGCTACTTTCTTGATGAGATATTATTAAATTTCTGAAAAGGATTAATTATTATATATAATTGATTCACAATAATATTAAATATCATTAATTAGTTACAGCATTTCCAAAAATATTTTTAAAGCGTTTGTTTTCAATATAAATGTTTTTATTTTAATTTTATATTTCTTTAATGAAATAATTTTTTTAATATTTGTTGGTAAATAATCGTCTAAATAAAAGCATAAATATTTAAAAGTTTTTCGTCCTACGGACTTATTTATTTTAGGTTTTATGGATATTTCGTTTTTATAACGTGTAATGGTTATGGACTTTAAATTGTATAATGTTTTTATTTTTACAAATTTAATATATATTAAAATACTATATATGTAAATTTGTCTAACGTTCATGTTTTTTGTTTCTGAATATAATTCTTTTGAAGGATAAAGATAGTCCTTATTAAATATAATTTTCAAAAATCTTTTTTGTAATACACTTCTAATTTTCTAACCAAAGTTCCGTTTATTCCTCCCCAACCTAATCCGTAATTTGAATGAGTTTTGATATTTATATATATAATATTAATTAATAAATTAAATTCATTAATAAAAATTAATAATTAATATTTCTGGATGTTTTATATCCAGAAATTGTTTAATGCTTTTAAAAATTGGTAATAAACTTCTTAATTTTTTAATCAAATATTCTACTTGAAAATTCCAATTTAATTTACTGTCAAAAATTATTCCTAAATATTTTACATGATTAACTTTTAAAATTTGAATGTCATATATTGATGCTATTTATATTTTGTGGTGCATTATTTAGGTTTATTTGTTTTATTAAAATTAATTGTTAATCAATTAGTATAAAACCAATTTTTTATAATTTTAAAATCTTTTTTAACTTTCTTATTTAAATTGTCCCAATTTGTATCACTATAAAAAAATAGCAGTATCATCTGCAAAACTATGAATTTTCCCATAGCAATTTATACTAAATAAATCATTAATATAAATATTAAAAAATAATGGTCCTAAAATTGTCCCTTGAGGAACACCATATTTAAATACTTTTGAATAGCTTTCTTCTTTATCTATTTTAACATAAGTTGATATCTTTAAGATAGTTTTTAATTCATTCTATTATTGCTTTTCTCTAAATCCAATATTTTCAATTTTTTTTAATAGTAAATTATGGCTAACCGTATCAAAGGCTTTTGCTAAATCCAAAATAATACAAATACAAGGTGTTTTATTATCTAATGCATTATATATTTGTTCTGTTAGATATCAGTATAGTTTATGAAGGAATACTAAATTCAGAAAGATACCAATTTGTAAGAAATGACATTTAATATATTCTGGACGACCTTCCTCTAGAAATAACCAATAATATGTTGTTCGTTGTGTGCGTTGACCTACCTCAGATATCCAAGTTAAGTAAAGTTAAATAACTGACATTCTTTGAAAAAGGGTAACGCAGACGTTTAGTACATATTGCTAATTCAAATATTTTCGAAAAACTAGGTAAATAACAAACTTATTGGTCTGTAATTTTCTAAAAGAAAAGATACCAAATTTAAAGGAATCATTCAATATATAACATAACAAATTTTTTATTTTATTACTAAGTTACCTATACTATGCTAAATTTATTTTTTAGTTTCTGAGATATCTCAAATAGTTCTGGAGACAATGGGCTTAATAAAAAGAGATCTATTATTTTCTTCAATATTGCAGTAAAATTCGATTAAATAGTTATTATAATTTTCAGCTATATTGATTGGCTTCCCTTAAATTTGGCATTCCCCTTTATTGACAGTTTTCCCTTTTAGTTCCTTACATATCGACCACATTGTTTTGTTTTTATTGTCAGTATTTGCATTGGTTTCCTATGGTCCTATGGTTTATTAGGTCCCTGTAGAATGCATTAATATCCAGGATACCTTGAATATTTAAGTCAAAATCTTTAAAAATATTAATTCTATCTATCTCTCTATCTACCACATGTTACCACATTCTTGGATAATCTTTTCTTGTAACTGTTCTAAATTTTCCACTGGGCTTTTAAAAATATTTTTGTTCAAATTAGCAAAAATGAAGTAATCCATAACCGTCAAACAAGGTGGGAATTCAATGTCTGTTCGAAAACTGATCAATCTGTCGTCGAAAAAATTAAGTAGTTAAGAGCTTCGGCGGATGTATGGGCGGTTGCACCGTTCTGTTGCAAATAACCAAAACGTAGTTCATCGTCAAGTAATTGCTCCACAAATGGATTCAAAATATTGTCCCGATACCGCTGTGCTGTAACTGTGTCATGAAAAAAAATAGGACCAACAATTTTTCTTTGGAAAACAGCTAACCGGACATCAATTTTTTGAGGGTACAATGTGGACTCTACAAAGAAATTGGAATTTTGACTACTCCACATGAGTGTATTCTGACAATTCGTATAACCGGTAAGGTGGAACCAGGCTTCATTAGAAAAAAATATCAGGTCTAATAAACCATTTCTTTCCAATACATTTTGGGTAACCACTGACAGTAATTCCTGCAGCTCGTATCTCTTGGAATACTTGCACTTCATAAGGAAACAAAAAGGCGTCTTACACATTTTGTTGGCGTATTTTGCATTATTTCACGGACGTTTGCAACAATAAGTTGTTCTGTTCTTACAGATGGTCTTCCAGCTTCTTTTTTTAGTTGTATAGAACCTGTTTCTCTAAACAGAGCCACGGTTTTTCTCAGGCAATGATAAAAATCCCCAGCAGTAAGTAACTCACCATTTACTCTACCGTTTCGAAAATACGCTTCAACCATGAATTTTTTGTTCTTTTCCGTAAAACCTATTGCGTGAATTATTCAAGAAATTGGATAAATTAGCGATGAATCAAATTACTTGCAACGACTGTTAGAGATGACGGAATAACTGATGGATTGATAATGCTGGTATTTACTGAGACCCAACAGGTAATAAGCACCACTGCTAAGCAGTGCGACCTTAGATGCAAAGTATACTTTGATAATAATCATTTTCCAAGCACAATTTATTTTTTTTTACAATCAAACATTTTTATAAATATTGACTTTTTGTCGAAAGATTGAAAATTAGATCCATTTCTGGTATAGGTAACCCCAACGACTTAAAACCCCATCTAGAGACACACAATATAGGAGAAATAAATAGATACAAAGTGCAATGCTTTATTGGTAGTGCTAAAATTTAAATGAAAAGTTACTAATACAATTAATAATTGATTCCAAACTTTGATACCAACAGAGTCTTTATTTCTTAACTAAACCGTTTATCGCTATCATTAGATCAATACCTAAATCCCTATGGATTAAGAAAGTTGGTTACACTGTATTTTTTGTGTGCAATGTTCCCTAATACTGAGTTTATTTCATTCTGAAAGCTTTTTAAATATGAGGAACATATGTGGCAATATTAAAATTCTATAAGCTAGGAACAATGATCTACCAGATTAGAAGAGATTCTTGCTTTATATTTAAAGGCCCTTTTTTTTCAATGAAACAATCCCTTAAATAAATAATTCAGGTAACTTCCTCAAAAAGCTTGTATAGTAAGTATACAACGTTTAGAGATTGAGCAGGAAGATGAATTTTTTAATAAAGAAACTGATGACAACGAAAGTGGCCTTTTTTCATTTTTTTTTTTTTTTCAAGTTTTGTAATAGTGGGGAAAAGTTGCCTTTTAGGTTTAAAAAAAATAAGAAAAAATTTGGTTGCTATACAACAATATCTTGAGGTGCCGCAAAGAGCTTATAGTTTGTAAACAAATTTAAAAAATTTAAAAATTATAAAGTTTGATAAATTTTTTTTATGGATTTCTCGGACGAATAATGTTATGAAAGATAGTTTTAAATACAATTATAATTATTAGAATTGAAAAAAAATTATTAATTACAAAATATAATAATAATAATAAAATCTTTTTATTGTCAAAAAAGTAGTAACTAAGGTGAAAATAAAACTCGTCAAATCAATTGAAAAATTTATATTTTGACACATTATTCTGACGTAATTGACACATTAAACTGTTTTTTTGTATTAAATTTAGGCATGCTCTCGCGTGAGCCAATTTTTGCACTTATATACCCCTCTCTTGCGATTAAACCACAGACATTTTGAGCCGATTCGGTCACCAGTTTTACAGCTCTTTCCACTGCTTGCGTGTGACAAGGAAGCCGGGGAAAGTCGATAAGCGGGCCCACTTTACTATTTGGTTGAGCTTCAGATGTTTTCTGTATAAATTCTTTGAGAGAGTCACTGGAAAAATGTTTTACCAAGGGGGGTTCAGTTACGTCATTTTCAGCCCATGATATCATGTCGATGTAATCCTTTGCATCAAAGTTTATCTTTGGAACTGTGAACTTCCTGACTCCGCCTCTACTTTCTGTCCTAGCTTTTAAAACACGTCGTAAACCAAGTTCTCTTACAATTTTGCTCTCATCACATAGCATGGACAAAAGGAGGTTTTCTGCAGCAGCAAAGTACCCATTTCTTTGAATAACTGGGTCAAGAACGTTCTTCAAATCATCAGAGAGATAGCGTGAATATGAGATAAGGTTAAACAAATGTTTGGCACCATAAGTACATGAAGGTTTTAACTTAATGTTAAACCACACAGGTGCATACACTTTTACAATGTACTCAGCTATAGCTGCAGCAGCTCTATCTGATATTCCGGTACGGTCACAAATTGAAGCTACAGATGGCAATTTAATACGTATTTGTGTGCTTATATTGTTCTCCTTTTTCAGTTTTGAAGCGCCTGGTAGATTTATCTGTTCTTCAAAAATCAAGTATTTTTGTTCTTCAGCGCTATCATTGTCATCAGTAACCGTTTCTGATACACTAGTATTTTTTGCCCGTTCTAGATTAAACTTAACTGCTCTCTGTAGGTCTTTACTTTTTCTTGTTTCTTTCTTTTTTAAAGCGCTTGTGGTAGCTATATCAACATTACCTATAACCATTTTCCTGGTAGAGCGTTGATCTTTTAGAAACTCTTGTTCTAAAACTGGTACTTTCTTTTCTTTTATACAACTACAAGTATCATAGTTTTGGCACTTGCAGGCAGCAATATCAAATAAACGTTTAGCTTCTTCTCTAAATTTTGCGAGGTTCGAGTCAAACTTAACTGACCCTTTTCTACTTTTAGACCTTAATAAATTCCTATATTTAGCACGATAAAGTTTTATCATTTGTGAAATTCTAAGGTTTGAAACCACGGGGATGGAAGCTTTAAACCATATTTGTTCTATTTTTGGGATTAAGGTATCAGATATTTCACTTAGAGTAGGATCCTTCGCCTTCAATGACGTAACTTTGAGGTTATGTCCAATAAAACAATAGCACTTCATTACATCTTCGTAAGTAGGCAGCACAACTTCACACAAATCACTAAAGGTTCCAAAAATAGGACATACGGTCATTTGTCTTGTCTTCACTTGTCTAGACAGAGCCATTTTAGCTCACAACAATAAAGTAGTACAAGCACACAAACTAACAAAATATTACTTTAGTCTGTTATACAATAGACGCCAACTCAACTAAACTCGGCAAAGCGACTGACATGTTACACCTGATCTTTAGCTTGTCACCACAGGCAAACAAATCTGCACAAACCCCACCAAACCGCACGGCGATGACTTATGCTGTTGGATGCCAGCCAATACAATACCTAGTTAAACTGTTTTTATATTTCTATTCATATTAAAATGCCTAATTGTATTGCATAATGGAGACACGTAAAAATCTTTGAAAAAGTTTTAAATGTGTGTTTTACAAAACTTTACCACTCTTGCGGCACCTCAAGACATAATGCAAAAAGTAAAAAAAAAAATTGTATGCCTTTTTTGATATAAAAACTGCTTCTTTTGCACTATTTCAAATAACAAAAAAAATATTTGAAAACCTCTTAAAAAACTTGAAAATGTAGTGAAAATTGTAATATTATGAAACTTTATCGTCCTTGCGGCACCTCAAAACGTGCTTCAATATTTTTCATATTTTTTTTTTTATCTTATCTAAACCAAAAGGCAACTTTTCCGCGCTATTGCAAATTAAAAATCGAAACTTGGTTTTTTCGTTCCACCCTAATGTACAATATATTCTGACACAAAACAATTTATTTTAGCCTATGCATGTCCCCCTGACGCAACCATCCAAAGCGAGGGTGTCGACAATTTTAACTCGGACACAGAAAGTTTCGAGGAAATCTCAGAATCTGATTTGGCCGAATTACAAGCGCACAAGTCGCCCACATCTGAAGCATCCGATACGTTGACGTACGGTTCGTTCATGTCGAACGACGAATTATTGGCCTCTGCGGATATTGAAAAAAGTCAGCAATGCCTGGCAGATATAGTACACAATTATGTACTAGGTAGGGATTATTTGGGGTCTGTGTTTTCAAGTAAATTATATAGTTCTCCGCGTACGGAGGCAGGTATGCTTTTGAATTTGCTTTTACTGTGTGTCAGTGGGTATTGTCTGTTGTTTTATGTAGGCAACTTAATAAGTGTTGTTTGGATGTAAATGTTTGTAGTATCTACCAAATGTATCGTTTTTATTAGCCCTCCGTCGGATAGCTCCGACTACGATGATATTAGGCAAAAACTGAAAAAAAAATGCAATACAAAAGTTTTAACTTTAAAACCGCATAACTTTTGTTCCGAAGAAGATAGAGACAATGTTTTTTTTAGTCTATTGCAAAAATTTGGTAAACAATATAAGTGTTGGGGAAACACGTTTTCTAATAATCAAAGTAAGAAACATAAATTAAAGGAAAAACGCCACCCGTGTTCAAGAGTTCCTTCAGTCTTCCAGCGTAGCAACAATATATTTTTATTCTATTTTTTTGGCAAAACCGCCAAACTATGGTTAAAAATAATTAGTGTTTTACCCCGCAGTATTCTAATTCTCGGAAAACATCAAGGCTTCTGTAAACATAAAAGCGTGCTATACTCTAAACTAAATAATATTAAATTCACGTCTACGAAAACCGTTAATCGGTAGCTTTGCGATAGGTTTGCGGCTTCGAGGATATGTAAATCAATTTCTGTGATGTTCTAACCGACAACGGGCAAACTCACTTTAATGCTTTAATCTACCTATTGGCAGTGAGCAAGTATGGCTGCCAACCTGAGCGGACAACTGAGTGTGCTTTTAGACTTCAAAGTAAGCAGATCCTCCACGTGGCTGAAAACAATAATAGCACGTGTTTTGATCTGACGTGTGTCAGGCAAAGTGATTGATATTTTGGGGACGCGTGCCCGGGAACAAAGGTTACTATTTTTCAAACGTACAGTAAAAGTACCGTGAATTTCGCAGTTAAATAGTCTACATTCTTTGTGTTTTGTGAAGACGTGCGCGAAGTTGCATCTCAGTATTTTGCAGTCGCGTAAAACGTGAAATATTCCGTTCTATACAGAACATGTCTTTCGAATAACAAATAACCCTCGGTGATATTCAGACGGCAATGAGGCTGTATTTAATTCAAGTTCTGATTCATTCTCTACGGTAAAAATCAATGAAATCCTAACGGTATCTCGGTGCAGTGCTTTAGGGCTGTTAAGGTGATGTATTCGTGTTTAATAATGTAAATAAATAGCTTCTTGCGTAAGGAAGTTATTGCGAGGCGAGTTTAAAAATATATTGACAATTTGTTGTCTTTTTTAAATATTGCTATTTTTCTTTATTATTTACTATATTTTTGCAAAAAATCATATACCAAGAGAAAGAGAATTGAACGAGGAATATAACTAAGAAAAAACATAGTTTCTATCTTTTTAGGAGCAAAGGATATATGGGTTCAAAGTTGAAATTTTAGTTTTGTTTTTAAGTTTTTTGCCTATATCTTCTGTCTCGACCAATGGAGAGTGTCGTCAAACTCGTCAATCTCCATTTCCCATGTAAAAAGACATGCTTTATCAAATGGCCAAAGTCCCGTCTCGTTATACCTCCGTTTTTTGCTCAAAAACTAGACAGCTTTTTGCGCTCTATCCGACAAACTATATATATGTACAGTGTGTGTATAAAGTCTGGAAACGGCTTAATAACGTCACAATTTATTGGCCGATTTAAACCAAATTTGGTACAGTTGTGTAAGAGGATCTGACGCACCGAATGACGATATTGGCGTTGTTGTCAGCTTTTTAGTTTGTCTGGAATTCGAACGAATTTTATATTTTTAAATGTAACACCCTGTATATTTTTTCATTTATAGTTTTTACTTTAAATTTGTTACACTTTTGGTATAACGTACTTTGTTCCTAATATCAGTAGTTTTCGAACTAATGAGTACAATTTAGAAAAAATATATTTTTTATATTAAATGTTCAAACTGTTTTCCCCGTACAGCTTGACAGTGTGCTAATTGAAAATAAAATTTTTCAATTGTGTTGTAAATCATTTCTGGCGTTATTAATTCAAATTCGTCCAAAATCCGACGCTACAAATCGGCCAAATCTTGAGATTTTGTGGTATAAACTCTGTTCTTCAAGTAGTGTCCCCATAAAAAGTAGTCATTAGGCGACAAATCAGGGGACCTAGGTGGCCACTCGATTGTACCCCCTCTACCTATTCGGAAAAGTGTTGTTCAAAAATTCGCGCACGTTTCGACCAAAATGGGGAGGAGCTCCGTCCTGTTGGAAGAATATACTTGCATAGTTTGGACGCATCACATTTCGTATAGTAGGCACTATTTGCGTTTGCAAGAGCTCAAGGTAAAGTTGTGATGTCAAATTTCCATCAATAAAAAATGGACCGATTTTGTGGTTACCCAGAAGCCCAGCCCACACATTCAATTTTCCAGGGCGTTGTGTATGACCTTCTCTCATCCAGTGGGGGTTTTCATTTGCCCAAAACCTACAGTTGTGTCTATTGACTTTACCATTTAACATAAATGCTGCTTCGTCCGAAAATACTATAAATTTGAAAAACTAGTTATTTTGGTCAAACCTTGACATCATAATATCACAAAATTCAATTCTTCGCTCATAATCATCTTCTGGTAAATCTTGAACTACATGTATTTTGAAAGGGTGATATTTATGTTTTATTAAAACATGGACGGATTTGAAGCAGACGTCACTTACTTGAGAAATTTTTCTTAATGAAGAAACAGGGGTTTTAACAACATGTTGTAAAATTTCTAAACTTTTCTCTTTATCTACTACTGCCGGTCGTCCTGGTCGTCGCCTATCTCTACAATTTCCAGTTTCTTCGAACCGTCGGACAGTTTTTAGAACAGTTGCTTTTGAAATTGGATTTCGGTTTGGAAATGCGCCATTAAATATATGTTTAACCTCTTCGTAAGACCCGACCCTATCGCCATATCCTCTCATCATAAGAATTGTAATTCTTTCACTTTCAGTTAAAGACATTTTTGCATGTAAAAATGACAGCTTTTATGACTTTACCACAAAATTATATAGTTTATAATTTCTGTGACTTTACATCAAAACTGAACTGGTGTTTTATTTATTAATAAATAAAACACAATTTGTTGATATTTTCAAAACACGTCGTTATTTCGAAAACTACTGATATTAGGAACAAAGTATGTTTTACCAAAAGTGTAACAAATTTAAAGTAAAAACTATAAATGAAAAAAATATACAGGGTGTTACATTTAAAAATATAAAATTCGTTCGAATTCCAGACAAACTAAAAAGCTGAAAACAACGCCAATATCGTCATTCAGTGCGTCAGATCCTCTTACACAACTGTACCAAATTTGGTTTAAATCGGCCAATAAATTGTGATGTTATTAAGCCATTTCCAGACTTTATACACACACTGTATATCTTTTTAATGTGCATGATTTGTTGTGTACTGTGTGGGAACCTATTTAGTTTTTACATCATATTGATATGTAGTTGTTTTGAGCTGAATGTTTGTAGTGTCTACCAAAATTACCATTTTGGGGATATGCATATGAAAGTGTTTTTTTTTTATCTTGCACTGTTGGGACACTGTATTTTAAACAATTTTTGTAGAATCGGACTCTGAAACTGACGGAGTCAAGCTTTCAATGCGAGACGGAGAAAGTTCATCGTCGTCGACAGCGGACAATTCATTTCAAACCAGACTGTACAGTTTCGTTTCCAATATAAAAGGACGCTTTAGTAAAATACTGGGGGAAAGGGGCCTAAGTGGAGCGGAAGAAGTACTGGATACTGACAAACCGAGTAATCTGTGGGACGAAATGTGCTACCCGGTGCCCAGTAATCCGTATTTGAGTCCTTATTGTGCGTCCGATGATGATTTAAGGAAATTCCCTCCAACTAGAATTCTGGTAAGTGCACCCCAAACTTGTATATCTTAGCACTAGTTTCAGTGTGCAAAGTTAACATAAAATGGCCAGTGAGATTTCCAGATTTAACTTCAATAGATATTTCTAATTTTAGACAGTACAACTCGATCCGTGCCTAGATGACTGCGTCATGTTCGCTAGAAGGTTAAAGAGACTGGAAAAGGACATACATCTCGATATTTTAGAGGGATTACCTCATGGTTTTCTTAATTTTTCGTTGGTAAGTTCAGGTGCCTTCACACAAAGTAAGAAATCTTGTTATTTTGATGTTTCTTTAGATATCCAAGGACGCTTACGAAGGTTCTAAGATATGTGTGCAACGAATGAAGGAACTTTTAAACTACGACAAAGAATCTTTCCGACCTAAATAATGTAAAATAGCTCTTGTTATTGTTGCTGAGATTGAGGTAGTTGAATAATTGTTATTAGAGTCGCATAAAAGAGATATTGTGAATAGTAATTTATTTACCGCTACACAAATTATAGTATTTTTATACTAAAAAGGTATTTTAGTTGAGTAAAGTTCATAGAAAGTATGATACAATATGAAGCCAAAAAACTATGATTATTATATGTACCAGTTTTAGCCAAGAAATTGTTCGATGGCGAGGCCTATTGTTTTTTTATAATGGGTGTTGTCTAATAAGGTGGGGCAAGTATTTCCGTGAAGGTCCTATAATGAAATTAAAAAAATAGATGTCCTCACCTAGAAAATACCCTTTATTTATTGTTATGCTGCAAATGGATATTACAATCGGGCACCTAACAGGAAGAAATTAGATATTGCACTAGTTATAAGTTAAAGAAAGAGAGAAAATGTCACCGCGTCATAACACGGGCTACTTTCATTGTTAGTAGGCTGATTGTTTAGTAGGTGTTGTAATAAGTTGCATTAATAAAATGTTACCAAAAATATTGTGGTCTTCAAATTGAATAAAAATTCTGCTGACAGTGCAGACCATGGATTGCCACTGCCGGTTTTGTTCAATCAATTCAAGCCATTCTTAGTTCTTAAAATCTTTGGAATTCCAAACCCACAAAATATTTTCTTTAATTCTATCACAATAGTTTCGCTTCTTGTATTTCATAGTTCAACTATTTCCCAATACAAGCTAAAATAATCTTGCACAACCATATACACTTTGTTTTTTGAAGAAATACTCCATACTTTCAGTGGAGTCAAAGTAATGTAAATAAAACAATGCAGTCTTCCTCCACAATTTAATAATTGAAGAAACAAATAAATAGTTTCCTACATGTTTCAAACGCTTAAGCGTTCATCCTCAGGAGATGACAAAAAGGATAGTACAAAGTTAGGAATGACAAGTAAATTTAAAGTAAAGTTTAAGTGGGACTTACCTAATATCGAGCTAAGTGAAACTGCTAATGTGAGTTGTCTCAAATTATTGAGTACAACTTAACAGGATGAGGAATGTAAAATTGAAGACCTTGTGTACTAACTAGTCATATTTACATTCCTCATCCTGTTAAGTAGTACTGTTGTTAAACGAAACGATTCTTAAAGGAATCGCTATTCGATAATTATAAAATAATTTGCTTCTTTCAAAGTTCTATTTTGCTAGTTGGGATATAGTTCATTGTCTTCAGCGATGGTTCCTATAACTTTTATTTCATTACAGGTTCTTTTTCCATCAGATTTGATCGATGGAGTCTTATAATCTAAATTTTCCGATAGTACTGACTTCTTCTTAAGTTTTATATTTTTGGTTTTACAAAATTCCTATAATGTCCTTGTATACCACACCTTAAACAATTTTATACGCAGAACACATTTGAAAGGAATGTTGATTCACTGAGCCGCATCTAGAACATTTATTGTGATTTTTTTCTGGTCTTCGAAATGGAAATTTGTTACTTTTAATACTTTTCTATACAATATAAATATCTTTAGAAGTTGAATTACGTTTTCGCAGTTCCAGATTTTGTTTTTTTATAGTTTTAGTTTGTTTAATTTTATTAAATGCTTTTTCTAAAGTTAAGAACGCATCCATCTGTAAGGTTTCTATAAAATTCACATCCAAACTTCCAACAACAAGGCGGTCTCTTATTAACCTATTTTCCATTGAGTCATATTTACAATTTTTAGCCAGTAAAATTATCGCTTCAATACAGGGTGTTTGAAATTATTAGGTCCAGTGGCGTCTCAGTGGGCATCACAGCCAATTATTATTGAGAAGAAAAAGTACGTCACTGCCTTTTTTTTTAGTTTTTTTATTTGTTCAGATTAAGCAACTACAAATACAGTTGTTTGGTCTCGTGTGTTTTATTCATATCTGGCTTCGTTTGCGACAAAAAAAATAAAAATCACTTTAACTCACTCTAAAAGCTATCTACGGCCAACATAAAATAACAACCAAAAATAAAAAATAAACAATTTCGACCTTACAGTAAATGAGAAAAATGTCCACCTTCTGATAAAATGTACGATTGCAATCGATTTGTCATTGATTGTCTACACGTCCGTAACTAAAATAATTTGGTAAACAATTATTGTGTGCCATCCTATGAATCAACCACCCGCAAAACATTAATCTTGGGTGAATCCCGAGGCAGTAAAGCTTGGACCCGCTGTATGTGATATGGGTACAGGAGATTTCTTTTTAGAACTTTCCAAACGGTTTTTGGGCTGACTTCAAGCTGCAGTGCAATCTTTCTGGTACTATTTGAAGGATCTTCTTCTATCGCATCAAGTATAGCTTCTTCTAGGCGTTGTTACAGTTTCTGGTCTTCCACCACCTGTATTTTTTTTATTAAAACTCCCAGTTTCACATAATCTTGCATGTAGCGTTCTAAATGTTTTAGCACATGAGATTACTCTGTTAAGATATCTGTCCTGGTAAATTCTCCGTGCTTCTTCCGCATTTCCATTTGCTAATCCATATATAAAGTGCATGCCAGCCATTTCAGCGTTAGTAAAATTGTTCATGACGGAATCACTGGTAATTGACAACTCTGAATTTTACTGATAATTCACCTCACTTTTATTGAACCAATCAAAACGCTCATTTTCATAGCAACCACCTTGGTAACGGTCGTCTTACCCGATAAGACTACCGCTAGCTCGAAAAGACGCTTGTAGCTTTTTTACTTAAATAAAAAATTAGTAACACCTCTAACTTGTATATTTACCTTTATCAGACGGCCTTCATTTTTATGTTCAGTAAATTATCCAATAAAATACACCTCTAGAGGCGGTTTCTTATCTTCATACCTTCGTTTTTCACTCGAAACTCGATTTTCCAAGAAAATTTTCACTCAATGTAATTTTTACTTATAATCAAAGATAAGACCCTCGAGCTAAAGCTCTCGGGATCATATCAGATTATAAGTAAAAATTACATTTCGTAAAAATTTGTCAGAAAATCGATTTCTTGTTAAAAACATCGGTATTACCGATAAGACGCCTCCTCTATCGGTATATTACCGTTGATAATATGATAATACTATCACTGTCAGCTGCTCTCCAAAGCAGGCAGGTAGATAGTTCATTTGGCCTTGGCAATAATTTGTTATAAATAGGAGATGTGGTAACCTTACCAAAAATGGGATAATAAAAGTAAACCTATTGAAACGAGTCGTGTATTTTATCAGAAGGTGGACATTTTGCTCATTTACTGTAAGGTCGAAATAGTTTTTTTTTTAATTTTTGGTTGTTATTTTATGTTGTCCATGGACAGCTTTTAGAATGACTTAAAGTGATTTTTATTCTTGTCGCAAACGAAGCCAGATATGAAAAAAATACAAGATACCAAGAAGTTGTATTTCTAGTTGCTTAATCTGAACAAATAACTAAAAAAAGGCAGTGGCGTACTTTTTCTTCTCAATAAGTGACTGAGGTGCCCACTGAGACGCCACTGGACCTAATAATTTCAATCTAGGTAGTTAGGGCTAAATAAGCGCCTTATTGCTTTATATAACTGAACCAAATTTCAACCAAATCGGTTTAAGGATATTTATGACCGTTTTTTTTTTAAACTTCAACGCCCTGTATCTCAGAAACGAAGCAACTCCGAACATAATATGTTCATAGGAACTTTTTTTCTTAAAACGATCTTACGTATCACCCTCTAAAGTTTCGTACCGTAGTTAGGAAACACCCTGTATATTCTTCAGTTGTTTCCCCCTCTAATTGATTTCTTAAGGTAAATATTGCACGTGCATCAATTATAGACTTTTTAAAATAGCCATTAAAGTCAACAATAATAATATCAGTATACGTCAAAAAATCCCATTCTTTTTTTGCAAACGATCAAAAAATGTTTCTACATCTTGTATATAATAGTAAATTATTTACTTGAAATTTTTCTGGATGTTCTTGCAATTTTAGTGCACATCGGTACCTTTCCTAATGTTGAAACCATTTATCCCATTCACCTTTTATAAATGAAAACTTCTCAGGTACATTCTTCATACTGCTTTCAAAATCCCTGTTTGATTGGGTACACTGCAATCTGCAATGGGTTAACCAGTTTTGAAGATTCTTCACTTCATTTTTTAACTCCTGCACCACATAATCCTGATAACTCTTACGGGTTCCGCTATTTCACTTTTAGGCATTCTAGGTATATTTAGCCCGACATCTTGTTAGAAGACAATCTACAGCTTCTCTAACTCTTTATCGATACCAGTTCCCGACTATCTGGTCTGAGATCTGGTACCAGTACATTTTCTTAAAACTAAAATTTTATTTTCCTAGTTTTTCTCACAGCAAAGCCTTTAGTGACACTAAAATCAACATCAATTGCATCTGTCACTTTTTGCTTAGAAGTCTATCTAAGTGTACCTTGTGTAGCTCGTCGTTAAGACGCGGCAATAACTCATTTCCACTCTTATTATTTAGCTTATAACTTGCCGTTAATCGACTGATTGTAATAATCATTTGCCAAACCTGTACTGTATAATAATACTCCAAATACTCCTTCAGATCTGATTTATTGTAGTATACCGGGTGGTGCACTGCCAAATTGGGCATGGGAAATCCCATGTAAATTTTTCTACCCTTAAATATTGGCTTCCCTATTAATTTTACATCAAAATTGTATTAGACATTTTTGAAGGGTATTGTATAATGGACTCGCAAACCAAATTTTTTTAGTTTCCAATAAGTCAATTAAAAGTTATTTAGAAAAAACTATTCGTCAAATTCTTAAAAATTAAGTACGGCTCTGATACATACCCCAATAAAACCACCAGTAATAATTATGATAATGTCAAATGTTACAGTAGTCCGACTCTGTCCGACGTATGAGTCGACAATGTGGTCCAAACATAAACATTGTTGCCCTAATACTCGTTTAAATTTCCACAAAATAATAATTTGTATGTAATTCAAATATATTACATAAAATAATTAGACGTATGCATATCCCTGTATAGTGTATACACCCTGTAACATATATCCCGTTTATTTTTTCTCTAACATTGCAAATTATAATAGCCTTATATAATTTATTATTTTTTTATAGCGGCGAAGATAATACATATTATTTAAGAAATATTAATTAATCATTTATTTTGGTAAATTTGGCAACCCACTTCTAATAGAGCGCGGATTCCTGAGCTACAAATTATCTCCTGTGCCTGGATACTTTTGTTTATCAGAGGGTAGATGGCAAACAACTGTCTGCGCCTTTAGCAGTCTGTCGTCTGCATTGTGAGCCCAGGTCATTTTCTTATCAAAGAGCAATCCTAGGTATTTCATTTTTGGTGATCAAGGTATTGGTTGATTTGCTTGAGATTGACTTTTACAGTGGTTTCTGGTAACCTTACTCTTGCTTTTGAGAATTGTACTAATTATCAAAACGGAAGTACTTGGAACGAAATAAATAAATACTTTTTAATTATTGTCTTATTAAGTTTTTAGAAAATCATAAAATTTAGTGTACAAGTTCATCTTATACAAGGACCTTCAAAAAAGTATTCTACAAGTTTGATGTAAAATTAATACGGGAGTCAATATTTGAGGGTAGCAAAATTTACATGGGATTTCCTATGGCCAGTCTGGCGATAGTGTTTTTAATATTTTATGAATTGATGCTTTAAATATTTATTATTTAAATTTGTCATATAAATTTAGTAATTAAATAAGAAATCACATTCCAAATAAAGGCATTGGCTGATTATAGGGTTCTTTATATTTGTTTTCTTATTAAATTACAACAGATTTTTATGATTTATAATGGAGATATGTGTATTCTGCTCCTACATTTTGATTTTTAGATGTAGGTAGCAGGAAATTTCTATATGCAGCTCGTGTGCTTTAATAAAATTATACTCATAACAAATCATCCATAAGAATAATTTTAAAAGACAGCAAATTATATTATTGTTATTATTTAGTGACTTTTTTGTTCAATATCAAATGTTTTGTTTTTATGTGGCAGTGACTTGTGCAATGTAGCTTTATCCTTAAACAATACGATAAAAACCACTTTATCGCCGATGGTTTTGAAGAAAAAATATTGCCCAGAATGTTTCCATCAAACTATTTTTTACAATGGATAACGGACTACATCTATATTTAAAACTAAAATAAAAATATAATTTTAAATGTGTTTTTTTGCTTTTATCAAATCCCTTTGCAATACTATTATTTGTTTGTTTTGGGGATATAAGGCGATATAGCCAGTTTCCCTCCCTATTCCTCTGTCGCATACTAGAGGTCGTCGAACGTTAATATTTTAAACTCTGAAGTTTATAATGGTTCTCAAAGCAACCACTGTTCCAATATGTCTACTTGGCTCAGCGTACTTGCTGCCTGTCGCTAGTTTAACCCTCTCCCTGAAACCCCAGCCATCAACATGCATGACATGGATATTATTACAAAAATTTTCAAAATTCTGAACTCAGAATTATAGTCTAACACAAGCGCTAAACAAGTGAATACAAATAGAGTACCTAGCAACACAGCCACACGAATTGTGTGTTTTTCACAACCTCTGTTATCAAGACATTTTACCTAAATATTATTGATTGTGATTAACTCCACAAATAGGATTATCTTTAAACTTAATAATCAATGGTCAATGCATGCAAATCATAAGAATAATACTATACAAAAACAATTTATTAGTATCCTTTAACAACTTTAAAACACAAAAAATTATTGATCATAAATTAAGAAAACCTTATTTTACTATTTTACACGATTTACAAACAATTTGGTAAAATAAAACTTTACCCTTACCAGTAGGGCATTCTTCAGGATAAATATTTAAAATAAACCCTAGCTATTGTATAACATTTGTAAATTATTTTTTAGTTTACACAATTTTTTTCTCTACACTACAGGGCAACAAAGTTCAGGATTTTCCCACCTAAACCTGCAATTTTTATTTAATTTATATAACCTAAAATAAGCAACTTTGCCTATTAACACCGATATTAAAAAATAGGTCTAGTATACACTCCATTCCAAATTTATGAAATATTCAAAAATGTAGGTCAAACTCAATCGGCAATATTATTCTTAATAATAAATCAATTCAAAAACTTTTTATGGTTTCAAAGGTTACTCCTTGTTTAATATCACAATCACACTCTATGTAAAGTTTAAAAAAATTCAGTAGTAAAGTGTGTTCCCAAATATAAGAAACCGACCTAAATTATTAGGGTATTCAAAATATAATAAACAACAATAAACCAGTTTTGTGAAATGATATGGGCGTAATAAATTTTAAGTACCGTACTCAGGTAAATAAAAATGCGGCTAAACCAGGGTCCTTTTTGATTTTAGTCTATCAACGTACACTGTTGAGTTTAGTTTATTTTTTGAAAATGTCTCGTCCTTGGTGTTCTAGTGAGATTTGTGAAACAATGAAACTGAAGTAAATAACAGAGTGCATTTATTAACAGATGTCAAACAGATTATAAAGAATGTGTTTTTGACATTAATGTCGAGCGAAAATTTGTGCCCTAAAGAAGTTGTAAAGGAAACGGCTTTACTTACAAAAAAATCCTTTTCCACAGTTTGTAAAATTACACAAGGGCCAATTTTGGAACGCAGAAAAAGAAGTGATATTGGAAAAGCAAGAACGTTGGACCAAAGGGACGAGGACTTATAGGATGAAAAATTTATAAAATGTATGAAGAGCAAAGTGTACCAACGTTGGACAATTTACTGAAAAGGCTGACAACAGATGAAACAGAAATTAAATGCTCAAGAACGACATTGTGGAAGCGCCTTCAACACATGGGCTTTAAATTCAAAAGGATTAATAAAAAGCAGGTTTTAATGGAGTCCAAGCCTCTTCAAGAATGGTGGTGGGAATATCTGACAAAAGTAAATGAATAGAGAACTAAAGGTAGGCCGATCATTTATTTAGATGAAACGTGGTTCGACACCCACGACACCCCGTCAAGTGGTTGGGTCGATTCTGGCGGCAAATGTGTGACACGTGCCCCGTCAAACCGTGGAAAAAGAACAACAATCTTACATGCTGGTTCTGAAGATGGGTGGGTGCCGAATGGTCTATCTCTCTCTCGGCAAAAAATATTACTGAATCATGTGTTGACTATCATGAAGACACAACAGCGGAGTAAATTGGTTTGAAACTAAATTATTGCAGAACATTCCACCAAATAGTGTCATTGTTATGGATAACGCTAGTTATCATAGTAGACAATTAAACAAAGCCCCTTCTTCAAAAGACACTAAAGCCAAAATTCAAGAATATATGTTTAATAATCTATATTTTCATGAAAACTATAGAAAGAAAGACTTATTAGAAGTGCTTAGAAGTATGTCTATTCAAAAATAATATTACTGCGATGAACTTGCGAAAAGCATGGGGCACATAGTATTGCGGCTACCGCCTTACCACTGTATATTTAACCCTATTGAACAAATATGGCACCAACTTAAGGCTAGAATTCGTCGCAATAATATTTCACCCACACTTAATTCTAGTGTATTAACTCTAATTCATGATGAAACTAAAAAAATTTCTGAGGTGAACTGGAAAAACTGCGTACAACATGTAAAGAAAGTAGAAGAAAGTTACATTTGTATTAGGAATGCAACAGAAAGGTTTATATTACTTTAGATGATGATAGCGATAGTGAAGTAGATTTAGTTGGGTAATTTATTAATTAATAATTTAGCATTATAAGTGTAAGTGTACGACCATAATTCTATTTTTATATTTTGAATTTAATAAACTTAAATAGACATCAGTTTCATATTTATTTGCTGCTAAATTAAAAATCTCAATACTATGTATTTTCTAAGATGACCCCTATTTAGGTAGAAATAAATAAGAGTCATTTGGTCAGTTTCTTATATTTGTGAATACACTTTACCTATATTGAGAAAACTGAAAAGTTCAGGAAAACTGATTTCTCTGTTTTAGTTAGTTAGTGTATCACCCATACTCATAAGTTTAAACATTTGTTAAAACTTTGCATACCAGGAATGCTCTTCAAATTTAGATTTACTATTAGGATAAATATTGCAGATTGAATTTGACCTATGTATTTTAACCTTTTAATTTGCTATATTTCATTCTCATTAGAACTAAAGGTAGGTATTTTTATCTGTTTATTTCTAAAAGTTATTTCTGGCAAAATAGCTTATTTTAGAAAGTGCTGTAACAAACCTTAGTGTCAAACACCTTGTACATAAAAATAAAAGAAAAAGTTAAAATTTGCTAGATTGATAAATGAGTAATCATCTCCAATCTGAAAAGTAAATTATGCCGCACCCATGTGTATAGAAAATGCCTTATTAAAAGGAAAAAGAGTCATGCATTTTATTCTAAACTACCGTTTATTTGGCCTGTCTGTCTTATTGTCTTCTGTAGGACATGAGCATCGGCTGGCTCTATTCTTTTATAGTAGTGTTTTTTAGTTTCTACTATTTCAAATCCAAACTTCTTGTAGAAGTCAATTGCGCCCTCATTATTTACTTGAACATGTCTAAAATATTATAACAATAGGAACAGTTTTTATCTCAATCTATAAAACACTTACAAGAATATACTGTCAAAATTTCCATCCTGCTCGACATAGCTTAAAACATGTTGCACCATCATTGTTCCGATTCCGAGTCTTCGATAAGGATACAGACATCCAAGAGTCATAATATACAGTCGTCTAGTTTTTTCAATAGTATCAATTCTACAACATACAGCTCCAACAACAATGTCATTATAATAAGCTAGTTTAGCTAGCTCTCCAGCTTCTAGAACATCTTTGTAGAATTTGTCATTGTAAGATACAGGAAATACTACACTGTTTAGCTTCTTTAGTTGCTTTATGTTGTGTGGGGTAACGTTTCCAAGTTCTGTGTTAGCCCTAAAGGAAAATATAGGTTATGATTTGATTACATGGGATACAACCAAACAAATACTAATTTAGTAATAAATACATTACCTTGTCATTTTTATTTGGTATTACTACTTTTATAATATATATCTTATAGACAGGAATTTAAATTAATTTTAAATGTGGTGTTTTAAAAGTTAATAAAATGCCGTCAGGCCAACACCTGTCCTTTACTTGTCAATAGTTGTCAAAGTCAAACCCTTGGGCGGGTCAAATGTCAAAGAATGGTTTTAAATTACGGAATCATAAGGCGATTTCAAGTCAGAGACCACATTCATGACTTGGTCACTTGGTAGTCATGAAAATACGTCACATAAATGACGTCATCTTAAAATCTGATTTGAACAACACTATTCGTGGTCACGGCGCTTCAGTGTTTTGTGCCGTTTGTGCGCTAAACATACCCTCAAACTTTGTTGTGGTTTAAAAAAAAGGCCCTCGGTTATTTTTCTGTTTTTTTTTACAAAATCCTAGACAAAGAAACAGTAAACAAAAACAAACTTAAAAAGCCGTTAATTTAAAAACCTCAAAAATACATGACAGATATGACAGGTTGCAAGCGTGACCATACTCTAAACCATAGTCATGAAAATCTAGGACTTGTTCATGACTACGTCTGCGATGACGTCATCGATTCTGATTTGAATATAAATATTCAACCGTAGTCATGACTAGGTATCTCATTTGAAATCGCCTATAACCTCTTTTGGGTTACGTTAACCCGTTAACTATCCTGAATCGTGATCCTGAACTAACCTTAGCGGGTGTAATGAATGGGTACCGGATATTCGTCAATCCTGGATACAAGGATTGAACTGGATTAAACTGTAATCTTGAAACTCGACCGAACTTAAACGTCTTCGAACTAAACGTGGAACGCACCTTGCCTATCCATAACCTGAAATTCTTGACATTACGTCTTTTACATTTTTTTTAGATCATTGTTATCATCCAAGTAAAATTTTCTTTAAGTTTTTGATGATGTATATTTAATGATAATTCGTTTTAAAAAAACTAATTAGAATAAAGTAAATATCAGCAAAATGGATTTACATCAACCCGTGGTGATGGGAGACCGGGTAGGCATGAAAATAACATAAAAACTATGATGTACATTTTTCATGTTTTTTTAATGATTTTAGCAACTGGATGAACTGACGTCTGAGGAGAAGTTACGGTAAGTTTATGCCTGCATTCTAGATAACTACACGCTTATAAACTCGCCTATACATACAAATTTTCAAGATTCCTAATTAAGGCTCAAACTGCCAGAGTATAATTAATAGACTTTTATATTAAACTTTTAACTAGGCGCGGTTCGTTTCGGCTATCTCAGATTCGGTGTATAACGATAACGATAGGTATGCATTGTATTTCTTGCTTACTTTGATAACAGTGGTAGGTGCCTGCCAAACCTTGGGTCACAAAATTCAGCACATAACAGTGCATTACTTAATTTTTTTGTGTGTTTTAAGTTTATGGCTCTGGTTGAAACCAAATAGCCAGATTACTTAATTTTTATTTTCTCCTTTAAGATATGAACACCAAAGGATGCATGAAAAACACAAAGGGCATGAGAAGATGCATGCTGAAATGGTTGCCATCCTTATTCTATGTTTAGTGGTAGCTCAATTTGCATTGATCGAATGGAAGAGAAGACATTACAAGAGTTATTCAGTGAGTGCCTATAAATAATCTGTATGTCCATTAAGACCTGCAACTTAAATAGGTCTTAAGCAAAATAATTTACTAATAAATAAAATTTGGAGCTTGGTAGAAAAAGGGTCAATGTCCATTGTAACATTGACTGTTTATGCAACATTTTAAAATTATTCTAAGAGCCAATGTCCAGACACTGGCGCTTTGTCTATTGAACTAAGATAAATCAGATCACATAGTATAATAGTTGAGGATATTGGCCTTTTTTTGTGACTAACATACCTATGTAATCTAAGTAGTTAAGCAGAATGCAATTTTTGAACATTGGCCCTTTTTCTACCAAGCTCCAGAAATAGCAATTTCCTTTACCTACCTTTGAAATAATCCAAATAATTTTTTTTAGATCATTAGTTTGTTAGGAATGTGGTTAGTGCCAATAGCAATATGTCTTAAACATCAGTGGTGGAGGTTTATATTTATATGGCTTCTCTTTTCCTGTATAACTGGTCTCATTTTTAGAAAAGCTGTTCAAAAACCCTTAGAAGGAACCACCCCAAGGTATTGTTCTATAATTTTGTTACTAGCAGCATTATCTATAAAAGTCAGAATTGTACACTACAATAAACATTGCTGAACTAATACTGAAACTATGTTTTTGTTTCAGGCTAGTGTATAAATGGTTTCTTCTACTATATAAACTAAGTTATATATTAGGAATTGTAGGATATATAGTCATGATGGCAACATTTTTCGGCTTAAATATAGTCTTTAATTCAAAAGCTGATGTGTGGATGGACACCGCATTGTTATTAATATTTTATGGATTATATTACGGTGTCCTGGGAAGGGATATATCAGAAATATGTGCTGATAAGATGGCATCTCATATAGGGGTAAGTAACACTTAATTTTTGAAAAAGACCTGATTTTCACCAATTTATTATTGTTTTAGTATTACTCTCCTCAGGGTATACCTACAAAAAATTTGGATCCAAATGTCTGTGCAATATGTGGAAATAAACTGTTGGTTTCCACAGATGAAGAGGGCATTATAGAAAATACATACAAGTTGTCTTGTGAGCATGTGTAAGTTTATTTTATTAGTATTACCATAAACTCTGTTAAAATTATTAGGAATTGTCCATAACTCTATTTTTACTTGAATTAACTTGTTTTAGCTTTCACGAATTCTGTATAAGAGGCTGGTGCATAGTGGGAAAAAAACAAACATGCCCTTACTGCAAAGAGAAAGTAGACCTCAAAAAAATATTTTCCAATCCGTGGGAGAAACCTCACATGCTCTATGGGCAGCTCTTAGACTGGATTAGGTGGTTGGTTGCTTGGCAGCCTTTGGTGTTATTCATAGTACAAGGAATTAATTATGTGCTGGGTCTTGAATAAGGCTGGCGTTACATGAAATAAAAAAGTTGTATTAAATCCGTTTTAAATAATTTTTTTGGTTAATGTGCATTGTGATCTCTGGTAAATTAATATGCATAGGATTTTGTATGGTGCTTTATTGTGGAAGCAATGTACAATTAATAAGGTTACTGTCTGGTTTCTTATGAGTTAAAAGTTTAATTGTGAATATTGGCATTTGGATGTGATTGATTCATTTTATATATAAAAGACCCAAATATGGCTGGTAGAAATTGGGTAAGTTCTTGTCTTATTTGCAATTAAAGATGACGTATAGCATAGCAGACGATAGTAACCACAGAATTGCACGTTTTTATTCTCTGATCAGTCCAAATATACTTACTGTACAAAAAAGTTGTAGTTGGAATTTTAAATTTTGCAGAAAAGAAGTATCATTTGCTTCAGAGGACTTTTAAGTAAGAAGTTTGATAGTGAAGGTAATGGTAAAAATATTTTAGGTTCTTATTACTTTTTATTTACTTCTATTAGTGGCGGCTCGCCAGGTGACTTAAAAACCAAAAAAAAAATGTCAGTTTTACTAATTACACTATTGGACAAAAGTAGAGCAACAAAGTGCTTCTATTTCTTTGAATTTAAAAACTTAATGATATGATTGTGATCCCCAGCTAATTTTAATGAAATATTATCCCCACAATATTAGTAATATTTTACAATATTTTGGTACACTTTAAGAAACAAAATGAAGGTAGAGAAATATTTATAATTATAAAAATCGACGAAATGAAGTGCGACAAAAGTAAAGCAACAAATTTTGTCAACAGTATTTTATTTTACATATTACGATAAAAAAGCATTAAACACATTTAATAATTACAGTAGCTGGAAGTATTATGTTAATAGTTAACAGAATATTCATTATTTTTTATTACTTGCCGACAACGTCGCGGCATTGAGGCAATCAATTTTGAACAGTATTTTCGGGAAGATTTGTCCAAACTTCATTGATTTTATTTGCCAATGATTGTTTATTTGGAAATAATTGTGTACGACTTCCACGTTCAACTTCTTCCCATAGATTTTCAGTGGGGTTAAGGTCTGGGGATTGTGCCGGCCTCTGCAAGACCCGAACGTTATTTTCTTGAAACCACTCTTGAACGATTTGTGAAGAGTGTTTTGGATCGTTATCCTGTTGGAAAATAAAACGCAACGGCATTTCCCACTCTGCATAAGGCAACATTACATTTTGCATTATATCTCTATAGACAAATCAATCCATGGTGTCATTAATAAAGTTTAAAGGACCCACCCCATTTCATGAGAAACAACTCCATAGAAAAACACTGCCTTTGCCATGTTTAACTGTGGGTGTAACGTATTTGGGATTAAACCTTGTGTTGATTGGCCGTCTTACACGCTTCATTCCATCAGAATTGAAAATTTTATATCACGTTTCATCGCTAAATAAAACTTTTTTCCACTCGTCTACTGTCCAATGTAAATGTCGACGTGCAAATTCAAGCCTAGCCACTCTATTTCTTGCCGAAATAAGGGGCTTTTTAGCCGGGTGTCTACTAAATAACTTTGCATCTACCAACCTTCTTTGAACTGTCCGTGGACTAACCATAATTTCGGGAATTTCAGCAATAATTCTAGGTGCAGACATCCAAGGATCGTTTTGAGAAATTCTTTTAATGCGTCTGTCTGTTCAAATTGTTGTTTTTCTCGGCCTTCCCGATTTCAGTACATTCTCTAAATGTCCCCTTTGAATGTAACTTGAAATTATTTTGGATACGCTGTATCTTGGCAAAACAAACCGTCTTGAAATTGTGGCTTGTGTTGTACCTTCCAAGTGTGCATTCACTACTCTCTGCTTTAATTCTTTCGAAAAAAAAAACTCTTGGCATGATTAATCCAGCACAGAAATATTAATTAAACATAAAATAAACTCTGCAAAAATATTTTAACCTTTACTTTCACTAAAACCTTTCTTTTTTAGGAAAATATTAAAATGTTGCTTTACTTTTGACGCATTACAATACTGTATTTAGAAGCTGTTGCCGCCGATAACAGCAGCCTACTTTGATATTTAAGACACGATGTATTTATAGTTATTTATGTATCTAGGGAATTATAATGGTCTTAATTACCGAGAGCAAAGTTTACGTCCCGAGGGCCTTTGGCCCGAGGGACAGCAATTGCCCGAGGTAATTGAGACCCTTATAATTCCAGTGATACATAGATAATTTTATTTCTGACCGATTTTAGTAACATTTTGTTCATTTTTAAAGTGGAATAAATGTTTCAATAGATGACAATCAAATTGACATTAGATGTCAATCGTTTGATTTTATGTCAAATTTTTCTTAATATCCCAAGGGAGTTATGACCCTTATAATTCCCGCGTAACTAAGACGTTATAAGCTAATAATATACCGGTCAGAAATAAAATACGATATCATGCATTTAATATTACAAAATCGAGATTTCTTCAATTTTTCGAAAGTGTTGCTTTACTTTTGTCCGATAGTGTATATCAGTTCATCATGACATAACTCCCTCCCTGTGTTTAGGTTATGTTTTTTTCTTAGTTAAATCGCGTCAGTAACCACCCCTTACAATATCTACACATACAGGGTGTTCGAAAAAAGTGGTAGGTATAGTAGGACAAACAATATTTGCAATACCATATGCAAATCATCTTATTAACCCACAACATTGTCTGCCGATTATCAGAGTTGCTGGCTAGAAGGTGGTAACATTTGTAGGCAGGTAGTTACAATACATTAGGGTTACGTTTTATTATAATTTATTTATTGGGGTGTTGTGATGGCAGAGCCCACCTGCTCCAAAACTATTATGTCATTTAGATTTATGCTACTAAAAGATGCCCGTACAAATCAGTTCATGGGGAAAATATTACAAGCTGGTAACAATGACTTACAGGTACTTCGCATTAGACATTAAACTGCCTACATAACTGTGTTGTCAAAAGAGAAAACGGCAGTGGCGTATATATTTTTTGCTCTGCGTAAAAATTGTACCGTGTGATCCATTTATCGTGTTCACATTGTAATTTGATATTATAACGTTGCTTTAAAAGCTAAAGAAAATAGTTAAATACGTAAATTTCTTGCATTGACGTAAAATTTTGATCTGTTCATTTTTTATATATACAGGATGTTTAGTTTTCCCCGTACAGGCATCAACTTTCTTATTTTAAATGGAACACCTTGTATATTTATTGAGTGACGAGTATTTTGTCTATGGTGTATGCAACGCGTTGAAAAGCAGCTCTCATCAGTCCATAAAATATTATTAAGAAATTGGGGCTTTTCTTTCAATTTTACCTAACAAATCTCTGCAGAATTGAAGACGTCTTTGGAAATGTCCTTGTTGCAATTTCTGAACCGGCATTATTTTGAACAGCTTATACCCAAAATCGTGAAGAGTTCTCGAAGTCGTTCCATAGGAGTATCCAATGTTATCAATAGAAGTTCTTATTGATGTATTAGGATATGCGTTATTGCGTTGAAATATCCCAAACATATTTCCGCCTGTTCCTCGGTTCTCACAAGTCTGGTCCCGACTTTTTTTTTATATTTCGAATGGACTTATGTTCCATTAATTTTAGATAGTTTCTTCTAATCGTTTTTTTAGAAGGCACTCTTTGATTGGGAAACTTTCGTCGATTTGCTCTAACAGTTGCGGTGGCACTTTTATTGGTTTCAATATAAAGCTCATGCAACCATTTGGAACCTCTGTTCTTCAATAAAGTTAATTTTGATTTTGACAATGAAGGAATATTTTTACGTAAGACAATATTCAAAAAAGACATATCAACAGGTAAGGCCGGTAACACGTAACTCGGAAATTTAATCCTAAAAAACTTATAAAATTGCATTTGGGGTGCATATTCTTTTACCTAAAAAAAATTAAATATTGACTAAACGATAAGAAATAGGCATATTAAAGGTTATACAAAATTCACATAAAATTTTAAATTGAATCTAAATACCCATTTACCTATATACCTAAATACCATTTAAAATAAGAAAGTTGATGCCTGGACGGGGAAAACGGAACACTCTGTGTATATAAAAAATGAACAGATAAAAAGTTTACGTCAGTGCAAGAAATGTATGTGTTTATTTAACTTTTTGCTTTAACTCTTAAGGCAACGTTATAATATGAAACTAAAATGTGGACACGATAAGTGGATTACACGGTACCTGCATCTCAAAAATAAAGCGTTTGTAGATCTATGTTGATAGGAACTATATTTGTCTTATCTTTGGGTAAGGAATCACGACACGAGCGATGGCACATGTTTTTTGAAACCCCCTGTATTCATGGGCCCACAAATGCAGCCTAAACAGTGGCGTGGCCAGCATTTTAGGGCGGGGAGGGGCAAACTATGAGAGGGGTGTGCAGATTGGGGAGCAGGCAAAAAATTTTTGAGACCACACCCAACCCTAACCAGAGTTTACCTTCCTTATGCTCCATTGGGAACGGGGTCTGACCCCAAACGAAGTGAAAATCCGCTATACAAAAAAAATTAATATAATGTGGTGATCCGCTTTCGAAACCGGTTTTATTAAGTTTCTTCCCCTCGCTCTTCTTTACTAAAAATAAGACCATGCATTTTGATTTTTAAGAATTATTACTTAAGTAGTAAAGGCTACGCCGCTGACCCTACAGCCTATATTATTTATGTCCTGTTAGTGTTAACAGCGACATAGATACTTCCATAACAACAATGGTACGCTTAGACGTGTTATCTTGAAGTTAGAGTTAGCAGGGCATTGATAATTTTGGCCTAAAGAATGCAGATGACTTTAAAGAAATAGTTTTTATTTAATAGCTTTTAGCTCCTTTGAAGAAAAGGGACGAGTTTTGAGTGATAAGTTACCATCAAGAAACATTGATATATGAGCCCAGAAAAAGTTTTCTGCGATTTCAGGGTAATATATATCCAGATTATAGCCAGTGACGTACGAACTAGGGGTATGTTCAATTATTTTAGTGGGGTAATTTTTTCTAAATTTAACATCATCAGGCGTTTATGTTGACTGCTTTATACAAACAGGAGCCGAACACACCCTGTATAGATTGATTGAAAGACTGTCTTTCAATCAACGCTAGTAGTTATAAAAATATGGCGTTTCTTGTCCGTAAGGCCAATTCTTTGATCGTTCGTAAGTAGTAGTGTAGGTAGTTGATTTTCAAAAAAAAAATATTTTGATCAAATTTTGATGTGCAATTTATAATAGGTATGTATATTATTTTCATTCCTAAAAAATCGTGAATACGTGTGATAATTTATACCTGTTTGTTTGTTTAAATATTCTTTTGTTACAATTTGTCACTGTCAGTTTTAAAAAGTTAATAAAAGCCTAATTTTACTCTCAAATGTTTTTCTCTACAATACGCTTTTTTCCATCATGAAATTTAGCCTAGCAAAAGTACATCCAGCCCCGAAGTATAAATACTAAATATGAATGGTACTTTGTGCCAGTACCGCCAAACTGTGCTTAACGTTGTTTTAAGTGGTACTTTACTTTTGTTGATTTTGAGAATATACGTGCTAGGGAGTAGACAAAAGCTACCAGGATATCCAAAATATAGGTATAGGATATAAAGGTCAACAGTATTTTCTGACAGCACTACCAAACCGCGCCTAACGTTGTTTTAAGTGGTACTTAACTCTTGTCGATTTTGAGAAAATACATGTCAGGTACTAGACAAAAGCTGCCAGGGCATCCAAAATGGGTATATGGCATATAAAGGCCAATAGTACTTTCTGCCAGTACTACCAAACCGCGACTAACGTTATTTAAGGTGGTACTTTACTCTTGTCGATTCTGAGAATAAATATGCCATGGTACTAGACAAAAGCTGTCAGGACATCCAAAAGGGGTAGAAAACATATAGGTCAATAGTACTTTCTGCCAGCACCGCCAAATCACGGCTAACGTGGTTTAAAGTGGTAGTTTACTCTTGTTGATTTTGAGAAAATACGTGCTAGGGATTAGACAAAAGCTACCAGGACATCCAAAATAGGTATAGGATATAAAGGTAAACAGTATTTTCTGACAGCACTAACAAACCGCGCCTAACGTTGTTTTAAGTGGTACTTTATTCTTGTCGATTCTGAGAATATACAAGCCATGATACTAGACAAAAGCTGCCAGTGCATCCAAAATGGGTATATGGCATAAAGGCCAATAGTACTTTCTGCCAGTACTACCAAACCGCGCCCAACGTTGTTTAAGGTGGTACTTTACTCTTGTCGATTCTGAGAATATACATGCCATGGTACTAGACAAAAGCTGTCAGGACATCCAAAAGGGGTAGAAAACATATAGGTCAATAGTACTTTCTGCCAGCACCACCAAATCGCGGCTAACGCGGTTTAAAATGGTAGTTTACTCTTGTTGATTTTGAGAAAATACATGCTATATAGGGAGTAGACAAAAGCTACCAGGACATCCAAAATAGGTATAGGATATAAAGGTCAAGAGTATTTTCTGACAGCACTACCAAACCGCGCCTAACGTTGTTTAAGGTGGTACTTTACTCTTGTCGATTCTGAGAATATACTTGCCAGGTAGTAGACAAAAGCTGTCAGGACATCCAAAATGGGTAGAAATCATATAGGTCAATAGTACTTTCTGCCAGCACCACCAAACTGTGCTTAACGTTGTTTTAAGTGGTACTTTACTCCTGTTGATTTTGAGAATATGTGCTAGGGAGTAGACAAAAGCTACCAGGACATCCAAAATAGGTATAGGATATAAAGGTCAATAATATTTTCTGACAGCACTACCAAACCGCGCCTAACGCCGTTTTAAGAAGTACTTTACTCTTGTCGATTTTGAGAAAATACGTGCCTACTACAGAAATGGATTCTATTTTTTCTTGTTGTTAGATCACACTTTTAAACTTCGACCAGCAGGAACAAATCATATAACAATGTTTGCCATAGCTATTAGCCTATATAGAAACATTATGTTAATTTTCTTATTATTCTACCACCAAAGGCTACATTTTGTTTATACATTTGTTGATATAATTAAACCTCAACACAAAAAATAAATGAATCGTATTTTAGCTATTGTTTTACTACTTGTAAAGAAGGATCGATTTTCAATTAGTTGAACTAAAACAAGAATTTATAAAAGTATCAAAAAGTTTATTAAATAAAATTTTGTTTAATCACAAACATTGCACACATTATTATTTCTGTTGAAACAAAATTTATGGAATCTGTGCCCACAGCCCTTTACACACTCATATTCAAATAAAATATCATTGTTTAGTGGCAAATTACACAAAAGGCATGTTTCAGTATTGTTAATTGGAAATACATATGAACAGTTCCTGCTTGGTTTGTATTTTCTTTGAAAGTACTTTTCCAAGATCGATTGAAACTAAAAATAGAATAGTTAGGAAGAGCACAAATGGTAAATAGGGCGCTTAAAATCATAATACCTGATTGTAACTGGTCCTATCCATTTCTGAGATAAACTTAATAGGCGATTCTGGCTTGACATTTCCAGTACTGTGGTCGTTGCTAAAACTGCGAGTAAATATGCAGGATTGATAAAAGGTTGGGTTCAATGCACCATTAGGAATAAATTTCTCATACTTTTCTAAAATTTTTAATGCGTTTGTGGCGTCTATCGACTGAACAATCACCTTGGCCAGTTCTGTCCAGGATAAGAGGCCTTCAATGTCGATTTTATTGTCGCAATTTAAACACAGCCCTTTGTTGATTTTTACGAAGTATCCTAAAAAATATACCTCGGTTATAGCGCCGCACAAAAATGTCGTCAACTTATTTTTGCTACATATTCATGTCTTGTAATTTGTGGCGACCTAAGTTTAAAACATCTTGTGTACATTTAAGCGGCTTGGTGCCCTATTTATTCTTAACATTTTGTTTCTTGATTCATCCCAGTATCTCAATTTTTGTTTGGTTTAAGTAAAATTTTGCAATTTTAAGGGTGGTTACCCTTGCAAAGTTATACTTAAAACACCTGTAACTTCTATAAACGTTTAGATATTGGGATAAATCAAGAAACAAAATACTAAGATTAGATAGAAGGGACCTAAACAAATTAAAGTCTATAAAATAAAATACAAAATACATACCTAAAACATCATGCCAATTATCATATTTCAACTTCATCATATGCTCTTTGAACAAGCTTAAATCGCTAAACTGAATCAATACCGTCATATTTAAGCCATGTATCTCCGAGTGGACCCGGTACCTCCACAAATACGGAATCGTTTCCATAATTTTGTTAAATAATCCCTTTTTGGTATTAAAAATATCTAAGGCAGTCTTATAAAAATTGGGAGGGTATCGGTGACATTTAGGCAACGGATACCCACAGATGCATGAGTAGTTGATAGTATCGTTGGCCTTAATAAGCGCATTGGCCAAGAAATCGAGACTTTCGTCTTGCAAAATTTTGACAGGAATATTTCTCTTGGATATTTGCTTAAGGTATTGTTCTTGACACCAGTTACTCGGATTTTCGTTTAATTCCTTAAGCAGATAATCGGCGAAGCGTTCAAATAATAAATACATCTCCTGGGCATCCAGTGTTTGTAGGAATTGTGTAACTTCGGGTATGTCGACAGTTCTAAAAAATCATATAAGAGTGGTTAATTTTTGGAATTTATTTATTTATTTTATTTATTTATTTATAAAAATTTACAAAATTACAATTTTGATTTCTTAAGGTCTATAAATATTTTCAGAGTTACAGTAATGTATGCATCTAGGTGATGAACACATTAACACACAAGGCTTTTAGCTTTACTACCTACCTATGTGTTTTATTCAGATTAAACTGTTTTAAAATCAATTTTAAATCCTTATTGTCTTCCACAACCACTTTTACCCCAGGTATGTTTATTTCTTCATTTTTTAAGTACAAATTTTCCACTACAACTACATTGCTTTTTGACTGTCTGGTAAGTACTTTCTCGTTTATGAGCGCAACTTTATCTAGAATAGGAGTCAACCTATCTAGCAACTCGCCAACGTCTATTCTTTTCTTAAGAACGGATATTAAGTACAATTTCTTGGATTCTTCTAACATTTTCATAAGTTCAGGACAAAATTCAACACACAACTCTGCACAAAGATAAAACTGCTTCTTGTATAATGTGGACAGTATTAAATGCTCCAATTCGACCAGGGAAAAAATGTTAATTTCCAAGTTGTTCTTCCAAATATAGAAAGTATTATTAACAAACGCTATATCCTTAATGCTACTTGAAAAATCAGTCCAAAACACTAGTGTACTCTGAACAGGGTCGAAAATATATAGTCCATTGATGTCATAACTTAAAACAAATCTATCACAAACAGGAAACACCTTATGGAAGCTAAAATTATCAGGCACTCCTTCATTCTTACCAAGGACTGTCTTTTTTAAAGTTGCTTCTTCTTCACAGCCAATTACAAATAAATCTTTTGGTTTATTTTTTAGGGAACTTTTAAACTGATAGGTTACTAAGACTTTTGCATCAAATCCCACCTCCCATAGTCTTGCGCCTGGCCTGGCACAGTAGATTTTGGTGTTACTAATAATATTGGGTTCTGCAATTATAATCTCACCTTCCTTTATAGTTTTAAAGGCACTTCTAGTATTTTGACTGGAGATGGTTGTATCTAAAATTAGAATAACTCCATAGTGGATACAGGATTGAGCTGGATAGAGATATGTCTTACCTAAATCATTGGAAGTATTACAAAAACAAGCCCCAAAGTAGCCATCTCGAAGCTTTTTACCTATCTGTATGTAGTTTTCTTTCTCAGTGTTGCATAAATATGTTCTTGTCTTGGTTGAGACCAGCAGATAAGATTGGTATGTGTCTATTTGAACAATGCAAGAGTCCAAAGTCATTAGAGATGCAGAAGGTATTTGAAATATGGATCTGTTTTGAAACTACAATATATTACACATTTTTGCCTTTTAAAATGTTACAAATTACATTCTTGCTGAAGCAATTCATCATAATAGAAAAATAAACAACGCTCTATAAGGTATAGGCACTTTTATATATTATTTCTCAAATGATGCTTATATGTGACAGGCATTCTCTTATATTTTATACTAACTTACCAATGCTGTGCCTGCAGATACAACCGATACTGTTCCATAATCATCACCTACATACAGCTCATTTCCATGCCACCTAAGATAACTGATTTGTCTCCCTTCATGTTCACAGAAAACTTGGTATTGAGAATTAGTATCTTCAATAAAGTTTTCATGGATTAGGGTTAAACCATTGGAAGTTGCTATTCCTAGGTGACGTTCATCTGGAGAAATAGCTATTAAATTTGCAGATCCTTCCTAAAATTTTAGTAGAAAATAATCATAATCTAATAAGATATTGTGTGGCCTCCTTATAAAATATTTGGATAGAGTTAAGCAAATTAACTTACCTTACTGGGAATAAGTCTTAAAAATTCACAGGGGTCCCTTTTAAAAATATACACACCTCCACTTGTAGCTCCGAAAATTAGATAATGTACAGAAGAGTCAATACATAAAAGCTTAAAAAATATATAATTCAAGTTGTAGTACAAAGAAAATTAGCTTGGGAGGTTTATTTACCTTGATACGCTGCATAGACTGGAAAGCTTGCTTCACAACATTGTTCACATTACTTAAAAATTCTACAAACACGTAATTATCATTATCCATTTTTCACTTCCTTAATGCAATTTCATTTTACATAAAAACGTTAAGGTATCTTGGGTTTTAACTGTTTTAAATTAAATTATAAGTTTGAACACAACAAAATTAAAAAAACCCAACTTTTGTGGTTATGTTTACTTTTCCCTTGTCAAATTTTTGACGTCTGCGTAGTGACAAATTGGCTCTGACGTCACGGCAACCTTCCGGCATAAAAATTCAAAATTATTTAGAAAAGGACGGAACATACAATTTGAGGAAGTGGAAGGGAGAGGAAGCGATAACAGTTATTTTTGTTGTTCATTTCTTAGATTGGCGAACGTGTTTAGTTTTAGTAGAAGAAAGTGCAATGGACTGGTGAAAATTCTCCGTGTAATATTTTTCTAAAATTAAATAACTTTTGGGTCTCAGTTCTTTTAATTGTTATCGTTTTCGTCTAAAATATAGTTCAAAGTTTGTTAATTCGTGTAGTGTTAGTGTGACTCGTTGTACAGTAGAAAAACCCACACATATTCAAACGCTTTCAAACAAATGTCATAGAAATTGTTTAACAACTGCATTATTTTTACTGCAAAAATGGATTTGTCAACTGACATTGAAAAGATACATAAATGTAATTCACAAAAGAATAGAAGCAGAGAGGACTGTTACAACATGTACGACTCCTTAGACGTTCTGGACCTCAGCAGTCTCAATTTAGATGACGAAGAGACTTGGTAAGAATTTAATTTTAAACTGACACTAAAAGGTGATCTTGTTATTTTAAGACCCAGGAATGTTTAGGTTCTTGTTGCTGTGTCTTCTATTTTGTTGAGCTCTAAATATTTTAGGTATTGCAGATTGCAACTAACTCAGTTGCCAAAAGTTTAAATGGGTACCCTCTAGCATAATAATATGATTTTGCAAAATTTGCCTAAACCTTATAAGTACTATATTATTATACTTTTCCTATTTTTATAATATGGGCAAAATATAAATGTTAAAGATACAATCTAGGCAATAAGAATGCTACTTAAATTTATAAGAAATTGAGAATCTGGAAACATGGTCCTGATAGTCTTAAGTAAATTATCCAAAATATGGCATTCCCATTTAATGCTTGGTACTCCAGGGTTTGATTTGTAATTCACAAAGGCTTTGAAAATAGTTGCTATCCCCATTACTTATATACTTAGTCTTAAGTTTAAACAAACTGTTTCTATTTATAAATAAAATACCTTGTAAAATGCCTATTCCTTATTCTAGTGTAAATGTTCAAATGGTAACTGTGGTGTAACACTGACACACTATTGTAATTATCTTGCTAATTGTTAAATACCTTTTAAGGTACCTACCTAAATTATTTATCATTGAAGATGTTTCATTTATGGCTGTTTATATTATAGGTTTGGTTTAAACTAAAAGTTTAGAGATAAGCTTTGTTACTAACTGATACTACTGTCAACAGTCTGAAAGATACCAAGTACCAAGTACCTATATGGACAAAAAATTCAAAGCTATACCGCTCACACCCCATAGCTAAAAAGTTTAGCCTGTAGCTCTGTCAATGTGTCAACCCTCCTATTTTTTATAAAACCATATTGTTATTTATCCAAAATAATAGAGAAACTGGTCAAGAAAAGGTTAATTGGGTTTTTATTACGAAATGGGATTTTGGTGGACGCGCAATTCGGTTTTCAGGAATCTAAATCAACTCACGATGCTATCTTCGTTTTTTTGGAGAACTTATATGTCAGTCTAAATGATGGCGATGTAGCAGCAGCAGTGTTTTGTGATATCTCTAAAGCATTTGATTGCGTCAACCACAGAATACTGCTTGCCAAACTAGAATACTATGGTGTCAGAGGTATTGCTTTAAACTGGTTTACTTCGTACTTGGCGGGAAGAGAGCAGGTGGTTAGAGGTCAGTCATACCTTTCCAATAAAATGAAAATCACTAGTGGTGTTCCTCAGGGTTCGGTTCTCGGTCCTATCTTGTTTTTGCTTTATATAAACGATTTGGCAAAGATGGATATTCGCGGTAGATTTACTATGTTTGCCGATGACACTACCATCTTGTGGCGTGATAAGGATCCGGAGAAATTAAAAATAGTCATTCAAAATGATCTACTGCTTGTTAAACAGTGGTGCGATTCTAATCTTTTATGTTTTAATATCAATAAGACCAGTATCCTGACATTTAAATTTTCCTTTCCTGACTTGATGTTACATAGGGATTTTGTAAGGAATGAGAATGTTGCAAAATTCCTGGGTGTTTTAATTGATGACAAACTGAAATTTAGAGACCATGTTCTGGCATTGAATAAAAAGTTAGCTTTAGGTTGTTTTGCAGTGAGAGTTGTCTCAAGAGAGTTAGGAAAGCAAATGGGACGCATCGTTTACTTTTCTGTGATTGAAAGTCATCTACGATATGGGATTGCCTTTTGGGGCTTTTGTAGCCAACAGTTATTGGGTTCCATATTAGTTTTACAAAAGAGGGCTCTAAGATACATTTGTAGTGTAAACTCAAGAGAACATTGTAGACCACTTTTTGTTAAGGAAAACATTTTAACACTAAAAGGTATTTTCATTTTAGAAACTGTTTGCCTTATTCACAAGAAATATAAAAATTATACAATAAGCAACAATTATAACATAGGCAACCATAATAATATACCCCTTCCTATTCCAAGGACAGCTCTCACAAAAAATTCTTTAATATTTGAAAGCATTAAAATGTATAATCATATACCCATAACGTACAGACTAATTTTAGATACAAAAAATTTTAAAAGATCTTTAAAAAAAAAACTTATTACAAGACCATACTACAGTCTTCAGGAGTTTTACAATGACAATCTCTAGTCGCTGGTTTGCGATTCTTTATGTCTAGTTGTTTTATTCTACGTTTTTATTAATGGTTTTCTTTCTTTACACGATTAGAGTTTTTACTCATTCTAGTCATTCTCTCTCAAGTACTGTTTATATCGTCAAATGTGTATTGTGGTGTTATTCATGTTATTAGTTGTACGAATGTTGTTCTGTTTATTTTAAATAAGGAAAATAAAGATTATCCTAACATGTTTAAAGCCTGCTGTTGGTTGTTACAATAGGTATTTATTCTTTGTTTTATATGTATAATATTGACCAATTAACTATATTTATATTAAGAAAGCTTTGTGAACAAGATTAATTTCTTTAAACAATAAAGCGTATTTTGACTTTGACTTTGTATGTATTTCTAATAGAAGATCATTTTTGAAAAATAATTTTTTAATTTATTCCAAAAAAGCAAGTTTTATTATTTTTGATAAACTGTATATTATGTTGATAACCCTATAATAATTATGTATATGTGCAAATGTTAAATATATGAGTTATTTGCGGACATTTATCCATTATTACACTTGTGATCTGACGTTTGTACTCCAACTAGGGGTCTGCAAATTATTCTATAAAAAAAACACAAAAAGAGGGAAAATATACATTGATATGTAATGCTACTATTTGCGGCCGCCATGACGACAGATTGTTATCTTGTAAGAACTCCTTTATAGTGTAGTAGACCCTCAAAACCAGCTGTCTTTTAAGATGCCTTTTCAAAAATTTTATGTTTTACCTTCTAATTTTGATAGGAATTCTGTTAAATATTCTTATGATTGAAGAAAAAACACATTTTTTTGGTAAAAATTACATGTACCTAGTAGGTACGAGGTTCTTTTTTAAATTTTAAAAAGGGCTATTCAAAATAGGATAGAAAAGGAATATTTTGTTCAGCGTCTTTGGAGCTTTCTAAACTTTATACATGGAGTCCGAAAATTGTGGAGGCTTAGTCTTAAAGGATAGGGATCCGCAATTTACGGAGGATTATAAAATGCAGGTCCAATAATCATTGTAACAATAACAAACCTTGAATGATGGCAATAACTTACTTATTCATAATCAATTGGGAAATAAACCATTTTCAAAAATTCAGAAGGAAGTTAAAAATGCACAGGATTTATTAAGGTCTTTTTCAGGTTATATGAATCACCAGATAGTATATCAAGCATCAACCCTCAAGACTGGCTCTATGGAAAATGTGATATACCTCCTAGTTCAGAATTGCCTCCTGATTTTATAGTCCCTAAATTAAAGTCTTCAAAGAGTATTGATACACGCACATTTACAAGGCCTAAAAAGAAGTTCACACGACCCAGTATTACTGACTACGAGCAACTTTACATGAGCGCGAGTGATGGAAACGACATGAACTCTTCTTCTGAAAAAAATTACAGCCCCAAACGACCTCAGACTGTTCGAGAAGAGCTGGAGACAGCTGCCAGTGTATCTACACCGCCGTTGCACTTTGATTTGTCACAACCGACAAGTTTGCACAATTTTGATAGCTTTATGGTTAATTCTGCAGATGTAGACTCGTTTCAGAACATGTCACCTCCTAGTTTGGTTAACTCTCTATGTTCCTCGACCTTCGCGAATCTTATGGACAGCAGTTTTATTAAAAACGACCCTGTGCTTAGAGAAATCCGAGATAAAGATTTCACAGAGACTGCCTTGCTTCAAGATACCGAAGCCCCAATGTTTCAGAGCATCACAGAAAGTTGCAGCAGCATGAATTCAGATACGCCGGAGAATTTTTTGAAGAAAGTTTCATTTAATGGTACTTTTAGGAAGAATGTTTCGGACAACAATACTACCATTACAAATGAGAAAAGTTCGGATGTTAGTATAGGAACTAGCGTGGGAAATAATGCAACGTTTGAGGTTCAACATTTAAGTGGTAAGTCTATTTTGTTTTGTAGGTCCTCTATGGTAACTTAACTACATATTGTTTGATAGGATTAAGATACAATTTGATTTAATCCATTATGTAAATTTGCTTAGGAATAATCATAACAAGCAGGATAACCAGTATTGTTAATGTTTATTTACTTTTTCAATTTATTACTCATGAGATCATGACTAATATTATAATCAATAATATTTAAGGTGTAAGGTTATTGATAAACATAAGTATATAATAGTTCAATTAATCATTAAAGAATTATAGCTGCTTTGTATTGAATCAGTAAAATTGGGAAGGTTAGGAGTGTTAGGACTATTGATTTTTATTTTGTGAGTTAAGGATGGATACCTGCACAATAAATGATTTTAAAATGAAAGTAAACAAAACAGACATATAAGTATAAAAATGGATAATAAAATAATGGTAATACAGGGTGTCCCGTAAGTATATGGTATACTCTCGGAACGTAGGTATAGGTTGGAGGGTCAAAAAAAATAATCCTAATTTATCATATAAAAAAAAATCCTAAAGTGCCCCTTAACGAAGATACAGAGCCCCAAAAGGGGTACCCAGCGACTTACCTTTTCGGCTCTAACTTTTGAACCGCCTGTATAATTTAATGAAATTTAAATATTTTATGTAGGCCATAAAGACTCATAAAACCATACTATAGTAGATGTTTTACATCGTCAGGGAAGTCAGGAACGGACTTGCCACCACACTTGTTGGGCCAAAATTTTGACGGGTGTCATTTCACCTGACTTTTTTTATATTCTAGTCATTCCGCTTTAAAAAAGATACTCTACATTTGTTTCGATAAAATTACGTTTTTTTAAAGAGGAATGACTAGAATATTTAAAAAATCAGTTTCCAGCTCTGTAAAATGACACCTGTCAAAATTTTTGGCCCAACAAGTGTGGTGACAAGTCCGTTCCTGACTTCCCTGACGATGTAAAATATCTACTGTAGTATGTTTTTTTGAGTCTTTATGGTCTACATAAAATATTAAAATTTCATTAAATTATACGTGTCGGTTCAAAAGTTAGAGCCGCAAAGGTAAGTCGCTGACAAATTAGGGTTATTTTGACTTCCCCTAATTAGGCAATCCAACGATGTGTCAAATTCTACGGCCATATTGAATTCGTTCCACAGAACTCAAAAACACGCAACGAACAATTCAATATGGCCGTGCAAGGCAAATATACACGGATTCAATGCTTAGTTTACAGTAGAGTCCTGTGCGCTTCAAAATCCTAAAAATCGATTAGCCGCCAAATTGATCAAATTGTTGGTTAAACCGTTTGGTCCGCTTTCTAACGGCCCGTAAGCGCATCTCCCTTATCTATCGGTTGTTATGTTTCCGTGTAAAACTTTTTTTTATCTGAAAGTGTTGGTTTTTTACTGAGTAGTCCGAAACAATATGCCTACGACTTATCTAGTTGTCGGCTATAAGAGTCGCTCCAACAGGGCTATTCATAAATTTTATCGTGTACCTACCATCTTAAACTATAACTATTAACACGTCAAAATGACGTTCACACAAGTTTTTCTGACGTTTGCCGTCGACGGCCATATTGGAAGCACTTTGTGATTCCAATATGACCGTGGTGGGCAAATATCATCTGGTTTGGATTGCCTTATACGCTCCCGAGTGTATGCCATATACTTACCGGACACCCTGTATAATTTATACATTCTCTCTTTGTCTCTGCATTGTCAACACTCGGAGACGTTTTTTCATCTGGTTACTTGTTCAGCATTAGTGGACCATACACGAAGGTGGTTCTATACTGTCATTCCTTCTTTTAACATTCTTTCCTTTCATAAAACTAAATGGAAAATAAAACTGTTATCGTTCACTGACACAATATATTATTAAGCGTTTTTTCCTTGTCTAATTTCTGGACGAGTGAATTGCAAATAAATTTATTCAAGTTATTACCCACTGACCCGCATTAATTCCGTCGGGATTGATCTTTCTCGCAGAAAAGATTGCCCGTGTATGGCCAGCATACTTAAGCCTTTGCAATTTATAATTTATATAAGGGTTGGCCAACGGAAACAATCCCGATTTTTCGTATTAATCCTCACATTTTGTTAATAGTGTCAAACCCATACCTTCAACCAATGTTTAAATGGGGTCAAGTGTTGGCTCAATTTTAAAGGACCTACTTTTTTACAATTGGTTCAGTGGTTTGCAAGGAAATACTTTTAAAGATGAAGATGATATAAAAAGTGTCATAAAATAGTCCAGATAATAGGAATATTTTTTGCCTGTAGCTAAAAGGACTGGATATTAATGTAAATGCTAATATTGGGCTATTTAGGTGATATTATTTAAAAAGGGGGTGACTCAGAACAAAGGATATAATTTTTCGGTCTTATGAACACTAGTCTGAATTTGCTATGATTCAAAGAGGGACATTTAAATTTGTTATTAATAATTTAGGCATTTAGACAACTTAATGATATAATTGGACCACTCCTCTGATTATTAAGGTCACGATTACGATTGATGTCTGTTGTGAAAGCGACCATATAAATCTTACAGTTACAGGGTGGGTATAATAAAAAAAAGTAAGGGCTATTATTTAATTGTAGGGAAATATTCCCGCATTTGTTTTAATAGTCAAAGATAGATAGTGAAGTACATTTTGACAACTGTTGCAGCAGGCTCAAATACGGACAATAAAAACAGCACATATCCAATCGACATAAATCCACAACCACAAACCACAGATGAGACACAAAGTATAAAATCGAACCAGTCGTCTTTGGGCAACCTCAACGGCACCTACCGGCGTACGCCAAAAGCAAACGGGACCTTTAGAAAGTCTGACCTCAAAAACAATAGACTGAGCCTCAATTTAACCTACGAAATGCCAATGTCAAAAGGAATTAACGTTTTAGATAGGGATGCATCTAAGAGTATCGAGAATGATATGAACAACAGCAATAAGGGTTCGGAGGGCACAAAATCGGGCACCGGTACTATTATTTTGCGAAGCGACAGCATCGAGAATTTGAAGAAGAGGTTTTCAGCGTCCGAATTTAATATGGATTTAAATAGGTTAAGTTATTGTATGGAGGAACAGGATCAGATCAATGCGACTTACAAGGAAGAAAAAGTGTGCAGCGAGTTGAATAGGACTGTTGAAATTAAAAGGTAAAAAGTGGGTAATCTTTAAAATTTCGGGCTCCAATTCAATTTTTATTTTAGGTCGTCGTTGGGATCCGCGGATAGTTTGGATAGAATGAGCAGTTTGTCAAGCAGTAGCAAAGGGTCGAATAAAGTGCTTAGCATGGAAGACGTGGAAGCTATTGTCGAAATGCAAGAAAGAAGTAAGTCCGCAATATGTACTAATCATTTCCATTAATACAACTATTTAATAATACTTCATCCGCTGTCTGATAAACTGATAAGTAATCCCTTAGTCCCCGTCAACTATAATTCATATTCCTTTAAAAACTGTTTTGTCTCAATATACTCACTGTCTGTACTTAGTCGAGGTACATTGCGCGCTTGAAACGCAGCCGCCGCGTATTATTTCGCACGTCGGCGCTAGAGAGGGTTAGAATAGAGAGTCTGGCAGACGTGTCCGCCCTCTACTTTGGAACAGGCAGGGAGAGATTTCGTCTGTGTAATATGAAATGTGCATCAGTGGCCTCGACAAATCCTAACAAGCTTATTTCTTCATTTTCCTTGTTTTCTTTATTATAAGTTTTTGATCTCGGCATTATAAAAGAGCCGTATGTTTTTAAATTATGTTCCAGTCGTCGGAATATGTCCTTAAATGGTTGCTGTCTTTCCGGATAGCGCACAACATATAAATTTTGCGCCATTTCTTCGTTTTTTTCCACTTTCAATATAAACTGATATCATATCAATTTTTTCAAAATGTTGATAAGTCATTTTCACAAACGAATATGTAAAAATAAAATTGACGTTATAACAACTACAATGTCAACTTAGTTGTTTCTCGGATATTAGCTTTTGTTTCATGGCCTACTGTGGTTTAAAGTAATAAAGTTGAAATAAATCGCCTAGGAAACCTATATCATCCATGGTGTGTTATATATTTGAAAAGAGAATTTAAAATGCTATATGTTTAGATTAAAATATACAGGGTGTTTCATTTAAAAAAAATGAGGTTAGGTCCGATAACTTTTTTACCTGGCCCGTATACTTATTCTGAACGGCAGATTATTCAACAATCGTTATAAAGAAACTTTTTTTATAACACATTTTTCTGTATCTCTTTTAACTGGGAAAGTATAGGATAATTTTGAAATTGTCACCTTTTTTTTCTAATTTTGATTTTGCCATTGTAAGTTTGACCCCAAAAAAGCACATGACACCTATATTACTTTTTTGATAGCACTAACAATTACGGAGATATACTATAAAAGTGTGGAAAATAGGACACCCCTTCATCAAAAAAATAAATGTTGTTGGTGACAAGTTCGAATATAATCAAGTTAAAAGAAGTACGTAGATACAACTTTTGTTAGCCAAGAACGATTGAAACTTTCAAAATCTTAGGTAATATTTAGGGAGAATTAAAGAGGTTGTCACAGTTAGTAAAGCGTGCCCCTTTCGACAAAAAAAAAATAGTTGTATATTTATTATATTTGAAAATGATCTATTAACTGTTAAAATACACTTTGGTGTGTTGCATCATTTCAAAGTGCGTTTCGCAATGTTTTTAAAAATCTTTGATTCATGTCGGATATTAAGGTGTTTTAGTGTAGTTGAACCTTTTTTAATAAACAACCTTCGACTATTTAACGCTTTTTAGAGAAACTCTAGGTAAAATCTTATATAAGAAGGGGGAGGGGAAGTCCGACAAATCTTATGTGTCCTTACATGGGAGGGGGGGGGGCTTACCTAAACAGGTTTATCATATCACGCGGTTTTGTTAAGGCGAGGGAGGTGAAGGGTATTTACTTCGACTTCTAATTAAAAGCTGGAACTAATCTGTGATTCTTTAAAAGAAATACATGTTTATCGCTGAAACCAAACTAATGCCATTAAGAATATCTTCACTTTGTGGAGCAACAAACCGTAAAGGGTCCAGCAATGTTTCTTTTAAATACATGAGTACGTATATCTTTTCTTTTGGTTTCTTTTCCTAACATGTAAACAATATGACCATAGTTATAGCTATGACCATACATTACATAACCAACCAATCTAGATTTGGTTAGATATATCGTCCTCTTATAATTGTGATTTAAACTAAGCCCCACATTTTCAGTCCAAGCCCTTTTCGATGAAAATAATTTTTGCTTCTGTTGTTGCTTTGTACTGAATACCGAGAATCGATGCATATGCAAGTTGAAAAGACCGCAAGTCGACATGCGACCTATCTATTTTATATCGTGATGAGCTTGTTGTAAGGGCAGTGTAGTAATGAGCATATTACTTTCCTTCATTTACATCAACAACTCACTAAGAAATTAACGAATTGAATAAAACTTTTAAACTCTTAATATCAATATATTAATAAAGTCGAACTGAATACATCAAGGTGGATTATTATAATTTTAAATTATGTTTCAAAGAGATTTCTTGTTACCGGCTGAAGAACAGACATGTAAATTATAATATAAACGTTCAATTCCCAAAAAAAAATGTGCAAAATAAGGTAGATTAGCATAATATGAGAGATTAACTGTATATTGCTGGATAACTTTCTAAAGAAATTTCAAGACCATGAAAATGCGAGGTGTCCTGAATATACAACTTAAAGGTAATTTCTTCGAGAAATCTTACTTCATTAGTTTGCATTTAAAATGACATTAATATCTGACTACATTAGGAACCCCAATCTTTTTATATTATTAGCAGAAAAGCAGGCCCAAAAGAAACTATAATAAAGAATGACATAGTGCAGCCTATACTAATGACAATTATATACCTATCATTATTGCTTTATATCCCGTGCATTATTATATTTTAATGATGTTGGTAATAACCGTGTAAAATTATGCGTTGGAATATAAAATTCCTGTATTTTATTAATCATATTTTAATTTCTTTACCGTGCGAATATTATGTGACTTTTACTACCGCCACTTAGGATTAAGTAAGTAGGTGCATATAAAATTATACACACTCGGATTGCATGCACTTGAATCAATTTATCAATAACAACATTCGATTTGTTACTACCTACTTTCTACAGTTAGTGAATAAATATGCATATCAAATCTCCAAAACAATTAAATTGTAACAGTTGGAATGAGTCTGTTTTTACCTGTAAATAATTAAAAGTAATATAATAAAAGGTCGTTGAATCCGAATTCCCACGGATTATCCTTGAAACAATCTTGGAATTTCCATTTTAAGAGTTGGTGGTTCTAAATTTGATGTACTAATTAATATAAGGAGCTAGGTCTACTTCTAGGTCAGTTACCTATCATATTCATTAAAAATTACATAGTTTTAAACCAACTAAATACTATTTAACATATTTATTTGCTAGAACGGTAACCAATAAATCAAAATAAGAATATTTTTAAACAATGCTAATATGCGTACAACAGGCCACCTCACTGACCAAGAAATTGTACAAGTTGACCTTTAATTTATTTATGTGTGTAAACAGCTAAAATGTGTCCCAATTTCTTGACAAGAAATTGGAACATTTTCTGATCATGATCATGCCATTCTCGAAAATGCCACAAATGAATTCGAAGGTTGACTTTATTACTGCCACGAAGTTCATGGTAGCCACTTTGAACCATTTTAAAGTAAAGTCCGTTCTCAGATTTAAGAGAATGACTTACCGACTCATGTTGACCCCTGTTTAAAACCATACTGGGGTCTACACAGGCTCGCACTGAATTGTATTTCAACCATGGATGATTTGACACAATATAATAAACAATTTTAGATAGAATATATTATAATTATATATTATAATTATTGAATGCAACTACAGTTTAGTTTACTCATTTAATTCATTTTCACTGTCACTATCAACACCTATGTTAATAATAAATGTTTCTGTAATATTCCCAATTTGAATGTATTAATTTTCAACAGTTTTAATATGCGAAACACAATTTTTCCAGCTACTCACAGCACTTTGTCCACTTCAGTAATAATAATATCCAGTACAATAGCGTTTATAGTGGGTAATACATTATTACGTCTAACGGCAGATTTTAATTGATGCCATATATGTTCTATGGAATTGAATATACAGTGATACGGCGGAAGCCTTAGGTGCCTTTGTTCTACACCTGTCACTAGAATCAACCCAACCTTTTGATGAGGTATCATGAATATCAAACCAGGTTTCATCTAAGTATATAATAGGTCTGTTCTCACTTCTGTACTGAGCGATTTTTGTTAAATATTCAAATCGCCAGGCCTTAAGTCGTTGCGATTCCATGATAACTTGCCGTTTATCGACTTTTTTAAATTTAAAGCCGATTCGTTGAAGAGACTTCTACAGCGTTGTACTACCGCAATTGATATCCGTGTTATCTATCTCAAGTCTTTTCAGTAAATTATCCAGTGTTGGTACCGTATGCTCTTCATACATCTTATAAATTTTGCGTCGGACTTCATCGCTGCGATCTAATTTTTTGCAAGTCCCAGAATCTTTCCTTCTTTTCCTTTCGGTGATGGGTTTATTCACAATTTTCCATACTGTTTTTTTCCGAAATTTTAGTCAATGTGGCTGTTTCTTCCATACATTCCATTTTACTCAACTTTTCACGTTCTATGAGAGTTGTATATACATTTTTTATAATCTCTTTAGAATCTAATGATAAGTGTCTTCTCCCATTTTCATTTCCGCACTGTGGTTGTACCTGTACCCCCTTCGGCTGTTCTATACTAGATTCACCAATCCACGGGCGCCACATATTTGGATAATCAAAGCTGCGTTTTTATTTCACACGAACTAATAAAATGACTGGTTTTGCAACACTGATTTGTCTACTTATTTTTTTCCCATTATTTAATAAGGCTTTGTAAACTAATTACGGCCAAGTACGGTCTCTTCCTGGATAATAAAATCATTATCTCTATGATCCTTGAAACCCTTTCAACAAAGAATTTTATGATGGGTGATAACTAAAGGCAGGTAGTCATTCTCTTAAATCTGTGAACGGACTTTAATAGGAGAAAAAAGGTACACCTGTGTGTATTTTTTTTAACGATTTTTAGTTTTTACAATATTGCCATTTCAAAATGAATTAAAAAACTGTCCTCGAGTTGGCAGTAAAATGTTGCTCTTTTAAAGCCCTCGGAATAAAAGGGTTGAAAAACTTAAATAACATGAACAAGTAGATTTGTTGACCAATTAGATAGACCTTCAAGTTGGTTGCTCTTTTCTGCTAATACATACTACAGTCGTATCTTTAACTGATGTGAAGTAATAAATCAATCAAAACCGTCTTCTGCACAGGTGTGCAAGATTTTTCGGCATGTATAGATTTAAATAGGCCTGAATTTTTAAATTCGTGCAGAATTAGTACAAGTATTAAATTCAAGTTTTGTCTTGAAATATATGTTTTAATATTAAATTTTTTAAGTTTAAAATTATGTACAGCCGTACCATTTACCTGGAATTTTAGAAATCAATTTTATCTAAACTAATTAGAATCTAGTTACTTATTCCGTTTCTGCTCTAATCATTTTATCCCTTTTTTGTACCTAATCCTGGTTACCTCTTTGCTAATTATGTGGTTAGTATGTCTTTATGGGCCTCTATTGGAATAATACAGCTATTTATATCTAAACATACCTACCTTGGGTGTTTGTTTCTCAGTGAAACTAGTCAAAGTGTGAAGTGTGAAGTGTCAGTGTTTTTTTAATTAAATATGGAGAATGTTTAACAATTGCCTAAACGCCCCAGAGTCTGTCCATGTACAGTAAATGAAAAAAATTAATTCTTAACTGTTACGATTCTATTAAAAGTAAGAATGCGGATTTGAGTGTTGACAATGCAGTGCAATTTACAGCAGATATGCTTAACGTTGGGAAACAACAATATATAAACTTTTAAAGAAAGAAAAAAGCGTTGGCGTCAAACCACCAAAAACTTCTCCAGGAGGACCAAAACTTGAGCTGGATGACGTTTTAATGCAGAGAATAAGGCGAAAAGTTCATAGTTTCTTTTAAAAAAAAAGGTTGTCCTCAATTCGAGGAGACCAGAACTACCCATTTATGTGTAGAAATACGCTTTGGAAATTATTAAAAAAAAAATAGGGTTTCGGTGGAAAAAACATAATAGGCAATCGATTTTAATAGACAGAAGCGATATCGTCTGTTGGAGAAGAAATTACTTAAGAAGCGTCCGAAAAGCCAGAGAAGAAAACAAAAAACTATTTAACCTAGACGAAACGTGGCTAAATGAAGACCACACTGTGACTAAATTTTGGCAGAATGAAAATATTAAAAGTTTAAGACAAGCTTTTTTGGAAGGATTGTCTACAGGTTTAAGACCGCCATCTGAAAAAGGACATCGACTTATCATAACCCATATTGGAAGTTCTGAAAGCTTCTTTAAAGGTGGTCTACTGATGTTCCAATCTCAGAATACAGGAGACTATCACGAAGATATGAATGCCGATGTCTTTGAAGAATGGTTCGAGAAAATGTTGGATATTATACCAAAGATGCAATAATTGTATTGGATAATGCAAGTTATCACTCTTGGCTGACGGAAAAATTACCGACAAGTGCGTGGCGTAAAAGTGAAATAACAGAATGGCTAAGTTTAAGACAAATAGAATTTCCATTAGATTCCGTAAAAAAATAACTATTGGTACTAGTTAGTCAATTTACATAAAAATGCATTAAAAAAATATATAGTCGATGAAATGGCAAAGTTACGAGGAATATATGTGCTCAGACTCCCTCCTTTCATCTGCTAATTAAACCTGATCGAACGATATGGGCTCAAATAAAGAAAGATGTCGCCAGAAAAAACACGACTTACATAATGGTGGATTTAAAAAGACTCTTTAATGAAGCTATGTGTAAAATCAGTGCGGAGAAGTGGAAAAAGTGTATCGATCATGTGATAGAAGAAGAAGCCAAAATGTGGCAGGTAGATATAATAATCGAAGAAATGGTTGAACCGCTTATTCTTCCGAATCGGACTATGATTGACGATGACGACAAAGTATTATTGGATTTTTGAAAATGCTTTGTAAGATTCTATATTATATCTTGTTTTGTAATTATTATATTATGTAAAATAGTACCACCCATTGTTATTTATTAGTTAATACGATTTTTTAAATGTTTTCATATGTTATAAATACCTACGAATATAATATAATACGATTTTAGGACAATAGGCATGTTTAAGATTTTTAATTAAACACTTCCACAATACACGTTCCGGGCTAAGGGATTTTCCCAAATCAAATCAAAATCAAATCAAATATACTTTATTGTCCAAAGAATACAAAATTCTCATTGACAAAGTCTATCCACATAATACATATATATCTATATCATTTAATAATAACAATAATATACATTAATAACATTTAAAAAAAAAAAAACAAAAAACAAGGGTAGGCATTAAAATTTGGTTATTTACAGTATGTCAACAATAATCTAAAGATATCAAATAAAACCCTTAAACAAACCTCGGAACATCGGAATAATATTCCTCCAAGCAATAGTAAGCCTTCTCCAACAACATCCGCGTCACAGACCTTCTAAATAATTTAAGTGACTGTAGGTCCTTTAAGTAATTAGGTAAATGATTATATATTTTTACACTTTCATATACAACCGATTTTTTTGTAAGGGTTGAGGATGGTATTGGCAAAGGCAGATTACGATATTGTCGTGTCGTGTAGGAGGAGTCAGTATTCAAAAACCTATATCTCATCTTAAATATTAAAGTGACAGTCTCCAAAATAAACAATGATGTTAGTGTTAATATTCTTTTCTGCACGAACAATGGTCTGCATGAGTCTCTGGGTTTCGCCCGACAAATGCATCTCACTGCGCGTTTCTGCAGAACAAACAGAACACCGAGCAGTTGCTGACTAGAGAACCCCCAAAATGCAACTCCATATCTCAGATGAGATTCTATTAGCGCGTGGTAAACTGATTTCGCAATATTTGAACCAAGTTCATTAACTACCACTTTGACTGCAAAACATGCCGAAGCCAATTTCCTGCTCAGTGCCCTGATATGACTCTCAAATTTAAGGCCACTATCAATGACAAGGCCCAAAAACTTAGTACTAGGGCAATTCACAAGGGGTGAGTCACCAATGACCAAGCCCTCCATAGAACACTTAAAACCAACTACATTTGTTTTTTCGACGTTTAGAGACAGCAGGTTTGAATCACACCATTCTCTGACCCTAACCAAATCTGAGGCAATAATGTCTTTTAACATAAGAGCATTGTTAGAGTGCCATAATATTGTAGTATCGTCAGCGAAAAGTGTGAACTCTCCCCCAATGTCGATAGACGTCAAATCGTTAATATATAAAAGAAATAGAACTGGTCCGAGCACTGAACCCTGACTCCCCAGTCAATCACTCGGCTCTCAGAACAAACAGAACCCCTGAAAACCTTTTGACTTCTGCCCCCAAGATAGGATTCAAACCAGTTAAATGTTTTTCCCCTGAAACCATAGCGACTGAGCTTCCGCAGCAGTATCCCATGACTCACGCAGTCAAAGGCCTTTGATAAGTCACAAAACACTGCCGCGGCAACCCCCCCTCTATTTATATGTCCGTAAACACCCTCCAAAAGACGAAATATAGCATCATTGGTATTTTTATTCTGCTGGAATCCGAACTGATTAATATTAAGAATACCGTTATTTTCAATAATTGATATTACGCGTTTTTTAACCATCTTTTCAATTATCTTTGAAAGGGTCGATAACAATGAGATGGGTCGATAATTAGATGGCTCCTTAGAGTCACCCCCTTATGGAGGGAAATAACCTTGGCACACTTCAAACACGAGGAAAAATTTCCCGTTTCCCAAGACATATTGATTGCCTCAACTAACACCCTCAACGCTGTTTCGGGCAAATTTAAGAACATTTTAACGGATATCTCATCTTCTCCAGCTGAATTTTTGTTTATTATTTCCGTGAACGTTTTCTTAAGCTCATATAAGTCTGTAGGAAAAAAATAGAACGATTCTTTTACTGACACCTTATTTAAATAAGTCATTGGGTCAATAGCAGGATTTATGTTGCTTGTCAATTTACCGGCAATTGTACAATAATAGTTGTTAATATCATCGGGTGATAGCTGAGGTCCCTCAGACAGTTGAGTGTGTCCTCCCCTGTGGCGGATGTCATTGACAATAGACCAACTCTCCCTCTGTCTACTTCCCGATCTCTCAAGTCGCTCGGCATAATACATATCTTTAGCCATTCTTATCAGTTTACGGTAAAGTAAGCGGTATTTATTGAAGTATTGATGAAATACGTTATTATTTGTAAATTTTCGAATCATATGAAGTGAGCGAAGGTTCTTTGCTGAGGTTCTAAGACCCCTAGTTATCCATTGTTTTTTGTTATTTTTAATTTTAATTTTTTGTTTTGGAAAGGCGCTATTCCCAATAACAATAGTAAATCCTCAAATATAACAATAGCTTGCGATTAATTCAGGGTGAACCTACCTAAAGAATGCTCATTATTTGGATCCTTTAATGTAAACACAATAGATTTTAAGGGGTGGTGTTTAAATTGTTCTTGATATCCCGGTATGCCTTTTGCAAATTTAATAAGCATTTATTACTTCGCGCCATTTAAAGATAAACTATAACACTTTTCGGAGACCCCATACATCGTCTTTCTATGAGTATCTTTAATAAATCCTAATACATAGAGTTGTATTTTGGGTACATACTAAACATTATTTAGATTTCTTCGGAGATCTTTTCTCAAGACTATGCAATGCCGTTTTTGACTCTGTAAATATCTAACAAAGGACTCGATATTCTCTTGCCACCCTCTCATGTGCCTTCTCATTTTATCCCGAATCACTGACGGTAAACCTACGACGATTCTATCAGCACCATTAACAATTTTCTCTCTCGTTTTTCAGGCCTTTCGCAGGTCATGTCGACTCCGAAAGCTCACGGGCGCCCCAAAAAGCTTTGGGAGAATAATTTCATCTCGCCGATCGTCGCCAATGCCAAGGATCGTTTGTCTGATTCCGAGTTGTCGGACGACTACAAGAGTGTCAAATCACAATTGTCAACTAAGGTATGTATGGCCAGTTTCCACTTAAAAGCGATATAACTGAAGAAACTTGTGGTCAGTGTTACTATCAGGTTCGGTTATTGAATTTTTTTACTGGTGGGGCAACTAATAATAATTCAACCTGGAATTTAACAAGATGAACTGCTTATGTGTTATTGTACATTAACTGTAAATTTATTGTTAGTTTATGTCTTATAAATTCAATCAATTTATTGTTCTCTTAGTGATTACTACTTACATCATAGTTTAGAATATTAGGTTAAGTAAGGAAGCTTTGCTTCAACTTTTGTAATTTTCTTTTTCTTAAATAACAATAAAGATATAATTATTATTATAAATAGCCTTTCAAAAATTTTGGAAAGAACTGACAAGAGCAATGCTGGTCTATAATTTACAATGTCATCAGGATTGCCTTCTTATAAACTGATACCACCTTAGCCAGCTTTAGTCTATCGGGCAAAAAACCATGTTTAAAACAACAATTTATAATATTGCTTAGGAGAACGCTAATCACATCAAACACTGACTTAACCAAGCTTGTAGGTACATCATCGACAACCGTAGAATACTTCCTATTATCATTCCCCTTCGCTAGCGATAATGACAAGGCTTGTGATCTATTTCGGTTTTTATCTTTTAGATATCCCAAGAAGCTTGGAAAAAGCCTATAACGAAAAGTTTAGGCTATTTAGTCTCTAACAGTGACCTCAAACTCAAAACGAATCAAAAAAGTGCATACACAACTGCTAGTCAGCGACCTCTACAGGCCCTTGCAAGTAACATGCGAGGTTCATATAGTAATATCAGTACATTAAAGAGTACCTCTTCCACTTTGGGTAATTATTTTTTGCTTAAGCATCTTTGTTTTATCATAAAATCATGGTGTTTTATTTTTCAGGTGGTTCCCATTCGAATCTCTTCAGACCAAGCGGCAATATGATGCGACCTCCGTCTACAAGCAATTTAAAATCTATGGGTAATAGATTGAAGGGGTCCTATACAAGCCTAAAGCCCTTAAGCGCCAATCTACCTGTCGTGCCACCTTTAGGTTCTAGTATACACAACACCAAAACTATAACTAGGCGCAGTGCGGTCAATGTAACTAGGACGGTGGAACCCACTAGAACGGAGGTAAAAAACTGAATTTACTTTACAAATAATTGATGTTTGATGATCAGGATTAGTTGTAGTTGCGTAAAGAAGCTCGACGCGTCAGTGTGTCTTGCAATATGATCATTTTTATCATAGGAAAAATGATTTCAGGTGCCAGAGAGTACTTTTATCAAACCTCAAAATGTCCGGTCCAGTGGCCTTCCAAGACCAACTGGAATTCCCAGGCCCGCGTCTCGAATTCCCGCCCCTCGAAGTAGTAACTTAAGGTAACGACAGCTGTGGCCTGTGATCACGCTTGGTTTGTGCAGCACTTGCTCGTAACGAAAGAAATCTAAGCAGTATTGCTTTTGCTACGATGGACGCTTTGCCTTGCATAGTGCACTATTGCTTTAAATTTATTAACGCTTTGTCAGGATTGATACTAACATCTCGCTTATTGAAACAACATTGTGTTTAGTGGGATTTTTTTTGAGTTGATGGTTTTGTGTTATTGTTGTGTGTACTTTAACAACGGTCCAGGCGTCCTCGATTTTTAGCCATCAATTTAAAAACACCCTGTAGGACCATAAAATGAAGTGATAATTCCTAACTCTAATAGTAGATATTAATTTGCAGGCCTTCGTCCTCGAGACATCTGAATTACTGACATATACTTTTAGAAATACTAAAACCGGTTTTGTGCCTTAACCAATCCCTCTATGATATATCAACACATTGTGTAACATATCTGTCCTAATAAAACATTAACGTAATTTTGTTAAACTTTACTTTTGTGTGTTTGTTTTTGTTTCTTATTTTACAGGCCCATTTATTAAAACAGTCTCTGTCCTCTTTCAAACAATTTGGTTACCAAGGGTATCGTCAGTAATGTTATTACTTTCAAACATCTTGCTTTATTACTTTTTCAGCTTTACATGACCATTTCAATTGACATGGTATCACTGATTTATAGGCCTTGCACACTCAATGTTTGATGACTAAAGGGCGGAAAAAGGCACGAAAAATGTTTAAAACAAAAGCGCATTTTAATGCACGCCATAATTTTATAGTCATTATTGCATTAAAACTATTTTCGAAAGTTGAAAATTTTATTAAATATTAATAAAGAGACATAAGCCCAAAATGTACTTAAAGCTATACTTTAAGTATAAATGAAACAATGCAGTCTTACTTCACAGTTTAATGATTGTAAAAGTAAATAAAAGTATCCTACGTGTTTCGAATGCTTCAGCATTCATCATCAGGGGATACTAGGACAGTACAAAGTTAGGAACGACCCATGAGTATAAAATAAAGGTTTAAGTAGGACTTACCTAACATCGAGTTTAGCGAAACTGTAATGTAAGTTGTCTCAAGTTAATTTGATTAATCTAGGGACCTTTTACACTTACGGACAAAGACATTACTTTACAGGACAATTATTCGGCCAGTTCTGATTTATCGTGTCGTCTCCTGGTGCACCTTAAATAAGTCAGCTTTCCGCAAATTTCAAACTTTTTAGAACAAAGTCCTTAGAATCATGACGGGTGCTCCACGCTTTACGATGGTGCATACTCTACACAATGACTTACAAATGCCGACAATCACTGAACACATAGACAAACTCATTATCGATTACTACAAACGGACGGACGTTTCCCTGAATCCTTTCATTACACGATCACACATCCACTCCAATCCCAACAATCCATACAGGCTGCCGAGAGACTGGCTCACTCCTGTTGTGCCACCTCGTCGCCCCCTTCCACTACAATAAATAAATACAACACCGGACCAAAAATTATTTAAAAGTAACTACTTCCCTGCTGCCCCCCCTTTAAATTAACTATGAAGCTATCTTCTGAAATCAACCCCCAAATTATGTCCCGCTGAACAGCAACCTATTAAGAAATAGAAGTAATAGTCGCAGACTAACTTAAGAGACAATCATGATCCTGTGGGACCTTTTATTTACTTTTACAACCATTAAACTGTGGAGTAAGACTGCATTGTTTGATTTATATTACTTTGACTTCACTGAAAGTATGGATTAGTTCTTCAATTTTATACTTTAAGTAATATTTAAAATAATCATACTTCCGTATGAAGGCCATAAAATTGTACTACAAGAAAAAAGGATTAAAGGTTATTAAACAAAAAATTATTGTCTATTTACTCTTAACATTATAAAACGAGTTTAAAAGTAAATGTTTTTCAAAATTTTCTACAAGATATTTGTTAACATAATGTTTGAACAAAGAAAAGCGTCAACCGAGATAATTGGGACAAAGTTTAATTTTGGCACTAAATTTTCTTTAATTTCAATCGAGGTAGAAAAATCGCCCAAAAAAATTTTCGATACATTTTGCAATTTTTTGAAGCCCACATTATTTTCAATAACTATTAAATTTTTGTAAAATTGTTGTACCTATTTTACCTTTTACATTTTTACAATTTGTGTGAAAGGTTTCCACTAATGATTATTTCACGAGAATAGCGGATGAAATAATAAAAACCTTGCCTAGGGTGGATCTTGATAGGTATGACATGACTTCGACCATTCAGATTCATAACAGAACCCTTTTTTTGCATGGAGTGACACCTTTGGAGGTAGCCGATGCCATTGCCTCTATAAAGAACTCATGTGCCACAGACGTCTATGATGTTAATAGCGCCGTATTGAAGTCGGTAGGTGACCTCATAAGTCTCCCACTCTCGGAACTGTTCAATGAGTGTATGGGGGCGGGGATATTTCCCGATTGTTTTAAGTTATCTAAGGTGGTGCCTTTGCTCAAGTCCGGTGATGTGGATGTTCCTGATAGTTATCGCCCTATTTCAATCATCCCATACATTTCAAAGGTCTTTGAGATGATATTAAAGAGTAGACTCTGCAACTTCTTTGAGGTTAATAATTTGTTGAATAACAGTCAGTTTGGATTTCGCCGGGGATGCTCTACGATCATGGCGGTGACTGAGGTTGTGGGTGGCATAGTTGAGTGTCTTGAGAAGGGGAAACAGTCAGCTGTAACGCTTTGTGACCTAACCAAGGCATTTGATTGTGTCAGTCATTCTCTCTTGTTGCAGAAGTTGGAGCGTTACGGCGTCAGGGGTGTACCCTTGTCCCTTTTGGCTTCATATTTGGATGGTCGAGAGCAGTGTGTTGAGCTTTGTTCGGGACGTTCTCACTATCGACCAGTGAGGCATGGTGTCCCACAAGGGTCTGTTTTGGGACCGTTATTATTTATAATATACGTTAATGACTTCTTCAGCTTCATGCAGCCCCTCAGATGTTCACTTTATGCAGACGATTCCACCATTTGTGTATCTTGTTCCAAGGAATCCAGCTTGGAAGTGGAACTAAATCGGGCTATGTCAAGGGCTGATACATGGTTTTCTTCAAATTTCTTGAAGTGTAATCCGGATAAATCTCAAACCCTCGAATTTTCCGTTTTTGCTAACGCCAATGCTCGACCGGTCAGGATGCTCGGCATCATGCTGGATAGTTCTTTGACATGGGCTTGTCATGTTGACTTCTTGTGTGGAGGACTCTCCAGCGTGGTGTTTCTTCTGAGGCGGCTCCGGCGTTGTTTTTCTGGGAATATCCTTAGGAATGCCTACTTTGCACTGTTTCACTCTCGCCTTGTGTATGGAGTGACCTTGTGGGGATATTCTTCTAGTGCAGAGAGAGTATTTAAACTCCAAAAGCGAGCAGTTAGGGTTCTTTGTGGTGCTGGTATAATTGACCACTGTAGACCACTTTTCAGGACAGCAGAGATTTTGACACTCCCTTCCATCTATATATTCTATCAGCTATTGGAAGTGCATAGAGGGAGGCATCAGTTTCGGACTCATGCGGAGAACCACAATTATCGCACTCGCTCTGCTAATCTCTTAATTGAACCAAATTTCAGACTATCTAAATCTAAAAAAAATTCAATACAGATTCACCTATACAATATCCTACCCTTGGACTTGAAGAATTTGGGAAATGATCGTTTTAAAAATAAGCTAAAGGAAATTTTAATTGAGAAGGCTTATTACTCCATTGAGGAGTTTGTTCAGGAAGCCCGTACCTTGACCATCTGACTCAAGACTCTATATTGCTCTTTTAATTTAATTTTTTTGTTAGTAACATTGCTTTTTGTTTTGTTTCTTGTGTTATTTTCTTATTCTCTATTTGTTAACTGTACTTACTGTTGTTCTGAATTTTTAATTTTGTTTTATTTTGTAAGACTTGCTACAAACTATATTATATTAGTAACGTAGTCAGAATAAATAAATAAATAAATAAATAAATCGACCAAAGGTGCCGAACTCTTTTCCTGTAGTGAAATAGGTTTCGATACAAAACTAATTAATTTTAATATAAACAAGTTGTTGCTGCAAGACCTTATTTTTAAAAAGTTTTTGTGACATTAGGACAGCAGAATCAATACAGCTTTTCCTTAATGTAGATTCGTCAGGAATACTAAATGTGCAATACTTTTGAAAATAGGATTTTATATTTATTTTATTCAATTTTTTTAATGGTGTTCATTTGATGCTAGGCTAAGGCCTGGTAATGACAATAAATATTGACGATGGGGCTATGCAATAGTAATTGCAGCTCGGGTATAATGTTGAAAAGTAATAAAGCAAGGTTTTTTTGAAAGTAATGACATTATTGTTGTGTGTGGAAAGTCTGCTAATCATTTGTTTTCCTTCGCTATATGAAATTGAATATCAGTACAATAATAAAAGAAACAGGGTTTGTACTCTAATGGAGAAGAGGGAAAAGTCGAGGAATTTTACAAGTTCAAAAATGGGGAATTTTACTTGTGTTTGCAGTGTTAGTTTCAGTTAAGAGTTGTAGATGCTTAAAACTAACCGCTATCAGAACATTGTCTTCGGCATACGGGCGTGTTGTTGATGTTTGTTCCATTTTGCTGAGATTCGTCCATATTTTTTGGTGAATGAATAAATACAGTTAAAATATCTAAGGGCCTAATCTTTTTATGTCTAAATAGTAATAGAGTGTGGAATATAAGTTTAAATGTCAGGTGAAACTTAAAAAAAGTCGAGGAATGTTATTGGGTGTTTACTCAGACGAACAAATATATGTTCGTCTGAGGGTGTTTAAGTACAAATCCTGTTTCAAGAGACAGTATAAAATGAATGTTTTATTAAGTGGGCTTTTTGTGTAAAGTGTAATTAATTTACACTATTAGACGTTAATTAATATACTGACTATCGATCAATTTAAAATTCAGTTTCGAGTTGTACTAGGTGTCCAGCCATTTTAGTTTTTACGTTGACGCCTACCTAGGGTGAAAACTATAATAAGGAGAAAAAAAAATTAAAAACAAAAAAGTGGAATACCCTGATAATATATTTTTTTTTCTCACTGCTATAGTTTGCGCTTTATGTAGCGGTCAAAATATAAACGAACACCCTATACCCGGTGGGCCACTAAGAATGGACTCCGGCTCTATCTCAGAAGCCGTTAACGGGACAACTTTAGGAAAAATATTTTTGGTAAAAATTGCCAAGACAAGTCACTGTGAAACAATTTTTAAGTTTCTAGGTTGGCCGCTAGAGGGCGTATCACTACTTACAAATTTAAAAAAGCGAGTTTCTCCCTAATTTGTCTAGTTTAGGTGTAATAAAAATATTTGCATTGTTACTGATATTAGGAACAAAGTACGTTATACCAAAAGTGTAACAAATTTAAAGTAAAAACTAAAAATGAAAAAATATACAGGGTGTTACATTTAAAAATATAAAATTCGTTCGAATTCCAGACAAACTAAAAAGCTGGCAGCAACGCCAATATCGTCATTGGGTGCGTCAGATCCTCTTACACAACTGTACCAAATTTGGTTTAAATCGGCCAATAAATTGTGATGTTATTAAGCCGTTTCCAGACTTTATACACACACTGTATTTGAGTTCATGGTGGTAACTGAAATCAAAGTTGGTAAAAAGTTAATGAAAATACTGTCTGGATATGCATCCCGCCGTGTAGTCTGAGCAACCGAGAAGAATAATTCTTTTATTTGAGCCGATCTCCGAGATCACTCTCTTAACAGCCTCCAAAAACAGTTAAAGAGAAACTTCCGTTTTTTAAATTTGTAAATAGTGATTAGCGCCCTAGCGGCCAACTTAGAAACATAAAACTTATTTCTAGCGATTTCTCTTGGTCATGTTTACGAAAAATATGTTTTCCCAACGTTATACGTAGAACGGTTTCTGAAATACTGCCGGCGCCCATTCTTAATGGCCCACCCGGTATATTACAGAAGTATTAAAATCTGCCTTTAAGTTGATTTTTAGTTTGTATAACAAGTGATACTGAATAGGTATAATAGTAAGTGAAATAGATCTAATGTATAATATTGGAGCAAGCCGCGAAAATATATAGTTATTACGTATTATGAATATAGTAAATATCAATTATTGTATTTTGTATATGTAAATTTTTGTAAGTATTTATTATTGTATTTGACTGATATTTTTCAGAGGAAAGTGGTAAAAATAATTGAAAAATTTCCTCCGTGTATTGATAGCATCTTTAGATATTTACCAAACAAAAGGAGCTATTATATAATATATAGTGGTCTTATTTTCGCTTTTTAATGCTCTATATTAGGTTTTATTACTAATGTTAACAAGGATTGCGCGACAGGGTCTTCAGTAGTGTTGTTAGTTGGATGTTAAATGTTTTACTATTTTTATTTAGTAATTACAAAAGTAATCTGTGTTTTGAAAAATTATTCAGTGTAAATTGTAATATACATAACTTGTATAAAGATTTTGACAGCCCGTGACTTCAAACCTGAAAAGTTTTTTTGTAATATTTGGAGAGATATAGGCGTTGCCATACTTAACACCCTTTGTTCGGTAAGGTTAGTTTTCAGGCTTTCGCGGCTTATTTCTTGTGACGGTCACAGTGGCATAACCACACATTTTGGGTCGGTTGAAGGGGATTTACTCCCATTAAGCATCCGATTGTAATAAGCATTTGCCAAGCCTGTATATTTTATTAGTATCATTTAATCATTTTATAATAAACCAGATCAATAATTTCTATGATTTCCAGGAGAGCCGGTAAGTATATGGCATACTCCCGGAAACGTAGAGGGGAGGTCAAAATAAAACTAACGGAGATACAGAGCTCCATAGGAGTACCCAGCGATTTTCGGCTCCGACTTTCGAACCGACATGTATAATTTAATGTAATTTTAATATATGTAGGCCATAAAGATCCATAAAACCATACTACAGTAGATGCTGTACATCTTTCTATTAGATCTTCCCTGGTGTGAAATGGCGTCGAATATACAAGTCTCTTTAAATTTCCCCACAAAAAGAAATCCCATGGAGCCATATCGGGTGACCTCGGTGGACATAAAAAAAAGCCCATCTTGACCTATCCAACAATTACCATAAGTAGTTGATAAGTGCTGATGAACTAAATTGCTAGAATGGGGCATTGGATGATGGCCTGTTACACCAGGTCAATTTCTACTCTTCCCCGAGACAGGATTTTGAATTCGTTAATGACCTGATGGTGCACCAGGTCCATAAAGTACAATAATTAAAACCGTAGTTTTCCTTTTTGATCTCTCCTACCTAAGGGACCCCGTTGTAGCTACGCCACTGGACTGTTGCGATAAATAACCTACATCATTTAATATCTCTCTCCCTCCCTAATGTTAAGGCCACTCAGAGCGCTGTGTTATGTTCCCTACGAGCGCTATGAGAGGTGGCCACACCAACAGCTATAAAGACAGACTTCTCAGTCTTGCTTTAAACATGCTGTTGTGTAGTTTTCAAAATATAGCCGGCCTCCTCCGTATACAATAATGGGGGTTATTTTTAGTGTACGTAGCGAACAGCGCGCGCTGTATGGCCTCAGCATAGGCCATTTGGCTTTGCTCTACGTTTAAAATTCTATACATAGTCGAAGAGCTCTGACCGTAAGATTTTCTATGTATAGAGTACAGAAAAACCCTTCGTGTGAGTTAACCTGGACAGGGCGAATGTGGAGCCACTGTTCACTTCCTGTCAAATTCTTGACCTGTTGAATCTAAATGAAGGTCTACATGATTGACAGTTGCAACAAAATGTCGGCGTTCATCAAAATGTAGCGCTACTATGTAACGCTACTGCAGCGCTAGATTCTGACGTGACCAAATTCATGATTATGATTAGTTTCATTATGCAGCAGCGTGAGGTCGGCTTCCCGCAATCATATGATAGTAAATTTTGACACTTTCAGTCGTCTGTCAAATGAGCACCATTATTCAAACGTGTCTATGTCAAGGCTAACTCACACGAACATACATAAGAAATCTGACGGTTGGGCCTTGGACGTACAGACTGTGTCCTTAATAATGTCAAGTGTCTGTGGGGCCCTTAAAGCAGCTACCACATAAACGCTTAAAATCAGTTAGTTTTATTTAAGAAGCTTTATGAATACATATATCTCCGGTCGGTCATTTATATATTCTAAATAATAACCGGATGTGATATGCTGTTGAATGTTTGAATTATTTTACTTGCTCCAAAGGACTCCGCACAAGCCTTAAGGAAATTGGCTGAAACTTTAGGAAATTGCGGTTTATTTGATGTTGCTCAAAGTTCTTAGCACCAATCTGATCCTATGTCCCGTCAGGGAGCTGGAGAGATGGGGAAAGTTGGGTACGTGGGATCTTCCTGTTTTCTTAAGTCAGGGCCGCAATTCTTTAACTTCTTCCAGCTATCTTACGGGCATGATTTTTCGGGTTATGTCCTAGTGGGTTTAACTGTTTGTTTTCTCTCGAATGTTGTTGGTTCTGCATGCTCTTTGCTTTGACTATGCAGGAAGCCAGACTTTGCGCGCAGATGACCGTGACACCAATAATGGACGTTGGGTAATGCCTTTACATATTAAGGGATTAGTCAGCCATACATACCAGAAGGTCGTACGACTACGCACCCAGTAAAGTGTGTAATTTTTCATACCCTTTAGAGTAATAAATATTTTTAAAATGTGCACTTACCAACCGTATAGTATGATGTACAGGGTGTTTCCTCAAATTTTGACAGCTTCTAGCGACTTTATTATTCCAGATAGAAAAAATTGTTCAGATTAAAATTGTAGGATATCATCCAAACAGTCCGAGTTTACTATTTAAAGAAAAATTGAGCATCACTGGTGAACTTTTTGACTTATTGTATACTTTTTTTAATGGATCACCCTATATATTATGTGTTTATTGGATACCGCTTAAAATCAAAATATTACTAATTTACTATATTATTATGAAATAAATCACAGTAACCATTGAAATAATCAACAATTTGAATACCAAAAACAATAAAAAATTTGATTTAGCATTAACAATATAAAGTTTTTACATATTTTCTATATGCCCGCCATTATTATTTAGGCAGTTTGTGTAATCATCTTCTATTTTATTAATAGCATTCATAATAAAATGCGGCTTTTACTCGACTAAATTATGTATGCAATTTATAATTTTAATTCTTAACTCCTCCAACGATGCGCTTCGTTCTTTATGAACTGCGTTTTTCACGTAACCCCAAAAGAAATAATCTAAAATTGTTAAATCAGGGCTATTAGGTGGCCATCCAATGCTGCCATTTCTACCGATCCATAAGGGATATCGATTGTCGAGAAAATTGCGGACAGCCAAGACATTATGGGGTGCCGCTCCATTTTGATGCCAGATTATGTCACTATACTGACGAATAATTTTAAATGTCGTTCTCAAGGAACTCTAAATATCTTTCACTATTTAAATTCGTAAAAAATAGGACCTATAACTTGAGTGTTGAGAATGCCGCACCAGACATGAACTGCTCTTCGGCCTCGGAATTTAATTTCACCCATTCCGCCAGAGTTTTCTAATGCCCATAAATGACTATATCGCCTGTTAAACATCCCATCATCGCTTCATAATATCTTTTAAAAAAAAAATCGTTATGCCTTACTTTCCTTTGAAGCATGTCTCTGCAGAAATTTTGCCTACTAACTTTTTGTTCCTCCGTCAACTTCTGAACAGGTAAAATTTTGTATGGATGATATCCATATTTGCGAATTTTCTTTTTAGACCTATTGAAATATTTACTGGCATCTTCAGTTGAAAAAGTAGGATTTTCTACACATTTAAATTAATTTTACAAAATTTAAAGTCCTAATTAGTTATTTACCTTGAAAAAAATCTCTAATTCTTCATCCTCATTTATCTCCACAAATCCTTTTTTTCCTTTGCAAATTTTTGTAAATTCTAAAATGACTTTTTCTATGTTATAGAAAGTGTCTATTAACGGCACTGGCATGCCTGGGTGAAAAACTCGATAATCGGCTTGTGCTGCACTGGCATTTTTATTATTCTTACAAAAGAAATAAAATATTTCCCTCTTTTGCTCTTCAGTATAACCCATTTTGCGACTTAATATTATCAAAATTTAAAAACGAATTGACAACTAAATGTTCCATGTCGCATGCCGCCAGTAATGTCATTTGATAACTTTGTTTTCCAATGGTTACGGTGATTTATTTCATATAGTAAATTAGTAATATTTTGATTTTTTATTAGCGGATATTTCAACAATGGATGAAGTAATTATAGGCAACTTATATATTTTTTTAAAAGAGAATTTTAAGCGCAAATGCATAATATGTAGGGTGTTCCATTAAAAAAAAGTATACAATAAGTCAAAAAGTTCACCAGTGATGCTCAATTGTTTCTTTAAGTAGTAAATTCGGACGGTTTGGATGATACCTTACAATTCTTATCGGAACAATTTTTTTCTATCTGGAATAATAAAGTCGCAAAAAGCTGTCAAAATTTGAGGAAACACCCTGTACACAGTTTTTGGGGAATAGTTTTATCATACGTAAAACCACAAGAGCTTTTTTTTATCGGCAATTCCACTCATATATAAATAGTCCCATTTAAAATGTCAAAAATCGTAGTTTGCTGTCGGATAAAAAGGAAGAAAGAGGAATTTTCTGCTCCTCCAATCGTTACCGTGGTAACAATTGCATTTTAAACTATAGTTATTAAATCATCTGTCAGGCAATTGTCACAAATACTAAATAATTGTTTAAGCTGTTTTAAAGTCGATTTTTAAATAAAAAAGTATTTTTTAACATGCAGCGGTTTGGGACAATTGACGAAAAGGAAATAAATAACGAAATAGAAAATTCCATTCTTATTCGTGGAATTGCCTTACTAAATACCATTCGAGCTCAGATTATGAGCCTGATATTTTTTATGCTTGCTATCTCATACTTACTTTCAGAAAATTTAACTCGATCTGAGCTCTCGTTAAATTTTCTGAAAGTAAGTGTTCGATACCAAGCATAAAAATATCCGGCTAAATCTGAGCTCTTATGGTATTGCTTGTGGATAAACCTTTATTTTTTACGAAAACTAGATTGCTTAGAAATTTAACGAGAACAAACGAAATGATAAGAACACTACAGCGAAGCTGGAACGTTTTTTATCTATTACCGTTTGTTCGAGTTTAAATTGCTAAAAAGTGATCTTTAACTTTATCCGATCTTAAAAAAAAGTTCGAGTGATTTTTAGCTAGAGAAATTCACGAATTTTGGCATGAATAGATACTAAAAAAAAATAATACTATACTAAAAAAAATAATACTTCACTAAAAAAATGTTTGACAGCATCAAATTAATTTGTAACAATATGTCAGGTTGCCGAGGAATGAAAAAGAAAAGCTACTCGATTTTGAGCTGGAGAGGTTTTTACCATTTAATTTTTAGCTGGAGAGGGTTTTATTGCGATAAAAAAGGATGCACCTTTTTTTTATCGATGTCAAAGTGATAAAAATGCAAATGTCAAATGGACATTTTATTGTAGGAGTGAATTTATCAGCATAAAATACAATTTCCCAAAGTTTCAACGGGAGCCCATTTCCATTTGTACGGCGTCCTTGGTTGCTTAATTTTTTTTTAACGTGTAGATTCTCATCACTTTCGTAAAAATTTTGCTTACAAAGGAATATCGCTTAACATTATATTTTTGAGTGTTTTCTTTAGTGTACGATTGTCAACTTTTAAAGTGTATTTTTGTTTTATACCAAATAATGTTATTATCCACTAATTTGTATTTAGTTAATTAAATTTGTAGATTTCTAATTGTTTAATGATCAAATAATAGTAGGTGTATTATTAATCTCATTTTTACCCAAGCTCAATAAATTTATTTAACAAATTGTGTTTTTACTATATAAAAATGTGACGAATCTGTTTTGAGGCTCTGCAAGCAGCGCGTGTACTGACGAGGCGGCTCACGTTGCTCTGGAATATTTAGTGATTATACTGGTTGTATGGGGAACACAACCTCAAGAAGGTCGTTTCAGAGTGATGGCGTTCTCCAGATGAAACAATTTTTGAACAGTACCATTCAAGGAACACAAAGCTGAGCAGTGGTGCGTCGTGTATTTCTACAATGCACCACTCTGGGAGAAATTAATATTAGTTGAAGCAATAAATTTCTGATTTTTCGCTTGTCTAAAAAAGGCTATAGCTGTCCCACTTCACAGGGGTGGTGGTTATGTTCGTGCCTTCAAACTTTCGACCATTTGCGTTACTTCTCACCTTATCAAAAATTGTAGAACAAAATGCGAAACTGCGGCTGATGTCATTTCTAAATGACCATAACCTTTTGTCTATCCAAAAGTTTGGATTCCAAGCTTCGCTCATTTGACACAGATTGTGGGTGAACATGACAGTAATTAATAAATTTCCGGAACGGTGTTTTACAATAAATTGTTATACAGGGTGCCCCACGGTGGATGGCGTATTAGACGTTTATGGAGAACTAAATAACGGATGATTTTGAAAATTTGGCAACCGGGATAAACGATCATGATCTACAGTTTGAAACTATTTTTGACCATGCGGTGTTGCCGCTTCTACTCTAAACCGGTGGCAACATCGCTATTTTAAATGAATACCCTATTTATTCTTCAATTTTCGAATTCCGCATATAATTATGAGCAACTTTTCTTAATATTTACCTATACCTATCTGTAGCCGTTTTTTCAGGAATAAATTAAGTTCAATTTTTTTTTACGAAAAAAGGACTTTCAATAAATTTTAATATCTCCCTCCTATTAAACAATTTTGACCTGAAATTCGGGTCATACCTGAACAAAGCATCTAGGCATTTGATCTTTTGGTCACATCTTAGTTTAAGTATACAGGGCGGTACAGAAATTAATTTATGTCGGTAACTTACAAAAATGCCAGAAAAATTATTTTTTTAAATGGAACACCCTGTATAATAATACGGATTTGAAAAGCCAATAAGACTAGCTTTCAAAGTATGTATACTTTGCCTAATACCTAACTTTAAGTTTTCGATTTATTAGCGTATATTCATAAAACTTCATAAATCGACAAACTTTCAACGGTTTATACCTATATAAAATAATACATTTTTTCAAATTTACAAAAATTAGCGGATCAGCCTTGCATTTCTAACTGGTTCTCTATGTTAAAAAAATGATTGATAGCATTGACAACAGATTTTTCAACAAATACCTACTTTTATCATATAAAAATGTTTTTGTTTACCAAATAAATCAAGTTCTTTTAAATTGTCGTACAGACGCACGCCGGATTTTAATTTTTTCCTTTTTGATTTGAAAATAAAATGCATGTTATGGTCAAATAACAAAACAATGTTTTTAGTGGTCGTCGGATACGACCATTGTTCTTTTTATTTCACTTTGTTGGTCAAATGAAAGAGAAGACGAAAAAACCAATAAATAGAATCATTAGGATCCCTTTACCTCAGTTTCAACTTTGTATTTCATGTCATTGCGTGGTACGTGCGTACAAGATATTTTATTTAAATTTTAAAACGCCGAAAGTTTTGTTTTTTAACAGACCACACTCACTCTGACTTATTTACTTTAATTCTTATGGCATAACAACTTTGATTTAGTTTTTTTGATATCTCAATAGGTGGAGACCACTTCAAGAATTCATCGATAATAATTAATGCCCAGGAATGTGGTGTGGTACCTACTGTTTTTACCTCTTTATTGTTAATTTATTTATTTATTTCAACAAAGCCCAACAATGTAATTTACAGGGCCGATCATTTACAATATAACATAGATTTTACAAATATACTTTTAGAATAGGTATAATTATTATTATATGACTATCACAGTTTTTAAGTACACTACATATCACAGAGAATTTGAAGACAAGCGAAGGAACTGGTTGTAATTCATGCTCAATGTGTGCGATATTTCATTATAGGTCGAACACATCTTATGCACCGGTGATACATACATCATATTAGTGTTTGCTGCTAATAAGTAGAAATAATTGCTATGTGTATTAGCAATTCTAGGTACATTAAATTTTAATTCACCTAACAAGTAAGGACAGAAGACTCTACCATTAACAAATTTATACAAGAACAATATATTTTGAATATCTCTACAGTTTTCCAAACTAACCCTAGCCAAAAAGACATTATTATCTATACCGATTTGTGGGTATATCTCATCCGTTTTTAAGGCTAAATATTTCATGAACTTTCTCTGAACCTGTTCAACAGCTATCACATATTTATTGTAAATGGGTGCCCATATAAGGGACCCATACTCGAGCCTGCTTCTAACCAACGTTAGATATAGAACCTTAAGTGTTTCTATATCTCTAAAAGCGTTACAATTTCGAATAATAAAACCAAGCATTTGCATAGCTTCTGAAACTGTCTTAGTGAAGTGATCATTGAAATTCAGTATTGAATCCACAATGCGTTCCAAGTCTTTGACATTTTCCACTCTCTTCAATCTCTCCCCATCAATATCGTAGTCAAAATTCAGTGGTGATGTTCTCAGACTAATCCTCAATATGACGCATTTTTTAGCATTGAGTAAGGATCCATTACCAACACACGAGTTATGAATTGCATTGACATTATTCTGCAGTACTTCGCAGTCCGAGTAAGACCTAACCGAAACATACAATTTCAGATCATCAGCAAATATTTGATAAATCAATTACATTTTGAATATCGTTTATAAATATAAGAAATAAGAGTGGTCCCAGATTTGACCCCTGAAGTAGCTCCAAACAGCTGCGATCTGAACCCATTGTACTAAACATATTGCGTTCTGTTTTCTAAATATGTTCTAAAGAAATTTATAAAAAATTTTGTCAGGCCAAACTCTTGTAATTTAAGTAATAGTGTTTTTTTGGCATATCCTGTTCAGAAGCCGTGTTGACGAACTGATAATAGTGGTTCAATCTTATGCATTTTGCTCTTAATTATGAGTCGATATAAGGTCATTTCATAATTTAATACAGATGTTAGATGGTTTTTCTTTAGTTGTTTTATATGTAGTAAAAATTATAATAGTAGTTTCTTCATCATTTACAACCAGCTTATTTATTTCAAACCACTGTTTTGTTTTTTAAAACCAATTGTTGCTATCCTTGACCAATTCTTCAGTTTCCCTCTTCTCTATTACTAACTTGTCAGCTGCAAAGCTTGATCTTTATTGTCAATTATTAAGTTCAGGTCGTTAACATAAATTGAGAAAAGGATAGGGCATCTGATACTGCCTTGCGGGATGCCTACGATGCTTGCTTTTGGGTTCAATTTTAAATTATGGCCGTTTTGATGCCAATCTGAGATATGATTCAAGCCATATCACCCAAATGCACATCCAAATTGAGGCACAATAAATTAATTCTTAAAGCCAATGGAATATAGTGTCCTCTATATCTGATTTGGTTAACTGTCGTTTGGGGTTCACAGAATGAAAAAAACAAAATTTTTGAAAACACCATTTTATTAACCCTCTCAATTGATTTATTCAATAAATATGACTTTTTGTAAAATCCATAATAAAAAAATACACTTTTATAACTTATAAGAGAGAAATTCATAATTTACAATCAAAATAAAGTCAAACACACTGCTGGAAACCCATACAGTTACTTAGCGTAAAAGTTGCATTGTTCTTGTATGCACGCAAAATTGATTTAAACCTCTCTGGGAACTTGGGGCAGACACATATTGTAAAAGGCAGTTTTATCCCAAAATTCCACCCCTTTCCAACCGCACCACCCTTTATTTTGGATGACGTTTAAATCATCACTCCCTGTATAATGTGGGTCAAGGATCAAGAATTTTATGCTGCCAGTTTGTTGGTTGTAATCTACTCCTAGAATTGTGTGCGCTAAATTTCCTCCACCTGTAAGGTTTTTTTAATTGTAAAGTTATCTTGAAAATTGAATTTCACGCAGGAACGTGCAAATTATTAATTTGAGGGGTATCATTATGATATCAAGTGCTGAGAAAAGCCTAAATTGAAAAAAAGTGGAATCAACCCCTTACATTTAAGGCGATGGTTTTATAAAACATGTAATTTATACTGTTTAATAAGTCTAAACTGTTTTGAAGCATTAAAATGAAAAAACCTAGGAATCGAAAAGCCATATAGTTTTTTCATAGTTAGTAAGATATTTGATATTAAAAATAAAATCAATCTTTATATTTCCTATAATCTTAAATCAATTTTATTACTTCAACCCCCAACTGCCCTTAAAAAAATCATGTATCTCTCTAATTTAATGTTTTGATTTACATTGAAATTTTGCTAATGTTATTGGAGATTTTTTTTCCATTGTCAATGAAAGTACTTACCAATCATTACTGGTGCTCCATGAGCTTCAAAATGATTGACTAGCTCTGGGCCTTTTGATGCCATTTCTTCACCTGAACTAACATGTAGAATTTTCGATGTAATACCTAAAAATATCAACATTTAATTTCCAATAACTTTACAATCAGAAAAAAGTGAACAAGACTGTGGTACCCCTTAATTTACCTAATAATGAATTCAAAACATAGCTAACTTCAGTTGATCCTATCCATTGTCTTGAATCTATAAAACTACTTTGTTTGTCACCAATATCCACCAAACACTTTTGGATATCTCTATATGTGGGAACATCTTTATCAGTATATCCCTAAAATCAGTTATATCTTTATCGGACCTCATAAAAATATATAACAAACAATATTACGAAAACTGTAATAATTTACCTGTAGCTTGAACCAAGATGCTAGTGCTTGCAGTGACCTATAAGCACATCCCCATCCATTGTCATCCATTTTGTTTTGACAGTAATGATAATATTCATAGTTGCCTTTTACTAAACTGAGTTTTCCTTCTAAAAGGCAAATATTAAATTTAAAGTAAAATTGTAAAATATTCAAATTTTATACCAGTAAAACAGCAAGAAAAGGGGTTTACTTCCTACAGTGGCGGATCCAGACCTTTTTTTTTGGGAGGGGGGGGGGGGGGGGGGGGGAAATTAGACTTTCTGTCATAATTTTTGGAGTGTATTTTAAAAAGAAAGTGTGGATAACATCTTAAATATTTTACAAGCACAACATTTTTCTACTATACTGGCAAAATCTATGAATTCTGAGGTTCTAGGGGGGGGGGAAGGAGAAATTTCCCTAGCTAATCCCCCCCCCCCATGGATCCGCCACTGCTTCCTACCATTATTTGTTAATTTGACTCCTTCATGTACATTCAACAAGGGACCATTCTTCCTATTATCTGAAAATTGGTATTGGTTTGATTTCCTGAACACTGGTGAGGTTTTATCCAATAATAAGGTGTCATGTAACAATTCTCTTTCTTTTTCTAAAACAAAATTTGCATATCTCATTGGAAATCATTCTAATGGACTTAAAAATCTTTCAATTCTAAAATATAAAGTAATATACATATATTACATAAGAATATGTACCAGCAATTTACAATCTACTTACTTAACTCTTCTTCTGAATCATTAAACAATATCCTGGTCAAAAAATGTCCAGATTCTCTGGGGAAAAAATGCAATATATCAGGGATATCAATGGTTCTCTTTATGCCATTTTTCCTTAAATATTTTTCTAAACTACTTTCGTACAATCTAAAATTCTTAATGGCACTTTCCAACAAAATGTCATACACTTTTGACAGCTTGGTATCTTTGTGTATCATGGCCAAAAAGTCCACTCTTATTGGTATATTTAACAACTCCAATTGCTCTAAAAAACACATACTTTTTTAATAAAAATTATGCATGCTATACCAATCAACTTACTCTTATCTAGGACAACTACAGGCGCATGACTTTTTAAATCCCCATTGCATGCATCCTTGGTAACTTTTTTAATTATGCTCATATCCACAACTTCCAGCTCCAAATTCTGATCAGACTTTTTTCTTCTTGGAGCTCCCTCAATGGCTCCATTGGCTTCCTGGCATATTTGACCAAAAGCAGGGTCTCCCGTTAATCCAATGATTCCACTTTCACTATCACTAGTGACTAGTATGACGTTTAGTTTTGATAAGGTAAATGCCATAATTCCTTAATATAAAAGTAGAATATTTTAGGGGTTTAGTAGAAAATAAACAACTATTGAATATGGTACAAAAAAGAGGAATCTGGTTTTTACTTCATATCAATGACTTTTTGTGCACCATACTATGTGCTATATGCTTCATTATGAAGACTTTCTGCATAATTTTAAAATACATACCTGAAGCTACAGTTTTTCTTAATGTGGTAAAACTATTCGTAATACTCTGCTCATTCTGCTCAGACTTTATAGAAAAATTTCCCTGTAATCTCACATGAACAAACTGTGAATACACATCTTGTTTAGTGACTGTTGAATAGTTTACATGGTTAAGTTGATTATTGCCAACCACATGACACAGTATTTCGTTTTTAATTGTAAGTTTTACCGACACAAAAACTGGATTGTCAGTTACATCTACATTGCTACAGTGTGATATGATTTTTTGAGTATTTGGAGTATCTGCATAAGCTTCGAAAACACCTGTAAATTATTGGAAAGTATATTAAAAAAATTAGTAGTATCGCATTTTAAGAGTAGAAGTATATCCTGTGGTGCTCTTGCCTCCGAGGTTATAATATCTACAAATATCTGTACTTACCACAAAAATCTATTTCTGCAGGGAATGAATAGTTTAAATTAATCCCATTATCATTTTCTAATTGTAAACCTAATACCAAGAGAGTGTTTTTTACAAAAATGCCGTATAATTTGCCAAAACTTGGCTCGTTTAGGCTCTCCAATCTCTAAAAAAACATATGTTTAGGATGTTGCCTTGTTCAAATTTATATGTAATCATTACCTTCAAGACAGTATCCAAAAGTTTAAATTGAGGCTTCATTTCCTACATAAATTAATAAAATAAACTACAAATAAATTCAAAGAAAATATGAATTTTCCCCAAATTTTCTCAAACTCAAATTTTTGACGCAAGTAAACAATTTTGGGACCCTGACAGGAGTGACAGGTCTTCTCGTTCTTCTTTCCTACTCTCTGGCTTCTCGAGCCACTGGCATTTTTTACATGGGTTACTCAGGCAACTAACTATCTAAATTGGCATTGGTACGACGTATGTCTGGTTCTCTAACAGAAAGCATCGATGAAAAGTTTAAGTTGCGTTAAAAAAAAATTTCTACATAAAATCGGTTTAAACTAATATCTGAAGTACTCCAAGAGGTTCCAGGGTGCCACGTCAACTATTAGAAGAAACATTTATACTTTCCGAGCTTTTTTAACGGCTTACCGTGCGAGACACAATCAAAATGCCTTATTTAAAGTACATCGTTTCACTCCTTAGCTACGCGGTATCCCTAAGGCGGAAACGCATCCATAGGTTATCTCCTTCAACAGGGACAATCCATGAAGGTGCTGTATAGAGGTACAGTGCGCCCATTTTGAAAATCTGCTGAAGTAATCAAGAAGAAGCAAATCTTTCACAGCCGGCCTCGGTAGCTCGGTGGGTAGAGAGCTTGCCGGGCAACCAATAGGTCCCCGGTTCGAATCCCGGCAAGGGCATGGATGTTTGTGTGAATGTGAATGATTGCAATAGAAAAAATCCTGGCTGGATGCCGAGAGGCAAGAGGCCATTGCAACCCTAGAAAAAAAAATCTTTCACATTTTTAACATTCTTGTGAGTTCCGAAATGTTAACCCTTTCAAGGGTTCCCTTATGCGGGACACTTCAATTTGTAAATGTATCAGAATAAATTCTTCTTGCATCCACACAATTGCCGAGTGCTTATCCATAAGTTAGATGCTTGTAAGCATTAAGGACAACTTTTATTATTTCAATGGGAATTATTAGTTGTGTTGTTATTCGATTGGTTACTGTGTTTAAATAACTTATGTTTATAAAGTTGATTATTAAATAAATCTCGAAAGTCGATGTTTAAACGTGCTATAAAAGAAATTCATGGGTCTTCAAAAACGGCTTATATTATCGAAACAAATGTAGAGTACCTTTTTTAAAGAGGAATGGCCAGAGTAATTAAAAAATTAGTTTTGAGCTCTGTAAATTGACATCTGTCAAAATTTTGGCACAAGGAGTGTGGTGGCAAGTCCGTTCCTGACTTCCCTGACGATGTAAAACATCTACTGTAATATGGTTTTATAAGTCTATATGGCCCACATAAAATATTAAAATTTAAATACATTATTCATGTCGGTTTAAAAGTTAGAGCCCTAAAAGTTAGTCATATACTTACCGGACACTGTATACAGGGTGTTAAAAATTCGACATACGAGCATTGAAATCTCGGAATACTTGCCAGGACCGGATTGACAAATGTAAAATATGAATAAAAAAAAAATAAGCAAAGGCAATTCATTATTATAAGAAAGTAATACTGCCATTACATTTTGAGGGTAGGAGGGTTTAAAAATCGGTAAAAAATCCAGGTCCAGGCGCGGTCATACGGGGGGGGCCATGGGGGCCATGGGGGCCATGGCCCCCCCTTGGCGTCGATTTACATTATAAAAGCCCTGCCTCCATAAATTGACCAATCGTGTCAAACCCTTAATTTTTTAAAAATATTTAAACGCAAAAAATATTAATAAAAATAACACTGGCCGACAAGATTTTTCTAACACAGGTCAGATCTTTATTTTTAAAATGGAAATACCTTTCTAATAATAGAAAAAATATTCGGAAAGCCCCAACACGTACCATTTTTCAATAGCTTAATAAGACCATTTTACATTAGCAGGTAGTCAATTTAATTAGGGGACGGTTAAAATGGATGCATTTTATAACAGAAAAATTACCTGAACTGTATTATTTACAATATTAGACATAAAATCAACATTAAACATTAGTATTCTGTTCAGTTTCGAAGGGAGTGGTTCTCTGTGTATAGATAAAAGTGTTTTTAAGAAAGAAAATGTCGAGTCAATCGCGCCGTAGTTGCAAAATTTCTCCTGACAGATTTTGTTACATTTGTGGAGCATTTATGGTGAAATCACAAGCCAGGCCATTTTCTGAAAATGTAAAAAAAGCATACCCTAAATATTTTGGTGTTTTAATTGGAGATCAAGACAAGCAGTGGGCTCCCCATGTGTGTTGTGTTAGTTGCAGCGTGCGTCATTGGTGGAGTGGATGAATGGGAAGAGGAAAAGCATGCCTTTTGCAGTTCCAATGGTATGGCGAGAACCCACTAATCATGTTGACGATTGCTACTTTTGCCTGACAAAGACGGAAGGTTATTCCAAAAAGGGAAAGCACACGATTGACTATCCAAATTTGCCGTCTGCCATAGGGCCTGTTCCTCATAATGCAGATTTACCAGTGCCCATTTCGCCTTTAAATCCGCAAAATATTGTTTTGGAAGATATTGGCGACAAAGCATCATCAGACAGCTCCGGGGAACAGCGTACCGACCCTGATTTTACTCCAGGGCCCAGTTCCGGCGAGCCACATTTCATTGTTCAAAGTGAGTTAAATGATTTAGCACGTGATTTGGGGTTATCAAAGCAACAATCAGAACTTCTTGGTTCCCGTCTTCAGGAATGGAACTTGTTAGCCGTGTTACTACATAATGGAAATTTAAAACCCTCTATACCAGTTGCCCATACAGTGACGATGAAAGAAAATTATGAAAATATGCGCACACTTTTGAATAAAATCAACTACAACCGGTATAAATGGCAGATATGTGGGGACCTAAAAGTTATAGCAATTTTAGTAGGACTTCAGGGAGGATGTACAAAATATTGCTGTTTTCTTTGTTTGTGGGACAGTCGTGCAGTAGATCAGCATTTTGTAATAAAAGATTGGCCACAAAGAAGTGAATTTCAACCGGGGTCTCAAAATGTTAAGTTTGCACCTCTCGTAGAGCCGAAAAATGTCCTTCTGCCTCCTCTTCACATTAAACTTGGGCTGATGAAAAACTTTGTAAAAGCGATGAAAAACTTTGTAAAAGCTATGAATAAAGACGGTGATGGATTCAAATACCTAAGACAAGTTTTTCCCCAGTTAAGTGATGCCAAATTAAAGGAAGGCATTTTTATTGGGCCACAAATCAGAAAATTGCTGGACGATGTCAACTTTACAGAGAAGCTTACCAGGCAGGAACTCAGAGCATAGAACTCATTTGTTAGTATAGTAAGGGGATTTTTGGGCAACAATATGGATGCAAACTATCAACAGTTAGTCGATGAACTTTTAGATTCCTACAAATCGCTTGGTGCCCGAATGTCATTAAAAATTCACTTCCTTCATTCCCATCTCTCATTTTTTCCTGAAAATTTGGGAGCTGTCAGTGACGAGCAGGGTGAAAGGTTTCACCAGGATATCAGGACAATGGAAATTCGCTATCAAGGACGATGGGATCCAGCCATGATGGGTGATTACTGTTGGTTTTTAAAAAGAGAAGATATGACCCCTCATAAAAGGAAAAGATAAAATTTAATTAGTGTGTTTAGTTAATATTTGTAATGTTTGTGTTTTTCTTAGATGTAAGGTATGTTTAGTAGGTGAAACAGTATAAATAAAGTCGATATACACAGTTAGAAAATTCTAAAATTATTTTTTCAATAGATCTTAAATATTGTAACATTTAATGTGGTACTATAATTGTATAAATGTAACAAGAAAACGTTACGTGTTACAACATTTTTTTTTGTCATTTTCGTATTTGGATAGGTCCATAGTAGAGGAAAACTAAGAGTTCTGGATCAGGTGGTGCTGGTGGTGCTGGTGGTGCAACTAACCCAGGTGGTGCGTTTTACGATCTAACCCGGGTGGTTCGGTGGTGCGTTTTATGATCTAACCCGGGTGGTTCGGTGGTGCGTTTTATGACCTAACCCGGGTGGTTCGGTGGTGCTGTTTTACGAGACCAGTGGTGCTGGTGGTGCTGTTTTACGAGACCAGTGGTGCTGGTGGTGCTGTTTTACGAGATCAGGTGGTTCGGTGGTGCGTTTTATGATCTAACCCGGGTGGTTCGGTGGTGCGTTTTATGACCTAACCCGGGTGGTTCGGTGGTGCTGTTTTACGAGACCAGTGGTGCTGGTGGTGCTGTTTTACGAGACCAGTGGTGCTGGTGGTGCTGTTTTACGAGATCAGGTGGTGCTGGTGGTGCTGGTGGTGCAACTAACCCGGGTGGTTCGGTGGTGCGTTTTATGATCTAACCCGGGTGGTTCGGTGGTGCGTTTTATGATCTAACCCGGGTGGTTCGGTGGTGCGTTTTATGACCTAACCCGGGTGGTTCGGTGGTGCTGTTTACAAAATAACCCGAAATTAAACCCGACTTTTTACGACCTAACCCGGATGCTTTCATGAGGCGGCTTCTCATCTAACCCTAACTTGATCCTTAATATTTATGAACTGACCCGAGATAAAACCCGACTTTTTACGACCTAACCCGGATGCTTTCGTGAGGCGGCTTCTCATCTAACCCTAATTTGAACCTGAATATTTATGATCTGACCTGAGATAAAACCCGACTTTTTACGACCTAACCCGGATGCTTTCATGAGGCGGCTTCTCATCTAACCCTAACTTGAACCTGAATATTTATGAACTGACCCGAGATAAAACCCGACCTTTTATGATTTAACCTTAGTGCAAACGCCGCTGTTAAAGCGATATAGTAAAAAAAACTCGATTAAAATTTTATCTTGTTCGCTAGACCAATTAATTTCCAAATATTATAATTAAAACATACAATCACTACACTGGCGCACCGTCAAAAATCGTGCTTGCACTATCCCAACGTACAGAGCGTCCGCTTCAGAAAATACGGTGCCGTATTTTTTGCGCCGAACGCTCTGGAGGAACACACTCCGATTTGCAAGTACATACACGCTTTGTCGCGGCAAAGCTCGCCGTCAAATTACGGCCACTCTTTTGCGGTACCGCTTTGTAGGAAACCAAAGCTTTAGTGAAACGCCGCTGCCCCAGAACTCTGTCCATATTCCTCTACTGTGTTAATTTATGCGGGTAATAAAACCGACAAGGGTCGGATCAGCCTGCATACTTATAGAGGTAAAAAACCGCTTTAGAATGTTTTTGGTATATCTTTTTTAGATAATTTTGGGGGAAATAATTTGCCTGAGATGCCAATTAAAAAATGCCTACATTTAATTGTATTTTAGATTCTTGAATTTTGTACATGGATTAAAAATCTACTATTTCTTGAAATTGTATACATTATGTTAGATAATTATTAATATAATGTTATTAAGACTTTGTAAATATCTGTAAAAACTGTTCTAAATCGTGTCATTTCTGAAAATTGTATACTGAGTGATTAGAATTTAGTAAAAAATTAAAAAAATGTTTTAATGTTATTAAGACCTGTGAAAATTTGTAAAACTGTACAGAATTGTATTATTTTCTGAAAATGATATACTGAGTGTTTAGAATTTAGTAAAAATTAAAAAAATGTTTTAAATTTGTTAAATCATGTGAAATCTTGTATAAAATGACTAGAACCGTTCTTAATCATGTCATTTCTGAAAATTGTATACTGAGTGTTTAGAATTTAGTAAAAAATTAAAAAAAATGTTTTAACGTTATTAAGCCCTGTGAAACTTTGTAAAAAATGACTAAAACAGTCGCAAATCGTCCTATTTTCTTAAAAGTGTATACTGAGTGTTTAGAATTTAGTAAAAATTAAAAAAAATGTTTTAAATTTGTTAAATCATGTGAAATCTTGTATAAAATGACTAGAACCGTTCTTAATCATGACATTTCTGAAAATTGTATACTGAGTGTTTAGAATTTAGTAAAAAATTAAAAAAAATGTTTTAACGTTATTAAGCCCTGTGAAACTTTGTAAAAAATGACTAAAACAGTCGCAAATCGTCCTATTTTCTTAAAAGTGTATACTGAGTGTTTAGAATTTAGTAAAAATTAAAAAAAATGTTTTAAATTTGTTAAATCATTCGAAATCTTGTATAAAATGACTAGAACCGTTCTTAATCATGGCATTTCTGAAAATTGTATACTGAGTGTTTAGAATTTAGTAAAAAATTAAAAAAAAATGTTTTAACGTTATTAAGCCCTGTGAAACTTTGTAAAAAATGACTAAAACAGTCGCAAATCGTCCTATTTTCTTAAAAGTGTATACTGAGTGTTTAGAATTTAGTAAAAATTAAAAAAAATGTTTTAAATTTGTTAAATCATGTGAAATCTTGTATAAAATGACTAGAACCGTTCTTAATCATGTCATTTCTGAAAATTGTATACTGAGTGTTTAGAATTTAGTAAAAAATTAAAAAAAATGTTTTAACGTTATTAAGCCCTGTGAAACTTTGTAAAAAATGACTAAAACAGTCGCAAATCGTCCTATTTTCTTAAAAGTGTATACTGAGTGTTTAGAATTTAGTAAAAATTAAAAAAAATGTTTTAAATTTGTTAAATCATGCGAAATCTTGTATAAAATGACTAGAACCGTTCTTAATCATGGCATTTCTGAAAATTGTATACTGAGTGTTTAGAATTTAGTAAAAAATTAAAAAAAATGTTTTAACGTTATTAAGCCCTGTGAAACTTTGTAAAAAATGACTAAAACAGTCGCAAATCGTCCTATTTTCTGAAAATGCTATACTGAGTGTTTAGAATTTAGTAAAAATTAAAAAAAAATGTTTTAAATTTGTTAAATCATGTGAAATCTTGTATAAAATGACTAGAACCGTTCTTAATCATGACATTTCTGAAAATTGTATACTGAGTGTTAAGTATTTTAGTTGAAAATAAGATCATAAATCATCTATACAAAACAAGCGCCCCTTATGGATTTGAACGAAAATCATAGATTCGACTATTTTCATGAAAAATAAATCTAAGTACGGAATAATGCAGGAAGATTATCTATTTTCTTGGTTTAGAAAGTGATGTAGTTAAGATTTATAACTTAGGAATAAATAAATTATTATTAATCTTTTCGACCTATTTCTCTTGCATATTTAATTTCTTTGATAGTAAGAACTAATCTTTTTATTTTACAAAGTAAAAAAAAAAAGCTAAAGATCGGCGTTGTCAGTCAGGTATAAGAACTGATTTAACACGATGGTTTTTGTACAAACGTTCACATACAATTGTATGCTTTTTAACCGATTGTGTCGGAAAAAATGACGATTTATAGATTAGATATTTAGACGAAGAGCTAACCTTCTCAATAAAGTATTGATTATTGCCCTGCTAGCTAGACAACACTTTTTATGTTAGTCAAAAAAAAAATTTTTTTTTTCGGACGCTATTACAGATTTCATCGTTAACTAACAAACATTAAGACCAAAAAATTAGCGTGCAAGATGAAATGTATAGGTTCACTTCATTTCTACATTATTTTACAACTCTCAATCGCATTAAAAACAAGATCGAATAAAAAATAACTTATGACATATGGACGAAAAATGTTTTTCGGGCTATTTAGGTTAGCGACCGCATTACGTCTGAAATACTACATTTTTCGAGCTTATAACATAATTTACTATTTTAACGTTAAAATAGGGGAAATGATGTATCAAAATGGATACTTTTTTTTTTGTCGGTCACGAGATTATAGTTTCTTTTAAAATGAACTCTAATATTTACAACACAAAATATCCTTTAAACCACATTAGTTTAAAACTCGTCTGTCGCTTTCCCTCTATTGTGAGTTTGATTAAAGTATAGCGTAGTATATATTTAGATGAATTTCGCAAATGTTGAATACTTTCAAAACTGAAAAAGCCGCCCTTTGCAATAAATATCTCCGTAGAGTTAGGTACCCTGCAGATTAAGGGTATTTCAGCGGATAATCATATACAAATTCAAAGATTTTGTCTATTTTAATGGATTAACAAACAATATCTATAGGATGACTTTACTGATAAAAAAAAAATAACAAAAATCCATAAAGTCTAGGCTCACATGAAATTCCATAAAGAGCAGCTGCATAGCCTTATCACATCAAACTATATTTTTATTTCGTTCTATTGTCAAAAGTCTGTGTTTAGGAGATTATCGTTCATTTTAAAATGAACTCTAATATGTACATCACCATAAACTACCTCTTAAGCCGTCGTAAAAATACACTTTTCGATTTACCTCTATATTGATTTTCTAATATTAAATATCTACAATAGTCGAAATTCGCTCGCTAATACCTATGTATGCAAGGTTTCTTCAAAAAATGACAATTTTGTTGTTTAATGGCTTGAAAAAATGGAAAAAGGAGGTTTTTGCATCCATTTATTTCCAGATGAGTGTTAAAAATACTTATAAAACTCGGTATACCGAAGATCAAACATTAATGAGAGGGTTGAGTCCTGTTTGCCAAATCCTGATTTTTAATTTGACGTTGGCAACGGTACAATTTTTTAACATTTATCATAAGAGGCGTATATTTTTGGAGCTTAGATCTACCAGTTTATCCACGCCCCATTTATTGTTAGTGCTTTAGTAATTTTACTTTCCAATTATTTTTTGCCAAAACGCATAGTTGAAACAGTGTCTATATCAGACGATATAATAAATTTTAAGGATTAATTTGCTTACAAATACACTTTAATTTATTTAGGCTAAAGCAGCCAGACATATACTGGAACTACGAAAACCCTATTACAATTTGGTTGCCTAGAGAAAATTTTGTAAAAAACATAGCTTTCTACACAAATGCTTGCACATTATGTACCTATCATTTTAAGATACCTGGCGACATCAATGTAAGCATTGACATAATGACGCAAGATATAGATAGGTACTAGAATATTCAAGATTTCTATTAACGATACACTTCAGCATACATGTGAGATGTCATTAATGTCTACGGAAGGCAACAGACATACCAGCTATTTTTACATGGGATTCCATAGACTTGGACGCTTCTTGTTTAGAAATATTTGATGTCATCTTGAGGAGTTCCGTATTGAAGCATCAAACCTACCTGCCAAATAATTGACGAAATATGGGATATCATAAAATATGCCCCCCATCGAACTAAATGATCCTATAAACCAGCTTCACAGACCGTAATTTGTGATGCTAACACGATTAATACGCAATAGAACAAGATTAAGAAACAAAATTTAAAGTAGCTCTTTATCACACGAAAATAATTAAATAATTTACGGTTACAGAACAATAATTATTTTAAAAAAGCTGTATAACTAAATATATTATGTTATTAGGAATATTCTGTCTAAAGTAACAGCTAATCTTAGTCGAAAATGAGATCGTATTATTGATTGTTGAATTCGTTAGGTATGAAATAAAATTAGAGATTTCGTCTATTTTTTCACGATTAAAAAAGAATACCTCTATTTAGCTAAAAATGAAACGATTACAGTGGTAGATTAATTCACTTTACCAAGCATGTAAACTACTAATTTTGCAATAAATATCTTCTATATTTCTAGGTAGGTTTACTCGAAAATGTGGGGCTATTTTCATCAAAAATCCCGATACGAAATTGAAAAATTTGCCTATTTTTGTCGGTTTACAAAGTGATAGTGGAATATTGGTTTGATCAAAGAACAATAATTATTTTAAAAATGTTGTATAATTAACTAAATGTCGGTGTTATCAGGCAGGCAAGAAGTTATTTATCTGAATCTTATTTGTACCATTAGCGTTTATATACAAATGTTAGTGGTTTTCAAAAATTGATATCTCGGAAATTATTAGGTTTAGACTTATAATACGCTTATTAAAAAATAATAACTACTTTATGCAAAATTCAAAAATATTATAAGATGTAGGGTATCCCAGTAACTTAACCAAAGATTTTCGGTCTTCGTAAAGCTTTACACGTTTCTTCAGCGTACCAAACATTCACTTTTTTTAAATATTGACATCGGATTAGGATTCTGAACATAGGATTAACATCACTCCAATAGTGAACATGTTGCGTTGTCACAGTTCCATTCGTTGAAAAGTAAACAAAACCGTTTGAGCTACGTGGGGAATAAATAAAGTTGGCTTGTTGAAAAATTTTAATATTTATTAAGGTAAAAGACTATAAATATATCGATACAACACTTTGGCATTTCTAATACTACAAACATGAATATCTAAAATGTGATATTTACAACCGTCAACTCTCTCTCCCTTCTCTAATTTTGGTACACCAATGCTGTCTTCTAAGTTTATAATATATGGCGTCCTGCAGTTTAATTCCGAAAATGTTTTAACTAAAAATTCCTCTTTAACACATCCTTTAACGTAAATAATGTCGGCGTCTATCAGATTGTTGGATATGATATTATGTAGTTCCTTGTAATCGGTATCACCATAATTATAAAGGATACCATGATGATTTCCAAATAGATATTTGACTTGTTTCTTGCAAGCCTTACTTAAGGTGTCGAATGGTTTAACTGGTTTAAAAAAAGTAACTTTTCATACTATTCCCATCATAAATAGCCAATTCTTTCGCGCAAAATTCAGGTATGTTAAATCCTTGAATATCGACTACAACGAACTTCATTGTCTGAAGACTCAAATCAAACAAGTATATTTTCATATTTTTATCGCTCTTAAGTTCGATTTCAAAAGCACACCCCCACTTTTCGATAATTTCACAGTCTTAGCACATAGATCTTATATTTTTATTTACGATCAATTCATCTTTATTCGCCAATCGTCTCAAACGAGTCTGCTTTTGAAAGTAATATAGCCTTAGTATTCAGAAAATATTAATGATATCGGAGCCTAAAACATCCTTGACACTAAAAAATCATTGTGTTTCCTAACAAAACCCATCATCTTGTCTATTTAGCTTGCTTTCCTATTGTTTAGCAGGTTAAATAAAATTATTATTTCGCTCTTTTTGTCTGTACTGAATCGTTAGGGGAATACGTTTCTAGTTCTATAAGAGAGACAGTTAAAATTTATGTAAGCAATCAAAAATCCTTCACTATGAGCTACTTAGTTAAAATTTCATATTTCCTTCCTGGGTCAGGCAAAATTTGTGATGTGTCGGACAAAATTTATAAAAATACAAAAAAAAAATGCTGGATGCATTTTTAGCGTGACTTTCTATTTAATACCATCTTATTTCAAGGTATAATTCGGTTGTCAAAATGAGAATAAAATAATTTTCCCATGGTTTATGTCATCTTAAAAAAGTCAAAAGGTTATATTCTGTAGAGGGTCAGATACATTTAAATTTAAATATTTTCTCCAAGAAGAATTTTAAGATAGTATTATAGTAAATAAAAATTCTATACCTCCAATATTTCATGGAAACATATCGTGTTCTAGCGACATAACCCAAAAGTACCTCTATTCAGAAACGCATCGTACTTTTCTTGTCAATAATTGTCTCATTGTCCCATCCATTACATTATTATAATCTTAAAGCACCTGTTACCAGCATTATCTGTTTTTATGGTTTTCATAAAACATAGCGATTACCAATGAAAATTAAACGAAAACTTAATAAATAACTTTTTTTTTTTCAACTGAAATAGACTGATTTTCGATGGAAAAATGTTACTTTTAACTAAAAATGAATATAAGACATATACGCAATGATATTTAGAATAAATCAATCTTTTCTAAAATTACTATGAAATATTCACAAAATCATTTCGTTATAACCAAAGTAGCAAGGCTTGCAGATTTCGTATAGAGTTCAAACGCGATACTGAGATGATCTTTTTTTTTTTATATTTTTGTAGGATAATGCACCACTACGTTGTAAGTACTTGAGAGAGGACTTTCCTGAAAAATCCTCAAATTTCTCTGCAATTTTGTTCCTTCTAGAGTTAAATTCACACAGAAAACCCCGTATTCTTATCTTTCAGGTTGGTATATTAAAAAGGGCTTATTAGTATGGTTTAGAAAACAAGCAATATTAATTAACGGATGTTTTTTCGTCGTATGAAGAGTTGAAAAATTTTTTTTTTCCACTCCAATGGTTACGATGCAGAGAGTCGGGTTTCATCATAATCTTTCAGGGTAGCTCAGGTTTGATTGCATGTAGAGAGTCGGGTTTCATCATAATCTTTCAGGGTAGCTCAGGTTTGATTACATGTACTAAGGTTAGTGCTCCTTGCAATCGGTTTCAAGTTTGACGCGCCCCCCTCAGGTTTGTTCAGGTTTCTCAAACGTTTGAGAAACCTGAACAAACCTGAGGGGGGCGCGTCAAACCTGAAACCGATTGCAAGGAGCACTAACCTTAGTACATGTAATCAAACCTGAGCTACCCTGAAAGATTATGATGAAACCCGACTCTCTACATGCAATCAAACCTGAGCTACCCTGAAAGATTATGATGAAACCCGACTCTCTGCATCGTAACCATTGGAGTGGAAAAAAAAAATTTTTCAACTCTTCATACGACGAAAAAACATCCGTTAATTAATATTGCTTGTTTTCTAAACCATACTAATAAGCCCTTTTTAATATACCAACCTGAAAGATAAGAATACGGGGTTTTCTGTGTGAATTTAACTCTAGAAGGAACAAAATTGCAGAGAAATTTGAGGATTTTTCAGGAAAGTCCTCTCTCAAGTACTTACAACGTAGTGGTGCATTATCCTACAAAAATATAAAAAAAAAAAAGATCATCTCAGTATCGCGTTTGAACTCTATACGAAATCTGCAAGCCTTGCTACTTTGGTTATAACGAAATGATTTTGTGAATATTTCATAGTAATTTTAGAAAAGATTGATTTATTCTAAATATCATTGCGTATATGTCTTATATTCATTTTTAGTTAAAAGTAACATTTTTCCATCGAAAATCAGTCTATTTCAGTTGAAAAAAAAAAAGTTATTTATTAAGTTTTCGTTTAATTTTCATTGGTAATCGCTATGTTTTATGAAAACCATAAAAACAGATAATGCTGGTAACAGGTGCTTTAAGATTATAATAATGTAATGGATGGGACAATGAGACAATTATTGACAAGAAAAGTACGATGCGTTTCTGAATAGAGGTACTTTTGGGTTATGTCGCTAGAACACGATATGTTTCCATGAAATATTGGAGGTATAGAATTTTTATTTACTATAATACTATCTTAAAATTCTTCTTGGAGAAAATATTTAAATTTAAATGTATCTGACCCTCTACAGAATATAACCTTTTGACTTTTTTAAGATGACATAAACCATGGGAAAATTATTTTATTCTCATTTTGACAACCGAATTATACCTTGAAATAAGATGGTATTAAATAGAAAGTCACGCTAAAAATGCATCCAGCATTTTTTTTTTGTATTTTTATAAATTTTGTCCGACACATCACAAATTTTGCCTGACCCAGGAAGGAAATATGAAATTTTAACTAAGTAGCTCATAGTGAAGGATTTTTGATTGCTTACATAAATTTTAACTGTCTCTCTTATAGAACTAGAAACGTATTCCCCTAACGATTCAGTACAGACAAAAAGAGCGAAATAATAATTTTATTTAACCTGCTAAACAATAGGAAAGCAAGCTAAATAGACAAGATGATGGGTTTTGTTAGGAAACACAATGATTTTTTAGTGTCAAGGATGTTTTAGGCTCCGATATCATTAATATTTTCTGAATACTAAGGCTATATTACTTTCAAAAGCAGACTCGTTTGAGACGATTGGCGAATAAAGATGAATTGATCGTAAATAAAAATATAAGATCTATGTGCTAAGACTGTGAAATTATCGAAAAGTGGGGGTGTGCTTTTGAAATCGAACTTAAGAGCGATAAAAATATGAAAATATACTTGTTTGATTTGAGTCTTCAGACAATGAAGTTCGTTGTAGTCGATATTCAAGGATTTAACATACCTGAATTTTGCGCGAAAGAATTGGCTATTTATGATGGGAATAGTATGAAAAGTTACTTTTTTTAAACCAGTTAAACCATTCGACACCTTAAGTAAGGCTTGCAAGAAACAAGTCAAATATCTATTTGGAAATCATCATGGTATCCTTTATAATTATGGTGATACCGATTACAAGGAACTACATAATATCATATCCAACAATCTGATAGACGCCGACATTATTTACGTTAAAGGATGTGTTAAAGAGGAATTTTTAGTTAAAACATTTTCGGAATTAAACTGCAGGACGCCATATATTATAAACTTAGAAGACAGCATTGGTGTACCAAAATTAGAGAAGGGAGAGAGAGTTGACGGTTGTAAATATCACATTTTAGATATTCATGTTTGTAGTATTAGAAATGCCAAAGTGTTGTATCGATATATTTATAGTCTTTTACCTTAATAAATATTAAAATTTTTCAACAAGCCAACTTTATTTATTCCCCACGTAGCTCAAACGGTTTTGTTTACTTTTCAACGAATGGAACTGTGACAACGCAACATGTTCACTATTGGAGTGATGTTAATCCTATGTTCAGAATCCTAATCCGATGTCAATATTTAAAAAAAGTGAATGTTTGGTACGCTGAAGAAACGTGTAAAGCTTTACGAAGACCGAAAATCTTTGGTTAAGTTACTGGGATACCCTACATCTTATAATATTTTTGAATTTTGCATAAAGTAGTTATTATTTTTTAATAAGCGTATTATAAGTCTAAACCTAATAATTTCCGAGATATCAATTTTTGAAAACCACTAACATTTGTATATAAACGCTAATGGTACAAATAAGATTCAGATAAATAACTTCTTGCCTGCCTGATAACACCGACATTTAGTTAATTATACAACATTTTTAAAATAATTATTGTTCTTTGATCAAACCAATATTCCACTATCACTTTGTAAACCGACAAAAATAGGCAAATTTTTCAATTTCGTATCGGGATTTTTGATGAAAATAGCCCCACATTTTCGAGTAAACCTACCTAGAAATATAGAAGATATTTATTGCAAAATTAGTAGTTTACATGCTTGGTAAAGTGAATTAATCTACCACTGTAATCGTTTCATTTTTAGCTAAATAGAGGTATTCTTTTTTAATCGTGAAAAAATAGACGAAATCTCTAATTTTATTTCATACCTAACGAATTCAACAATCAATAATACGATCTCATTTTCGACTAAGATTAGCTGTTACTTTAGACAGAATATTCCTAATAACATAATATATTTAGTTATACAGCTTTTTTAAAATAATTATTGTTCTGTAACCGTAAATTATTTAATTATTTTCGTGTGATAAAGAGCTACTTTAAATTTTGTTTCTTAATCTTGTTCTATTGCGTATTAATCGTGTTAGCATCACAAATTACGGTCTGTGAAGCTGGTTTATAGGATCATTTAGTTCGATGGGGGGCATATTTTATGATATCCCATATTTCGTCAATTATTTGGCAGGTAGGTTTGATGCTTCAATACGGAACTCCTCAAGATGACATCAAATATTTCTAAACAAGAAGCGTCCAAGTCTATGGAATCCCATGTAAAAATAGCTGGTATGTCTGTTGCCTTCCGTAGACATTAATGACATCTCACATGTATGCTGAAGTGTATCGTTAATAGAAATCTTGAATATTCTAGTACCTATCTATATCTTGCGTCATTATGTCAATGCTTACATTGATGTCGCCAGGTATCTTAAAATGATAGGTACATAATGTGCAAGCATTTGTGTAGAAAGCTATGTTTTTTACAAAATTTTCTCTAGGCAACCAAATTGTAATAGGGTTTTCGTAGTTCCAGTATATGTCTGGCTGCTTTAGCCTAAATAAATTAAAGTGTATTTGTAAGCAAATTAATCCTTAAAATTTATTATATCGTCTGATATAGACACTGTTTCAACTATGCGTTTTGGCAAAAAATAATTGGAAAGTAAAATTACTAAAGCACTAACAATAAATGGGGCGTGGATAAACTGGTAGATCTAAGCTCCAAAAATATACGCCTCTTATGATAAATGTTAAAAAATTGTACCGTTGCCAACGTCAAATTAAAAATCAGGATTTGGCAAACAGGACTCAACCCTCTCATTAATGTTTGATCTTCGGTATACCGAGTTTTATAAGTATTTTTAACACTCATCTGGAAATAAATGGATGCAAAAACCTCCTTTTTCCATTTTTTCAAGCCATTAAACAACAAAATTGTCATTTTTTGAAGAAACCTTGCATACATAGGTATTAGCGAGCGAATTTCGACTATTGTAGATATTTAATATTAGAAAATCAATATAGAGGTAAATCGAAAAGTGTATTTTTACGACGGCTTAAGAGGTAGTTTATGGTGATGTACATATTAGAGTTCATTTTAAAATGAACGATAATCTCCTAAACACAGACTTTTGACAATAGAACGAAATAAAAATATAGTTTGATGTGATAAGGCTATGCAGCTGCTCTTTATGGAATTTCATGTGAGCCTAGACTTTATGGATTTTTGTTATTTTTTTTTTATCAGTAAAGTCATCCTATAGATATTGTTTGTTAATCCATTAAAATAGACAAAATCTTTGAATTTGTATATGATTATCCGCTGAAATACCCTTAATCTGCAGGGTACCTAACTCTACGGAGATATTTATTGCAAAGGGCGGCTTTTTCAGTTTTGAAAGTATTCAACATTTGCGAAATTCATCTAAATATATACTACGCTATACTTTAATCAAACTCACAATAGAGGGAAAGCGACAGACGAGTTTTAAACTAATGTGGTTTAAAGGATATTTTGTGTTGTAAATATTAGAGTTCATTTTAAAAGAAACTATAATCTCGTGACCGACAAAAAAAAAAGTATCCATTTTGATACATCATTTCCCCTATTTTAACGTTAAAATAGTAAATTATGTTATAAGCTCGAAAAATGTAGTATTTCAGACGTAATGCGGTCGCTAACCTAAATAGCCCGAAAAACATTTTTCGTCCATATGTCATAAGTTATTTTTTATTCGTTCTTGTTTTTAATGTGATTGAGAGTTGTAAAATAATGTAGAAATGAAGTGAACCTATACATTTCATCTTGCACGCTAATTTTTTGGTCTTAATGTTTGTTAGTTAACGATGAAATCTGTAATAGCGTCCGAAAAAAAAAATTTTTTTTTTGACTAACATAAAAAGTGTTGTCTAGCTAGCAGGGCAATAATCAATACTTTATTGAGAAGGTTAGCTCTTCGTCTAAATATCTAATCTATAAATCGTCATTTTTTCCGACACAATCGGTTAAAAAGCATACAATTGTATGTGAACGTTTGTACAAAAACCATCGTGTTAAATCAGTTCTTATACCTGACTGACAACGCCGATCTTTAGCTTTTTTTTTTTACTTTGTAAAATAAAAAGATTAGTTCTTACTATCAAAGAAATTAAATATGCAAGAGAAATAGGTCGAAAAGATTAATAATAATTTATTTATTCCTAAGTTATAAATCTTAACTACATCACTTTCTAAACCAAGAAAATAGATAATCTTCCTGCATTATTCCGTACTTAGATTTATTTTTCATGAAAATAGTCGAATCTATGATTTTCGTTCAAATCCATAAGGGGCGCTTGTTTTGTATAGATGATTTATGATCTTATTTTCAACTAAAATACTTAACACTCAGTATACAATTTTCAGAAATGTCATGATTAAGAACGGTTCTAGTCATTTTATACAAGATTTCACATGATTTAACAAATTTAAAACATTTTTTTTTAATTTTTACTAAATTCTAAACACTCAGTATAGCATTTTCAGAAAATAGGACGATTTGCGACTGTTTTAGTCATTTTTTACAAAGTTTCACAGGGCTTAATAACGTTAAAACATTTTTTTTAATTTTTTACTAAATTCTAAACACTCAGTATACAATTTTCAGAAATGCCATGATTAAGAACGGTTCTAGTCATTTTATACAAGATTTCGCATGATTTAACAAATTTAAAACATTTTTTTTAATTTTTACTAAATTCTAAACACTCAGTATACACTTTTAAGAAAATAGGACGATTTGCGACTGTTTTAGTCATTTTTTACAAAGTTTCACAGGGCTTAATAACGTTAAAACATTTTTTTTAATTTTTTACTAAATTCTAAACACTCAGTATACAATTTTCAGAAATGACATGATTAAGAACGGTTCTAGTCATTTTATACAAGATTTCACATGATTTAACAAATTTAAAACATTTTTTTTAATTTTTACTAAATTCTAAACACTCAGTATACACTTTTAAGAAAATAGGACGATTTGCGACTGTTTTAGTCATTTTTTACAAAGTTTCACAGGGCTTAATAACGTTAAAACATTTTTTTTAATTTTTTACTAAATTCTAAACACTCAGTATACAATTTTCAGAAATGCCATGATTAAGAACGGTTCTAGTCATTTTATACAAGATTTCGCATGATTTAACAAATTTAAAACATTTTTTTTAATTTTTACTAAATTCTAAACACTCAGTATACACTTTTAAGAAAATAGGACGATTTGCGACTGTTTTAGTCATTTTTTACAAAGTTTCACAGGGCTTAATAACGTTAAAACATTTTTTTTAATTTTTTACTAAATTCTAAACACTCAGTATACAATTTTCAGAAATGTCATGATTAAGAACGGTTCTAGTCATTTTATACAAGATTTCACATGATTTAACAAATTTAAAACATTTTTTTTAATTTTTACTAAATTCTAAACACTCAGTATACACTTTTAAGAAAATAGGACGATTTGCGACTGTTTTAGTCATTTTTTACAAAGTTTCACAGGGCTTAATAACGTTAAAACATTTTTTTTAATTTTTTACTAAATTCTAAACACTCAGTATACAATTTTCAGAAATGACATGATTAAGAACGGTTCTAGTCATTTTATACAAGATTTCACATGATTTAACAAATTTAAAACATTTTTTTAATTTTTACTAAATTCTAAACACTCAGTATATCATTTTCAGAAAATAATACAATTCTGTACAGTTTTACAAATTTTCACAGGTCTTAATAACATTAAAACATTTTTTTAATTTTTTACTAAATTCTAATCACTCAGTATACAATTTTCAGAAATGACACGATTTAGAACAGTTTTTACAGATATTTACAAAGTCTTAATAACATTATATTAATAATTATCTAACATAATGTATACAATTTCAAGAAATAGTAGATTTTTAATCCATGTACAAAATTCAAGAATCTAAAATACAATTAAATGTAGGCTTTTTTTAATTGGCATCTCAGGCAAATTATTTCCCCCAAAATTATCTAAAAAAGATATACCAAAAACATTCTAAAGCGGTTTTTTACCTCTATAAGTATGCAGGCTGATCCGACCCTTGTCGGTTTTATTACCCGCATAAATTAACACAGTAGAGGAATATGGACAGAGTTCTGGGGCAGCGGCGTTTCACTAAAGCTTTGGTTTCCTACAAAGCGGTACCGCAAAAGAGTGGCCGTAATTTGACGGCGAGCTTTGCCGCGACAAAGCGTGTATGTACTTGCAAATCGGAGTGTGTTCCTCCAGAGCGTTCGGCGCAAAAAATACGGCACCGTATTTTCTGAAGCGGACGCTCTGTACGTTGGGATAGTGCAAGCACGATTTTTGACGGTGCGCCAGTGTAGTGATTGTATGTTTTAATTATAATATTTGGAAATTAATTGGTCTAGCGAACAAGATAAAATTTTAATCGAGTTTTTTTTACTATATCGCTTTAACAGCGGCGTTTGCACTAAGGTTAAATCATAAAAGGTCGGGTTTTATCTCGGGTCAGTTCATAAATATTCAGGTTCAAGTTAGGGTTAGATGAGAAGCCGCCTCATGAAAGCATCCGGGTTAGGTCGTAAAAAGTCGGGTTTTATCTCAGGTCAGATCATAAATATTCAGGTTCAAATTAGGGTTAGATGAGAAGCCGCCTCACGAAAGCATCCGGGTTAGGTCGTAAAAAGTCGGGTTTTATCTCGGGTCAGTTCATAAATATTAAGGATCAAGTTAGGGTTAGATGAGAAGCCGCCTCATGAAAGCATCCGGGTTAGGTCGTAAAAAGTCGGGTTTAATTTCGGGTTATTTTGTAAACAGCACCACCGAACCACCCGGGTTAGGTCATAAAACGCACCACCGAACCACCCGGGTTAGATCATAAAACGCACCACCGAACCACCCGGGTTGAATCATAAAACGCACCACCGAACCACCCGGGTTAGTTGCACCACCAGCACCACCAGCACCACCTGATCTCGTAAAACAGCACCACCAGCACCACTGGTCTCGTAAAACAGCACCACCAGCACCACTGGTCTCGTAAAACAGCACCACCGAACCACCCGGGTTAGGTCATAAAACGCACCACCGAACCACCCGGGTTAGATCATAAAACGCACCACCGAACCACCTGATCTCGTAAAACAGCACCACCAGCACCACTGGTCTCGTAAAACAGCACCACCAGCACCACTGGTCTCGTAAAACAGCACCACCGAACCACCCGGGTTAGGTCATAAAACGCACCACCGAACCACCCGGGTTAGATCATAAAACGCACCACCGAACCACCCGGGTTAGATCGTAAAACGCACCACCTGGGTTAGTTGCACCACCAGCACCACCAGCACCACCTGATCCAGAACTCTTAGTTTTCCTCTACTGTCCATTCTACCACAATATGCCATTTAGCTTTGTGTTACAACAAAAAAAAATTTTTTTGTTGACCTGTGTAATTAAGTAGGTAAGTAGGTATAATATAATATAGGTATCTATAATTTTCTTAAAATTTACTTAGCCGTTTTTTGCGTATTTTTCCTACTTGAAAACCAAGAATCATCAACAAAAAAGGGCGTGGCACCCGAAAATTTTTCACCTGCGGCGCTCAGGCTTTTCCTACCACCGCTTCTCTAAATTGGCATGAGCCGCCACTGCATGGCCCCCCCCTCAAAATGTTGATATGACCGCCCCTGTCCAGGTCCGTATTTGAAATAAATAAAGTTGATGTTGGCCGCTCGGAGACGAAACGTCGGATCTTTAGTTTAGTAACGTCATATTGTAAAGGAGAAAAAGTTGCAACGACAAAGTGTCATTTATTTTTAAATAGCTAGTTAAATGAGCTCAGGAAAAAATAAAAACAATTTTGCAAAATTTCGGTTTTTTTCAAATAATATCGAAAGTATTCGGAATTTTAAAACTTTTAAAGCGGCATTTTAATCAGCACCGAATTGCACAACTTTGCCCCCATTTAACCGTTTTTTTAACTCCTATGGTTTCCGAGATTCCAATGCTCGTATGTCGAATTTGTAACACCCTGTACACAAGAATCTTGTGGTTATCGGTTATATACATGGCAACATTTCTTGATAATATACTTGGAATCTTCTCTGAGTTTTTAAGTCAGGAACGCTCCTTTGACTTCTATTGATTTATTGAAAACTGTTTAGGTCTTGTCACTTGTAGAATTTTGAAATCGGTTCTTGCCTTGATTATTGTGATTCGTGTGTATTTGATCTAAAAATTTTTTTCTGCATAAGTTTGGCGCCTTTTCCATTGATTTTGTTATTGATAGTGCCTTTCTACTATTAGTGCATCACAAATATGGGTTTGGACCGACACAGGGTCTTTCGGTAGTTTTCAACGCCCTGTTTTGAATTACTTGGAACTTATTACACTCTGTCTTGCTTAGAACTGGCCTGACTATAATACCTTGTAGATGTCGATCTTTGTCCTATCACCAAGTCTGCTCCGCCTGTGAAACAGATAGAGCCTAATTGATGCCAGCTTTACCCTATTAACTGAATTGAGCCTCTAGTTCAGCCTTTGCTCAAATATAAGTCCCAGGTATTTCACCTCCTGGCACCAATTCACTTGGACTTCATTGACCCGAAGTCTTGTTCCAGGCCTGGGAACTGCGCTTTTTCAAAAAAAATAACCTTCGTCTTGGCAGGATTCAGGCGAATCATTTTTCCAGCTCGATTACGTGACGCTGCATCCGGCTGACGACAATGCGCGGTGATTTAGAAGTCGAAGTAATTGCTGTATCGTCAGCGAAAAGATAGATCTGCGTAAATCTATCTCGCAGTTTACGATAATATAGCGATAAGAGCGATATATCGGTTTATAATTTGTTTTTTGAGGGATCATTTTTATTACCCCTCTTGAAGTACTGTGCTGACCACCATTTGCAGCTTCAGAATCTTTGGAAAAGTGCCCTCTTTTAAACATAGATTATACTCCGGTACCAAAATAATTGGCAGTAATTCATTTTTACCGGGGTGTGCAAGACGTAAGGGGAACGCCAATTCCAGAGGCGTGTCATTTTAAACAATAATAATTCAAAAAAATATATGAATTTTTTGTTTATTATTATAATATATATTTTACATTTACTATAATAAATATAATATTAAAAATTAAACTGAAAAATAAATTAAGCTTTTACATTTGGTGATCTAATGAAGTAATTAGAGAAACTAAATTACGCATGTATAAAATCCAAAAAGAATAATAAAGCAACGGTACCTATATGTTATTTTCATAATGTTTTTATTATACTACATAATAATATAAACATATAATAGTGGATTAAGGGCAAAACCTAAACCTAAATTGTAAATGTTTATAAATTTCCTAACTATTGTTGAACTAATTGAATAATGAACACTAATTGATAATAATTTGACAAATTATATTCCACGCCGACATTAAAAAGTGTTATAATGACAACACGTTACAATTTTAAATTCATTATAACCATTACAGCGATTATTCACTATCTGACGATGAAAACACTTCATTATTACTGTCGCTACTGGTGTCATCTGCAGGATTTATAATAATTGGTTCTACCATGACTTCAACGCGTACATCTAAGTCCCACATTTTTTTTTCTACGCCCTCGACATGTAATACGCACTTATGCCAATCTGCTGCTTGCTGCTTGTACATTCGCTATTGACGTTTTTAACAGTTCTTTCACATCTTTTAATTTAAAAGTTTTATTTTCACGCGCCACTTCGTCTTTTATCTGTGCCCATATAAACTCGATTGGATTTAGTTCACAATGGTAAGGCGGTAAACGTAATACTGTCACACCTCGTTCACGAGCCATTTCATCCACTATACAGGGCTGCCCAGAAGTCCGGAATAAAATTAATACAGCCTTAACCTGTAACTTTTAGGGAAAATGCTCGGACACGTCAATTTAGTTTTATATATGCTCACATTTTGACGTTATTCGTTTGTTTTTTTATAGACATTTGTCAAAGATATGACGACATCGATCTTTTTTTTAAATGGAAACATACAGCTTGTAATACATCATTTGAAAGCTAATATCTCGTACAGTATGCTCATAAATTTTGGCGCGAGGTATTTCAAAATGGCGACTGTTAAAAGTTTAAAAAAAATCCCTATTTAAATAAGCGGAAATGATAAATCATTGATGTTTTTTTTTTACCTTTCAAGGTAAGAAATCTTCATTGTTTCACGTTCTGACATTTTGTGACATTGTGACTTAACAATAGTTATGGTTTATTTGTTATTTATTTTGTCAAAAAAAAAAAATGGAACGAAGCAAAACAAAACACAACAAAAAGGTGGTTTAACGTGGCAAATGATGGAAATGTCCTCCACCCTCTACTTGGCATGCTCCCAGACGATGGTAAAATCCGTCGACGGAATTTTGAATGGCTTCAGCCGGTATGTAATGTGTTTCCAATCTAATTTTGTTTTTCAAATCTTCAATATTATTTGGCCTATTTTGGTAAACTTTTTCTTTTAAATATCCCCAAACAAAATAGTCTAGAGGCGTAAAGTCTGGTGACCTCGGTGGCCATTCAATTGTACCACGTCGTCCAACGACCTGGAAATATCTGATCTAAATATCTTCTCAAATTGCAAACACCTATCATAGTCATCTTCTAAAAGCTCTTGGACAAGACACAATGAAGATTTCTTACCTTAAAAGGTAAAAAAAACATCAATGATTTAGCATTTCCGCTTATTTAAATAGGGATTTTTTTAAAACTCTTAACAGTCGCCATTTTGAAATAGCTTGACAGAATCGCGCCAAAATTTATGAGCGTACTGTACGAGATATTAGCTTTCAAATGATGTATCACAAGCTGTATGTTTCCATTTAAAAAAAGATCGATGTCGTCATGTCTTTGACAAATGTCTATAAATAACAAACGAATAACGTCAAAATGTGAGCATATATAAAACTAAATTGACGTGTCCGAGCATTTTTCCCAAAAGTTACAGGTAAAGGCTATATTAATTTTATTCCGGACTTCTGGGCAGCCCTGTATATTTCGTATATTTTTTTATGTGAAGTCTTGCAAGATCGAGCAACTGCACTTTTAGCATTTTTTCGTCAAATACAATATTTTTTTCTTCGAGCCAGTCAAGTCAAGTCAGTTCCTGAAGGAGCTTTTAATCCAGTGGACAGTCCATTGATAAAGGCGTTACGTGCACTTTCCGACGAATGGCTAACTTTGTTTGCTAATCAATAAAAATCTTTTTACGTCCGACGTCCTCTTGTTTCCTTCTGATCGGACACTTTAGTATTCCTATTGTCCTGGATAGTTCTATAAACAGTACGGCAAGATATCTTAGTCAGTGTAGCACAAAGGTCTGCTGCATCAGTGAATGATATTCCACTGTGTGTACTACTGTGTACTTAGAATTCCCTTATACACATTTTTTACCATTGTACGCTCCCCAGGTTTTAAATGACGTCGTTTTGTAACTTGTTGGTTACTATCGCTTGAAGAACTCGCCTGCATTATAATATTTGCTGTTTTGAATAACCACCAAAATAACAGCAAAATAATAAAACTGCTAAATTGCTAATATCCTCTTGATTGAAACTTATCTACGACACTGAACGTTGGCTAGAGGCGATAAGAGAGCGTGCGAGCGCCTTTAGACATGGGTTTTTCTTACCTGCGTTGCCATATTGAGTAGGCCACGATACACATGTGTGTATCGTGGAGTAGGCCAAGTACCGTAGGGTGTAAATGCCCTTAATGACATGCCGATTTTGATACATTTTATGCGAATTTAAATGAAATATTTTAAAACCTGGCAACATGTAACGACTTATTAATGCACAATCTTCCCAAGCGGTTTTGAATGCTTTTATTTCGGTTAAAAGTGTGTGAATCGATGTTAATTATTTTCTCCGCACACCGTCAATGGTGATAAGAACAGTTTTGCCAATTATTTTCGGATCGTAGTATAGTATGTTTCAAAGGAAGACTATTATGAGAATAAAAGAAAAATATTTTATAAGTCCAGTTGACATGCCAAAGGGAACTTTTTTGTTTTTAAGACCTGAAATTATGTCTCGAGTCTTTGGTCTTTAGTCTCTATAACTGTGATCTCTTTAAATCAGAATGGTGAGTTCTAAAGGGTTTGATAATGCCCCACGTAGACCTGACAGCTTACAGGATTAAAAGAATTGAATACTTTCCAGTTGCATTTTAAATTTTTTTTTTTCAATACATACCTACTAACTGATCTTAATTTCTTTGTTTAACTGTTTATAATATTACAATAATTAATTATGTTATAGTACTGCGCGATTCAATGCAAAGGTCAACCGTTTACATTAGCGTCCAACGCGCGAAAAGAAACGTGTGTTAATTCTTCATCGCAGTACCAGTGTGTGTCATAATATTATATCAAAATCACAAAATCCCTTCCTAATGAAGCAATGAAATGACCATACGGCCACACCTTATCATTATTAAAGAAATTCTGTATTGAGATTTTTTATGAAATATTGTGGAAATGATAAAATGCCATAGATTATACCGGGTGTAAACCAAATCATTGTATACCAGTACAGGGTAATGTTAAAATAAATTTTATTTAATTTTGGTTCACTGCTATAATTGAGTAGGATCTAAATTTTTTTCTAAACACCACTTTCGGTTTCATCGTAAGGTACCTACTCCAAGTTCTAATTTTTGAATGACAACCTGTGTTTTCTATTGCACAGTCAAGTTGTTTTCAAAATTACCTTTTCAGCGACATATAACACGTTGGCATTTACGTTTAAATGGCGGCGCTAGAGCCATTTAAAAAAAACAAAATGGCGCCTATAAAATAACTAGTTCAAATGACAAGGGAGAAGTGGTGATCAAATTTGTTAAGTTGGGCCATTTTACCATTCTTTAAGGACTGCCATTTAATTTTCTTTTCAGTTTTCGAATAGATTGCTTATTTTTTAATTAAAAAAATCCGCACTTCAACGCTATAGTCTGTTGCTTAACGCGAGAGATTAATAAATCATTATTAAATTATAAAACCCAGTGGTGTTCGCCGTATTCCATAGGTGTAGTCCAATTATTTTTATTTAATTATGTTTATTGTCAGAGGTCACGAGATCGGGTAGGTAGAGGCACAGGTAGTTTACCTACCGGTGCTTCACTGTTTGAAAAATTTGAAATGTGACTAAAGTCGGACAGTCGACAATATACCGACTTGTGCACGAGGATAAACGCGGCCCCATCCGGTCACCAAAGAGAAGTACATGAAGAAACGGAACTGTAATAAATGAGGATAAATAGACTGCCAGCAGAAGACACATACACTCGTTTTACTTAAAAAGAGAAATACCTACCTTGGACAAAATAATGTCTGAAATGAAAAAGGATGATTTCATTCCACCCATGGGTAAGAAGAAACTATGAAAAACTTTGAAAGAAATGATGAAAAGGAAAATCACTCCTAATAGAGAAAGACGAAATCATCTGCTGGTGACGACGATATTTGAGGGCAGTTAGACAGTTTCGAAGGAAAAACAGGAATATCTATTATATGGACGACTTGGTTAACTGAAGGATATACCGTTGGTAAAATATATCAGGATAAACATTCAAAAAGCGTGAGGCAAGCTTTCATGGATGGATGGTCCAGTGTCCACTGGAATAAAAGCACCCTGGGGAAAAGGTAAACGATTAATAATTCGTCGGGTTACAAGCAAAGTGCATTAAGTCAATTTTTTTCAATTTTGACTTATTTATGCCATCAGGTCACATTTCCCATATTCTTGTTATAGCAAAATCCACTAAGTCACTCAAAAATTTCTTAGGGTTTCATGTTGCAAAAAAATGTCAGTGCATTGTTTAACAAAAACCCAAAAAATAAATATTTTAAAAATTTAAATTAAATTGATTATCTAGTTATTAGGTACTCCAGAGACATGTAAAAAATATTATAAAACAATGCATAAAATACCAAACCCATTTTAAGTCATGTTTATAAAAAAAAGAAATTCTAAAGAATCGTTCCAGCCAAATTACTCAAAAGCGTATATTTTGACTTAGTGTCTTTTGCTAGTAACCCGACGAATTACTCACATTGGTAGCAAAAATGGATTTGTCGATGGCTGGTTACTAGAATTTAAATCAAATCGGACTAGAGACTGTCATGAAAACATGAACGCTGATGTCTTTAAAGAATACAAGATAAATTACACGCTTAGATTAACCTAAGATATCACTTTTAGCAATTAATTTAAGTCTTCCTATTGAAGTATTAAAAAACGCTTAGTGTAGGTATCATAATATTTGTTGACGCTCAATGAAATTTTGTTTACAGAACTATATAGTAAGTAATTGGCTCTCCAGATGGAAATATGCAAAAGAGAGTGGCTACGAGTCTGATAGCTTGGGATGTGAACGCAAAAAGCTTCAAGACATTCAGAACTTTTAATGATATTGTTGAATATTTTAAAAGCAAAACAGACATTGTAGTACTTCCTTCTGAGGGCAAGAAAAGAAAGATTTAAGTATGCTATAGCCTGGTCGTTAGTTAAATTGATTTGTGAAATACATACCTGGCAAATTTAAGGAACTTCTGCTGAATGTTTTCCAGTCTATATATGTGGATCTGATAGTAAGGCGACCAGACTATGTAAGAGCATTCCAGAAATAGATCTAACCAAAGAGAGACATAAAGTATTTACAGCAGTCACATTTTTAAAGTCCTTGCATGATCTCCTGACAAATCCCAGCACTCGGTTAGCTCTGCATCTTCTCAAGCTCTGTAAGTGTCAAAGTACACACTCAGATCCCTTGCCACAGGCAGTGGCGAATTTAGAGGGGGATTCGGGGGGTCTGTCCTCCGGGCCCCCCTCCTCCCCGTGGGCTCGATAGTAGAGGAAACTCAAAATCACATTCATTTATTTGCAATAAACAACATGAAACATTATTTCAAATTTTCCAGATCGATTTCATTTCAATTCATCACAAACCCAAAAAAGATGACATTATTGAAGTAGTGATCCTGGACTGTGGTGTATATAAGATGTTTGGGGATTCCCGCAGTTGTTGCAATTGTTGAATTTCATTGTTTGTTCCGGGTTTTCTAATTAAGGAAGTAAAATAATATACGTTTTACATACCTTCAAAGAAGTAAGTTTTAAAATAGAAATATTGGCGTTTATATTTAAAACTTTCTTTATTTTTACGTTTTTTTGGGTCGGGTTATCGAAACGTAGAAGTTTTGATATTTCAAAAAAGGGCGTGGCACCAAGAAACTTTTGCCTACGACGCATTTTTTAAGAGAGAAGGGTTGACCCCGCCCCCCCGTGTTACAATCCTAAATACGCCACTGCCCCCCTTAAATAAACATTGTTGATATGGCGTACTGATGGGGAAACAAGCCCCTTGATCTTTTGAACCTAATTAAACCACATTTGTCGATGTTAAGTGACATGTCAATAATTTGGCACCAATATAAAACGGTTTCGATATTGCTTTGTAAGGAGACCATGTCGAGGAGCGACGTTACTCGTGTGAACAGTTCCATATCGTCAGCAAACAGTAAATAATTTGTGTTCAACATACCGCCCAGGTCGTTAATAAACGAGTTAAATATAAGTGGCCCTGGGGGGGAACCCTGGGGAGCTCCCGAGGTGACATTGAAGGGGTTAGATAAATAGCCGTCAATTTTAACTTGCTGTTCTCTGTCTGACAAGTAAGATATCAGTCATGAGAGTCATGAGTGGAGATGTTCGTATTCAACACACTGTATCCAATCTTCATCAAAGGTCTCGTGACGTATTGTACAGACGTAGGTTATTTTTCTTACTTTTTTCTTTATTCTTGAACGCTGCAGCTCTATTTTTATTTTTTGAATTAAAATAAATCTTTTTAGTAACTTTCTTAGCTTCCTTTGATTTTTGGGTCGGTTGCTTTTCTTCTAAATATCTTTAAATGGTGTCAAGTTAAAAACTTCGCTTTTTTCGCCTTTTCTTTTTCTACTTTCTGATCTTTTTTTACTACAACTTGAGATTGGTGAAACTTCTTCTAAAACTCTTACGACTGCTTTAGTATTCGGAGAAGGCAAACTGGTGATTTACAAAGTGAACACCAGAGGATGTTTGGGAAGTTGCGGTGGTGTCTTATAGCTGATTTCTTGTGTTGGTAGTTCAGTGTGAGCCTCTGAGTACCTCTGCAATACCTGTAATTTTGTTTAGCAGATAAAATCGTAGCTTCTTTAGATCCACGAGGTTAGCTCTGCCCTTAAACTTCGGCACTCTGCTACTAAGAATATCCGAGCTATCAGAATTGCAAAAAACATTCAAGCCAGTGGTAGGTAATTTTATAAAAACCGTAATCAAAGCGAATTATAATTACCTATCCACTTTATAGTCTCTAATTTATGACTCACGCGTAGTAAGAATACATAAACTTACCTGAATAACATTGACACACCTTTAACACATTAAGTGAAATACTTACAAAAACGTTCAAAATTAAAAAGAAAAGGAAAACAATTAACAAACTCTGTTACACCGCGTGAAACTGTTGGGGTAAGGCTATTATTAGCCGACGCACGTCGATCCTAGACTTATTAAATCTTGTAATGTCCCACGCTACATGGCTCTCCCCTATACGTTTAAATATATATATCTATCTACCAATCTTTAACTGTCGATCTTCGTTGTTCCACTCGATCTATGTAACCCCTGAAGATGAATACATTTGAAGCATGTTGGGATTTGGGATAAAATCTAATTTTAATTAATTATAATTTCTTGGAGGAAGACTGTGTTTGTTTTATTGCACAAAACAATAAATTACTTTGAATTACAATTTTTTAATTTAGATCGACAAATAAAATGATTTAATAATACTACTTTTTGCATTAGACGAATAATTTCACAGACATATAAAATGCAGCTTTTTATTCAAAGATATTTATGCGGAGTGGACATTATTTATCAGAGAAAATAGTTTGAAGGTTGATGCATACGCCCATATGTTGCAGTACCTACGTATGGTTACATTGCATTGCTAATCTGCGGAAGTATAGTCCAAATATTCTTTTAACGACTATTTAAAAAAGAAAATATTCATCGATCATGTATTAAAAAAAAATAATAACCTTTTTTATTTTTTGTTAGACGTTTCGGACTAAAAAACTCATTATCAATGCAAATGAGCAACTTTTTTTTATCGTTGTATTTAAGTTCTAGTTGGCTTTAGAAACAATTTTTTTATTTTATATTATTAACGATTATTTTTAAGAAACGACATCCAAGATCTTCCTCGCGCAGTAGCCGATGTGGCTCTTTCTCATAATTCCAAAAATAATATGGAATATCTGAGAAACGGGCCTCCACGAACCCCAGATATTACACCGATGGACTTTTTTTTTTGGGGATTCCTTGGCAATGAAGTTTACTGGAGGACTTTTCAAAATAATGAGTTAGAAGCTGCAGTTCGAGCCGTCATAGGAAAAATTACTGCAGAAGTATTAAATACCGTTATGGAAGAAATTGTTTACCGGTGTTATGTCTGGAGAATGGGGGTGGAAGTTTTGAAAATAAAAAACAATTTCAATGATCAAAATGTTAAAAAAAATAAAATAAAATTGTTCATATCTACGTTTGTAATGGTTTGTTATTAATTCCTTTTTATTATGTGCTATGGTTTCTAACATTTATGCATTTGAAAATTAATCTAATATTATTGTAAATAATGTAACATAAAGAAATTGTTCAAAAAATCAACTAGAGTTTAAATATATCAACGAAAACAAAAAAAAAATAAATAAGGTGCTCATTTAATTTGCATTGATGATGAGTTTTTTTTTGTCCGAAACATCTAACAAAAAATAACTGAGATATGTCGTTGGATTCAGAATAAAAAGTAAAGTTTATAAAGTGTAAAATAAAATTTTTGAAGTATTTAAAAAAACAAAGTTGGAGATGGTTGCAAAAAAACGAAACGTCGCATATATCGTTCGCATATTTTATCTCCTCAAATATAATCAGAAAACAATAAGAACAACGATATCGCATAAATTCGGATTTTCCTCAATATCTTCGGAAATATTCGGAGTCTTTGAAATTTGTATGTCCGATGGTTTACGAGATCTAGTTATAGAGTGCATTCTTATCTGGGACACCCGTATACCACTAGTGTCTGTAGTTATTTGATCGAATCAGCCTTGGTGGAGATCCAAAATTAATTACGAGTAAACAGAATAACAGGAGTTTACTGGTAAATTTCCACTGTATTACATCAAATAATTTGACATGTTTCGCTACACAGTAGCTTCTTTAGAATAAAGTGTGTGAATGATACAAATCTCAATACAAACCTACAATTTTGTATCATTCATACACTTTATTCTGAAGAAGCTACTGTGTAGCGAAACATGTCAAATTATTTGATGTAATACAGTGGAAATTTACCAGTAAAACTCTTGTTTTTCTGTTTCCCCGTAATTAGTCTGTAGTTATATCCGGGCATTATTTGGCAGTTACTTATGAATACTTTTTTGAAAATATTCGTGAGTAAGAAAAAAAGTTTGACTAAAGGCGGTAGAAATGGATAATTTTAATTAAATACTCATATTATATTTTGCGTGCTGTAAAAATAATAGACGCAATGTTCATTCATGCCAAGTTTAGAAGTGTAAAGGATGCACTCTCTGTTAACAATTTACCAATAAATTACTAATTTTATTTACACAAAATAGTAGAAATGAACAGGAATCCAATCTATCATTCTACAAACGATTTATTTTACTAAATGTGATAGAAATGTATGAGTTTAATTAAAAATGCAAACATATAAAAAATGTTTTCAGTATAATTTTGCCCAACTAACTAACCTGAACTAACTGGGAGAAAAAAATGTCTCGTTGTCATGACCAACGTTGCAAAACCAGAGCATTTTGCTTGCCTAAATTGACAGGTGTAAGTTTTCGGATGTGTGCCTTAAAATCATCGGCCATTTTGTAAGATTTGCTTTCTAAAAACTTCACTAGTTTATCTTTTTTTACTTTATCTTTTGTGAAAGAGCCTGACACCGAAGCGAAAACATGCTCATCGAATGAAAAACCATCTAAGTATTTTGAGGCACGCATGATATTTAGTAAAATATTTCTTGGATAAGCATAAAAACATAAAATTGAAACAAAACAACATATTTAAAAAAAAAAAAAACCTGCTTGACACTTAGCAGGGTTAGCGTGCAAGTATCGCTGTATTATAAGTTTTCGATAATTACAAGCCTCTTACCGGATTGAATATGCTTGAATGAAGATTATCAGGTTTATTTTGATTCATTGTTCGCAATTCCGCTCTTCTAGCTGTTGCATAAGTCCATTCTTTTCAAGTATACCTATTCTTTATGAGCAGAATTTAATTTTCGAAAGTTTCGAAAAATGTCTTATTCAATATAAGTAGTAAAGAAGAATATATATTCATACTTACTGTAGATAGTATCCATACTTTTAGTTTTTTTGACAGGAATCTTTCTCTCTTCCTTGCAGGTAAATCCTATGCTGGATTTAACTTTGATTAATGACCCAGCGATTGATATCTCACTTGAGACTTTCACCATGATGTTGTAGCACATTTATTTTCATCCAAATCCACAATTAAAAATGTCTAAAATTAATAAAAAGAATCTGGAGCAGAATGACCCAATAACTCAGTTTGCAAAAATGCACCAGAATATTTCTTGAGTAGAAAAAAACCAATCCTTACTTAGCATAGATCTATAGGGAACAAAAATATTAACAATTGTCGATAAAGGTGTCATCTAATTCTACCGAAACTTTTATTTTGAGTAAAATCGATTTGAAAGTTATTAATGCAACACATTTCATTGCAATTTTTGTATTATTTTAAACACGTAACTTGTAAGGGTTTTGGAACAATGTAAACAACACTTTTCCAGTATATTTCACTAATATAGTGATATGTTCCACTACGCACCGTAGCTTCTTCAGATGTATCTGTTGTTTACATTATTCAAAAATCTTTTCGTTATGGATTTCTAACAATTATCGGCCAAGTCAATGGAAACGTAATTTATTTCTCTGACTATGGTTAGAAATCATTTTTGACAAAATTATATGTTATAAAAAAAGGATTGTTCAGGTCTAGACATGTTTTAAACGTATATTACATTTTTATCCACTGAAAAAGAGCTAAAAACATTACACAATAAACGCACAACCTGCACATCCCAAGAACGGCCCTGAGTTTATGCATCATAAAAAAGCTAAATTATTATCCTCAAAATCCATATAAAACCCTAAAGATACACGCATAGTACAAATTGTAATGCTTTTTTACAAACCCATTAACATCTTTGCCAATGCTAATCACAAATCTAATATCAATAAACCCATGCAAAGATTTACTTACAGAAGCTGAAGGTCAGTTAGAACTAAATCAGTATATAAACCAGGGTGCGTACTGATATAACGATATTGTTTGTTTCTTAGCAGTACCATGAACGGCCTGGTAAGTGAATTATTGTTAATAATAATGATACAGAGGGTCTCCTAAAATACCTAGAAGTAGGTACTTACAGAAATATGGTTGTTCCATATTGCCAATTAATAAAAAATTTCATTTATATTCTTTAAAATCAGTTTCATGTCTAATACCTACGATAAATTTTACCTTTTTTTTATATTGCAGATCTTTGTAGCCCTTTGCACCTTCGCAGTAGCCTATGCTCGCCCTGGCGGCCTAGGTCTAGGTTTGGGACTGGGCAATGGAGCTCTTCTGGCTCCTGGTATTACTTCCGGCGCTGTTCTAGTTCCTGGTGTAGCCTCTGGGGCTGTTCTTTCTCCCGGAGTAGCTTCTGGTGCCATTCTTTCCCCTGGTATATCCACTGGTGCCGTACTTTCTTCCGGAGTGTCTACTGGTGCAATTCTTGCGCCTGGAGTATCCACTGGTGCCATTGTAACTTCTGGTTCATCTACTGGTAATAAGCTTTATTATAGTAACATTCCAATTAACATAATATTATATCTACGTCGCTTTTTCTTTGTTTATATCTCACCATAAAAATATTGTTATAGGAGCCATAGCCGCTGGACCAGCATCCGCTGGATCCATCGTCGTAGGACCCAGTAATGCCGGAGCTATTTCTACAGGTCTCAGCACTTCTGGAGCTATCGCCGTAGGACCTAGCAGCACCGGAGCAGTTTCTGTGGGCCTTAGCAGTCCTGGACTCATCGCGGTTGGACCTAGTTCTCTTGGAGGTATCACCATCGGCACTAGTAGTCTTGGAGGTGTTGTAGGCGGGCTTGTCTCTCCTGGCATTGTTGCTGCTGGTCCTGCTCTTGCTACTTCCGGTTTGATTGCTCCTGGTCTTGGCGCTGGTAAGTAATAATTCTAATTACTTATTGCTTAATTTTAAAAATAACTAATGTCGGTAGGTACCTTTTGTTTAACCGAGCACAAACCTCAGGTTGTGTTGTTACTTAAAATGTTTTTACTTGCCGAAATACTTATTCTTTTCTATTTTTTCAGGTATTGTAACCGCAGGAGGTGGTACCATCGGTTTAAGTGGTCACGGTGCTATCATCCGGGGACCACCCACCGCATCAGCTGCGATAATTGGACCTTCTGGTACTGTTAAAGCCGATGGTTTGTGGGGACCGACCCTTGCCGGAGGCCCAGGACTTCTTAACCTTCACTAGATAAGAAGGATGTACAGAAGCATGTTTTTATATAAAATTGAAAGTTTTGAATTCAGGTGAAAATTTCAACACTTGGTACTCTTTTGTATTTTCATTTCTTCCTCTTTAGGATGTATCAGTGTTGTGTCGACAACTGAAAAATTAGGATGTATGCGATTTTGTAAAAGCATGTTGTTTATATACGTCTTGTGATTATGTGTTTCTAGGATTTTGTATTTGTACTGCCTTAATTTTTATGCTACGTTTAAGTTAATTGTGTTAGAATCTGTGTTCAATAAAAAAATGTATGTACTGATTATAGTTGTGTCATTTATTCTTAAACAATTCGCTACATCTCTTTTAAATTCTTTGCATCATTGGGGGTGATTCATCAGCTAGAGCTATGCTATAGGATAGCCAACCTGTCGATCGCGAGCTAGCGGTAACTCGCACAGGCAATTCTGGTAGCTCACAACATACTTTAAATTTTAAAAATACAATGATGTAAAAATCATAGAAGCTTCCGTAAGCTGTAAATTTCGCAAATTCTCATATCGCGAGCTAGCGGTAACTCGCACAGGCAATTCTGGTAGCTCACAACATACTTTAAATTTTAAAAATACAGTGATGTAAAAATCATAGAAGCTTCCGTAAGCTGTAAATTTTGCAAATTCTCATAATAAACACAAGCAGCGACAACATCGCGGTGAGCGATCTGCCGCAGACGTCTCCATGCTAGAATCGGCTAGAATCGACCAGCGCGCTAGTATTCGAGAACGACCTGCACTGAGCGAAATGTCGAGTTGATATAACTCAAATATGAGTTATCCTAGATCGACGCGTGTTGCTAATAGCGGACAGCTCAGATCTCCGAATTACGGCAACCAAATCGAAGAAATTGCATCAAATCACTGTTCATAAGTTATAATAGCCCTGAAGATGGGTTACTTTATGCACTGGACCCGACTTAAATTATTGGTAAGCTAAGGCGTAACTGGCTTTGCCGAACACATCCGACGTGGGCTGCAGCAATTCATTGTTTAAGCTGCCAGAAACCAATATGGGAATTGTGATGCGTTACTACTCGGGCTAGATTAATTCATGATTCGAGCTATCAAAACTTGACCTTTCAGTTGTTCTAGCTTACGATGATTAACTTAACGACTATAGATTTAATCTGTCCTAAAGTTGGAGTATCCTCATTTTCACGCAACTGTATGAGGAGAACAAACTCTGAACAAAGATAAAAGATCCCGCCGATCGATTGCGCGGATAGCAAGTCCAGTTATGTGGTCCAAGACGACGCGACGTGCATGAGGTACTAATAAAAATGGGATGAAGTTGCCGCACCAAATCGGCACGAGCGCGAATTCGGAACATGCCGTGATCTTTTGATCGGTGATTTACCCTCGACATGGGGTTTTAAAGCACTCTTATAACTTATTCCAACTCAAAAAATAATGCACGTCCGGGTCAAAACGGCACTTTAAAATTAATTAGTAAATTTTCCCAATCCAAAAACTGAGTTTAGGTAACTCATAAAATGGTTATAAATTGAGGGATTGTGGTAATCTCAAATGTGTTTAAAATGTTGATAAAAAATCTCTTTCTGTGTTGAGGCGAACCAAAAGAAGTTGAGTTATTGTAGCAATTTTAAATAATTTGTGATAAATCGTAGGCTTAGTTTAAACAACATAGAAACGTGCGTTAAAGTAGCTCTAATTCTGCAACCCACGACATCGGTAAATCCATTTTTGTCAGTGTGGGTTGTTTTGAACGGGATAAATTAAAAAATAAGCATTGCGCGGCGACATTGCGCTCAATTTAAAGCTGAACGGCATAATCAAGGCCCAGCGGTAGGGTTAGTAGAGAGCAATAAAAATATCAGGGCAAAAAGTGGTAGAAAGATGAAGACATGCCATTTCCATTCGGAATGGGAAGAACAATACTTCCTTACAAAAGGCAAAGGTAAAAATGTATGATTGTTATGTAATACTTCTGTTCCCATTGCTAAAAAAGGACTACTCAAGGGCCTTTCATAGTCTAAATCATGATCTTCTATTGAACATACTTAATTATCTCGGCTTTGATGATGATTCACAACTTCTTATCAAGGAGTGTCTCATTGGTAGAGGTAAAATGGACAGGCTTAGTGGTAACTTGTCGAATCCTGTGAGAGTCCTCATGCGGTGTATCTCAGGGCTCAACACTGGGCCCCTTATTCCTTTCGCTATATACAGGGCTGCCCAGAAGTTCGGAATAAAATTAATATAGCCTTAACCTGTAACTTTTGGGGAAAATGCTCGGACACGTCAATTTAGTTTTATATATGCTCACATTTTGACGTTGTTCGTTTGTTTTTTTTTATAGACATTTGTGGAAGATATGACGACATCGATCTTTTTTTAAATGGAAATCCATTTCAAAATGGCCACTGTTAAATGTTTAAAAAAAAATCCCTATTTAAATAAGCGGAAATGATAAATCCTTTATGTTTTTTTTACCTTTCAAGGTAAGAAATCTTCATTGTTTCACGTTCTGACATTTTGTGACATTGTGAATTTGTAAAATTAATTTAGGTATTTCCGAAGTATTATTTTACAATTTTCTAAATAAAAATGGTTTTGTCAGAAAGGCAGCTTATCGAAGTCTTGATATTGTTAGGATGTGGAGATAAAATAAGAAGTCAAAGTGAAGTGTGCACTTTATTTAATGCTAAATATCCGGAAAATCAAATTTCACAGGGCACTGTTAGTAAAATATTCCACAAATTTGATAAACATGGCACAGTAAAGGACTTGCCTAGGAATGGACGGCCACGTGTTTTAGGCGACGATGAATAATTGGATATTGCATTATCTCTGCAGGATAATCCGCATGTTTCAACAGTTTCATTGGCTCAAAATCATGATACATCTAGAGGTACTATTGGAAGATTTTTGAAAGCAGAAAAATACCACCCTAATAAATTATGTATTGTCCAAGAGCTTTTAGAAGATGACTATGATAGGCGTTTGCAATTTTGCGAAGAAATGATGAGACGGTGTGACGAGAATAATAGGTTTCCACAGAATATATTATTTTCGGATAGAGCTACTTTCTATTTAAACGGGGTGGTTAACAGACATAATTATCGTTTCTGGAGTCAAGAAAGTCCACGATTGATATTTAAAGCGCATAAGCGCATACTCAGCGGCCTCAGAAAGTAAATGTATGGGCAGGTATCATTAATAACCGAATCTTAGGGCCATTCTTCTTTGAAGGAAACCTCACGGCTGAACGATACCTGAATTTCTTAACCTTCGAGTTGAGGCCTGCTCAGCTGTAATTTTTCCCAACGAAGTAGATCCAGATATATACCTAATGAAACAATTTGGTTTCAGCAAGATTGTGCTCCCCCGCATTTTGGTGTCAATGTGGGAAGATATTTTGATCAGATATTTCCAGGTCGCTGGATTGGACGACGTGGTACAATTGAATGGGCACCGAGGTCCCCAGACTTAACGCCTCTAGACTATTTTCTTTGGGGATATTAAAAAAAAAGTTTATCAAAATAGGCCAAATAATATTGAAGATTTAAAAAACAAAATTAGATTGGAGGCACATAACATACCGGCTGAAGCCATTCGAAATTCCGTCGGCGGATTTTACCATCGTCTGGGAGCATGCCAAGTAGAGGGTGGAGGACATTATTTCCAGCATTTGCCATGTTAAACCACCTTCTTGTTGTGTTTTGTTTTGCTTCGTTACATTTTTATTTTTTGTGACAAAATAAATAACAAATAAACCATAACTATTGTTAAGTCACAATGTCACAAAATGTCAGAACGTGAAACAATGAAGATTTCTTACCTTGAAAGGTAAAAAAAACAACAATGATTTATAGTTTCCGCTTATTTAAATAGGGATTTTTTTAAAACTTTTAACAGTCGCCATTTTGAAATAGCTTGACAGAATCGCGCCAAAATGTATGAGCATACTGCACGAGATATTAGCTTTCAAATGATGTGTCACAAGCTGTATGTTTCCATTTACAAAGAAGATCGATGTCGTCATATCTTTGACAAATGTCTATGAAAAAACAAACGAATAACGTCAAAATGTGAGCATATATAAAACTAAATTGACGTGTCCGAGCATTTTCCCCAAAAGTTACAGGTTAAGGCTATATTAATTTTATTCCGGACTTCTGGGCAGCCCCGTATATCTCAACTTATTACTTATTTGAGGTATTCAACGCTGATGATACACAACTATACTTTTTGTTTAAGTCAGATATAATTTTGGAGGCGAATGACAAATTGAAGCAAGTGCTGCTGTTTGGTCGAACACAAAGTCGTAACCAAAGTCAGAATCTTCTTCATGTTAGTTTAAATAATCCCCAACTTTCCTTTTCTGATCATCTGGACCATGTTTCTGGCAAGCTGAATTCTGCTTATTTCGCAATATTAAGCCTTAAGAATACGTTCGATACCGAGGGCCTCTTGTCTGTCTATTATACTCATTGGCTTTTAGTCATATGACTTATAATATTGTTTGCTGGGGAAGTGCAGTGCATGGCAATCGCATATTTGTAAACCAAAAAAGAATAATAAGACTTATTTTTAATCTAGACTTTCGATAAAGTTGTAGAGGTACTTTTGCCCAAAATAAACTCATAACGCCCCCCTGCATATACGATTTTACGATGTTTGTTGTTTGTAAATGGCAATCGATCGATGTTTGTTAGACTGGGATCTACAAGTACCCACAATACGCGTGAAAGGGGCTTGTTTGAAATACCATAGGACAACGTTTTTTAAGAGTTCCCCCCTTTACAACTATGCAAAACTTTATAATGGGGTGCCATTTGAATTGCGAGCATTACGTGGTGAGAGATTTGCCAAAAGGACAAAGCATTTTCTTTTGGTTAATGAATTTTACTCTGTGACAGAATATATGTCATACAGTGCCTAGTCGTACTAATCATTGTATTTTGGTATTTTAACATTGAAATATTTATATTATCGCACGGGCACGTTAGTATGGGTACGGAATTCAACGAAATGCTTGTGTTGTCCCATACGTCACACCAAAGTAAAATGATCCACAAGCGGAACTACGCGATGATGACGGAGAAGGGAGAAGGGACGAAGGACGACGGGATCAGACCAAGTCGAGAGTAAAGTAAACGCACATGGGTGAAACTAATATGGGCGACTTTGCAACAAGAAAACCGTTACAAAACCTAGTTTGAATAGTTAGGGCCACCAGTCCACTAGAGGGCTCTTCGAACGGTCACTACCATGTGCTGTTTAACACATCAGACTTGCATATTAGTCTCATAATATTAATCTATAAAAAAAGATAGACCTTGATAAAAACACAATATATATTGCGCCTACTCACTGCAGGATTTTATTATCCGTTTTGTGGATAAAAAAGAAGAAGAAAAGTTCTGTCAATTTTGTGAATTGTGAACCCCCGAACGAATTGTTGGTAAGAACTTGATTTTTTTTTAATCTTTATATCATTAAGAATCAAAATTCTCTATGATCCTACTATTAAGTAGAACTATACTCGTGTCCAGTGGCGTGGCCACAGGGAGGCGAAGGAATGGTCCCATACATTTTTTGCCTGCAGCGCTTTATAGCTCCTCAGTCTGCGCCCCTCCGATAGTTCGCCCCCCCCCCTCCCTAAAATGCTGGTTACGCCACTGCTCGTGTCAGGTCACCGCGTATATTCTCTATAGCTGGATTTCTAGAAAAAAGGGGCTCCGCTGTTTTGGGGTACTACTCCCGTGTCAGGTTACCGCGAGTAGACTCAACAGCAGGAATGGGGCCAAATTTTAAATGTTTAATACTCTTAACCTTACTATTATGGAGAGGTATAATCGTGCCGGGTCACCGCGTATAATCGCTCTATAGGTTTATAAAAATGGGGTTCCGCTGTTTTGGGGCACTACTCTCGTGTCAGGTCACCGCGAGTAGACTCCACAGCAGGAATGGGGACAAATTTTAAATATTTATCACCCTTAACCTTAAGGATCTCATCTATCAGGTTTTCAAGTTCTTGCTTTTTTCGAAGCTCGATGTCGAATGAATCAATCTGACCGATGTAATGGTGGTCTTCAACTTAGCTTTCGCTTTGACTCCTTTTATTTTTCGATATATCTTTTCGATGATATTTTGGATTTCTTTGGTTTTAATTTTTTACATTGTTTTCGATTTGTTTTACATTTATCATTTTGAGCTTGTTGTTCATTTTATTTTATTTTCCTTTTTTTTTTAAAGTTCTGTTTTTTTCTTAGTCATCGCATAGTTAGGGTGGGAGCCAGTCTTTTGGGTATTTGTGTGTGTGATGTTGTTGTTATCTTACGTGTGAATTTTGTATTAATATATTGTCTGATAGGTCTATTCTGGCGTAGTATTTAGTTATTAGTTTCGTGTGGAATACGTCTAGTTTATCGATTTGTAATTCTCTGTGAAGTGTGTCTGTCGGGAACCACCTTGGGGCGTTTGCTATTATGCGTAATGTTTTGTTTTGCAGTCTTTGTAATTTTGTCAGTTTTGTATTGTTGACGGTGCACCATGTTGATACACCGTATGTTAGTATAGGTCTTATTATTGTCTTGTATATTGTTGTTTTTGTCCGTAGGTCAATTTTACTGTTGTAGCAGAGAAGTGGGTAAATTGCCCCTAATTGTTTTTGTGTTTCCTTGATTCTTTCATCTGCATTTAAACTCCAAGTCAATTTCTTGTCGAAGGTGAGCCCCAGATACTTAATTTTACTGCTTTAATGTATAGGCTTTTTATTTACTTTAACTCTGGCCTCAGGTAATTTTAGCCTGGCCTTCGAGAAGAAAATGGCTTGGGTTTTATTCTCATTCAGTCTGAGTTTCCAAGTATCTAGCCATTTTAGAATTATTTTAATATGGCGTTGTAGACGTGAGACAACAATCCAGGGTACTTCTAAGGTGGCAGTTATCGCGGTATTATCAGCAAAAAGATATAGTTGGGTTTGAATCATAGACAAGGGAGATGCGCTTATGGTAGGGATAGATGGGCAACTTAACATACTAAATTGGTTCCCTTATAGCGCCATTCGTGTCTGGTTGAAGAACTAAATGTAGCACTGGGGGCGAGGGGAGGGGGGTCGGCGCCACGCATAAAAATTTAAATTTTACAACTTTGAATTCAAATTTTCGTGCTTCTAACTCTGATACAAAAGTTAGAAGCGCGAACCTGTTGAATTTAAGTCAATATATTTTGGAAGATTAAAACGAAGTTGTAACTACGTTTCTGATATGACGACAATAAGCTTTATTAATATTAGATATTTACATAAATTCATATAATAACATTGCAAGTTTTGCCTAGGATGGTGCTGTAAAGAATAATTAACATAGGAACAGCGTTAAGCTTTAAATAGGATCCTCTTCTGCCATGCTCAATTTTTTGGTCATATCCAAAATGTGTGTGAAAAACTCTATAAGTTTTTTGAATGCCAATCTTGCCACAGAGTAATGGATTTTGAATAGCAACAATATTCTGTATACAGTTTAGGCGCAAGCCTTTTTAGCTCTTCACGATACACCCTTTTTATTATTTCGCTAAAACAACAAAAAACTTACCTGGTCGCTTTATGGAAACCAGTGCATTTTCGCACGTTTTCCACTTTGTACTTTACATCTGGGAACCCAACAATAAATCACCATTTTAGCAGAATAAACTTAATAAATTTATACGTCGCGCCGCTTCGTTTAAAAATTTAATCACAAATCACCGAAATAAATTTAGATACGCAACTGGACTCTTAGAGTTGTCAAAAACTAATTGGCGCTGATGTCCTAGTATTTGCGATCCGAAACACGCGAGAAAGAAAGGAATCTGTTGGGGCAACTAGGGGTAAGAACTAAGAATAAAGAAAACTGCTTTACCAACTTTTGATAAAATCTGTTTTATCGGTAGGTATTGGTGCCGCTTTAAAATTTAAAATATTCCTTGGTTTAAATATTCATTATTTTCTGCTTTCATTTTTAGTTCAGGGATACACGTTATTTGTAACTCTTATTTTTAAGTTTGGAGTATATACCTTGTTGGTAAAGTAACAAATAACTTATATCTAAAAGCTCAAATAGAAAGCAGCAAAAAAGGAATTATTTAAACCAAGCAATACCTATTTAAAAAAATACAGCTGACTAAAATAAAGCAAAATAGGTAATAAAACATTATTTTTATGATAAAAAATTATCGGATCTCTTTTTGGCAAGCGATGTCGCATGCCATATTTATTTAAACAGTTTGGAACACAACATTTTTTAGGTTTTAACGGAGGTGCGTAGTCTTCCATAACGGAAATAAATACGCGAACTTTAACTAAACAAACAGAAAACACACTAAAACTAAACAAAAAGTCAAAACAACTATCAAAAATCACGATAATAGTATACAGAGAGACCGAACGATCACAAACGGCATTAGAATTCAACACAACTTAAAAGAAAATCGAGAATAGAAAATTGACAATACACTTCAAATTCTTGACAACAACGAAATCTGGGAGGGTGCTTCTTCTCGATAGCAAATCGCAAATGAACGTGGTGCCCTCATACGAACTTAACTAAACCAAATTGTGCGATGCCACTACCGGCGCCATCTACGAAATGCGATCCAAACAAAATAATAATGTTTGGCGGGAACGCCCAGCTTACGTATCTAAATTTATTTCGGTGATTTGTGGTGAATGAAACAAATTATAAACTATCAATATATCGAATACAACTGTGCATTTAGGTTGACTTACGTCGCTTACGACTAGGTAGCTTACTGTTCATTACAAACATTAAAGAAGCTCAACATTGAAAAGGTTAGCGACCACCGGGATAGCTAGAAAAAACAAATAGCTTTTTTATTTTCTTGTAACATGTTCGTGTTATATTACATTCTTTTATACAAATCAGTGTACAAAATTATTACAAAAATTTCCTAAAGATATTGATCCTTAATCAAAGAGAAAGCACGTTCGGCAACCGCTACAATTGTAGCTTGAGTATTTCCTGAAGGTGGCGCTACAAGTACTGAGGCATCAGTAACTCTAAGGTTGGATATTCCATGGATCTGAAGCTCTTGATTAACGCAAGCTTCTGGGTCAGATGCAAGTCCCATTTTTAAAGATGCACACTGATGGTTTTCTGGGTAAGTATCGTATCTGATGGCGCATTCCCAGAATTCATCAGAATCCCATCTAGAATAAAGGAAAAATTCGTTAACAATCAGGGAAACAAATTTTTGTATTGAATTATTTTTGGCCGTTGCAATAGATAACAAGATATACTTACTCATAAAGGTTGGAACAGTTTCCGTAACTGTACTTAATTAAAGTGAAATTGTATATGTCCCGCATGATCGGAGCTTGAGTCAAATTCTGAGCTATTCTGACAGCTTCAATAACCACCTTAACATCATCTGGATGGACGAGATAGTTGGCGACGATCTTAGGAGGAGCCAAGGGATCACTAGAGAGAAGAGTAATGGATCTAAAAGAAAGGGTGATTTCAGTATTATCAGCATAACCTATAACGAACGAGTAAAACTGGCACTTACCCTTTGCTCTTAGGGTGTAATAATGCGCAAGAAACTCCAAGTGTTCTTTGGGCATCCGGCTGTTCAGGATCTGCTGGTAGATCGGGATTGCCGTCATAGGCGCAGGTGTTTTTCATTCCACTGAAGAAAAGTTGAATGTCAGGATCGTCAGGTGTGGTGTACTGACTTGGAAGTCTAGCTGTGAGCTAAATAATATTTAAAATATTGGTGGATTGTACAGGAGTTGAAAGAAACGAGCTCTCAAACTGTCGTTGTTATGTTAAGTGCAAATTTATGTTACCTGCGACATTCCTGTTCCACTGAGTGGCCCACCCTGAGTGCTAAGGTACTGATCCAAAGTTTCAGCGTTTAGATCGACAACATCAGTTTCATTTATGGTCCCAACGATTTGAAAGGAAACATGGTTCTGGATTCCTAAAAATTCATTTAACTCATTATAATGTGAAAATTAAATAATGAATTTTAACAGCGTACCTTTGCCCACACCTGTGAGGTTGTGAACCTGTGTAATTCCAACAGCATCGAGTACATCCTTGTCACCAATTCCCGATACCAAAAGAAGTTGTGGAGATAAAACAGCACCTAAAATTAAAACAGGTAATTTACCAAATTGACTAAATATAATTATGTTGCTTTACCTGCAGCCAAAATTACTTCTTTTGTAGCATTCACAGTGTAAGTTGTTCCATTGTAGAGAAATTCAACTCCGGTAGTTCGCTTATTATCTCCTTCACCGCTAACCAAAATTCTGGTTACAGTAGAATTAATCATAACATCAAAGTTTTCATCAAGCTTGTGTGGCCGGACAAAAGCTTTAGCCAAACTAAGACGAGCTCCATCCCTAAAATAAAGCGTCGATAGTATTTTTAAATGTAACAACCAACAAAGACGGTAGACTTACCGATTATTTGTTTGAGCAATTGCAAAACCAACATACTGATCTCCATTTAAATCGTTAGAAACTGGGAGTCCAATTTGATCAGCTGCAATTAAAATATCCTCAGCTAATTGAGGATGATCGTTGAATTGTTGAATAGTAAAAGGTCCTCCAGTACCGTGATAACGTTCATCAACTAGTGTACCTATTTGCCTGTTGTCCTCGGATTGCTTGAATACGGGCAAAAGATCGTCATAGCTCCAGTTCGTATTACCAGCATCCACCTGTAAGTTACAGATAATTAATAAGCATGCATTATGTTGAATTTATCATTCATCTGTTTATTCTTACCCATCTTTGATAATCCGCTGGGGTTCCTCTCATATACATCATACCATTAAATACACTGGTGCCTCCAAGTACTTTTCCTCTAGGCCAAGTACAGATTCCACCATTAGCAAGGCATGCTACCTCCTCTGGTTGTGTTGTTAAGTTCCAGTCAATAAGCGTGTTGTCGAAAGAAGGAACAGCAGGGATCTGACAAAATTCAAATTCATATTCAAAATAAACTTATTCACCATTAAAGTTTGCAGAAACTACAATTCTCATGAGTCTAGTCAATAAAATATATAATATGGACATGAAAACAACCACATTTTCTTTAATATGCCTAATAAGCAGGGACGCGCCGTCCATAGGCGCAAGGTCGTGCGGCGCACGACGGCGCCAAGGCCTTAAAGGAGCCAGGCCTTCAACACAAATTCTTGGGGGGGCGCGAAAATCCGCGAGCGTTCGGCGCGCTCGCTGGTTTAAACTTGCAAAATTTTGCGTGTTCGTAATCGATGTAGCAGGTTAAATTTTCATTCTTGTCTCGATAAGCGCATAAGACATATAGAGTGCCTTATTTGCTATTACGTATCTACCACAATTGTGAAAAATAATTACAAATAAGGTAAGTAAGTGATTAAGTAAATTAATTAACAAGGATGCAAGTAATTGTTTTTCTTTCTAATAACTTTTTTTATGTAACAAATAAGGCTTAGTGTTTAATATTTTTTATTTATTTTATTTAGATGACCAGAGAAGAAGAAAATAAATTGCCTGGTTACCAAAACTTGCTTAACAAGCGGAAACGGGAGAAAGACTTGGAGAAAACCAATTTCAAAATTAGCTTTTTTCGAAAGACCACCCACAGCAAGACATTACTTCTGATAACAGTGATTTTCTACATTCAACAAAATCAAGCTTGCCATCAGAATTAGAAAAGCAAACTAATGAGGATGAATATCCAAAAGAATTAGATTCTGATACGTTTCAGTCAGTGTCGGTACCATCATATGGGAGTAAGCAAGACGAATTATCCGAAGAAGCGCCCCTTTCTAACGATCCAGGTTTTTGGCCGAGTGTATTGTCTCCAATCCAGGTGCAAGAACTTGTCGAAAAAGGTCCAATGCATTATCAAAATAAAACTATGTAGGTATCCTAAAGACAAAAGTGAACGTAAGTTTTCCAATATACAGGGTGACTCGGATCTAAATGTACATACATCACCAGGAGATAGTGGACATCTTGGGGGTTCTAAATAATCTATCTTTAGTGGGTCCATCTTTCCTCGTTACTTAGATACAGAGTGTTTTATAAGGTTTGGCTCATTTTTGTTTTTGCCATAATTCTTTTAGCACCAGGTATAAAATGTTCATATTCGGTGGAAATATTTTGAGTAGCTATCGCTTCAAAATGCCGTATGAAAATTTTTTGAAATTCAGGTCTGGACTATAAAAACAAGACTGATTTCATTTTTTTAAATTCAACACCCTGTATATCATATTTTTGTCAATTTTATTTTTTATTTGAAAAACACATAAAAAACTAATTCCAATGACATACTTATCAAAATCCCCGCACTCGCCGCTCAGCAATAATAAATTGCTTTTCTTTAGATGTTGAAACACATACAAAATAATAACTGTTCTTATATTATTTTATATTATTTTTTTATTTTCGTGATCCTAGTAACAAATTATTTGAAAGAAATAATGAAAACTTTTTAAAATGTATAGAAATGATAGCAAAATTTGATCCAGTCATCTCTGCACATATTAATAGATCTTAAAAAAATATTCCACTTTACCTTGGACATAAAATTCGAAACGCAACCATTAAATTAATAGGTGACAATACGGACAATATAAGAAATAATATTTTGAACGAAGTTAAAGAAGCAAAGTATTTTTCTATATTACTTGATTGTACTCCTGATGTGAGCCGCCAGGAGCAGATTTCTGTTTGCTTAAGATACGTTAATTTAAAAAACAACAAATTTAGTGTCGAGGAACGCTCTTTTAACATTTCGTCCTATAAGTGATACAACAGATGAAGGTTTAACCAACTTTTTATTAAAAACTTTGGAGAATTATGACTTAGACATTGATAATATGCGCGGCCAAGGTTATGATAATGGTTCAAATATAGAGGGTAAATATCAAGGTGTACAAAAAAGAATATTAGACATTAATCCGCAAGCAATATTTGTACCTTTTTGTAACCACAGTTTGAACCTTGTCATAAACGATGCTGTAAAATCCAATATTTCCAGTATACATTTCTTTTCAACTGTTCAAGAATTATATAATTTTTTTTCTGCCTCAACCAATCGGTGGTCTGTTTTGAAAAGTAACATTTCAAGTCTGACATTAAAGCCTTTGTCAGATACTAGATGGTCTAGCAGAATTGATGCAATAACTCCTCTAAGATTTCAGTTGGGCGAAATTTACGATGCTCTTTATGAAATTTTATCCGGAAATAATTTTGACAATACTACAAAACATCTAGCTACCTCCTTAGGTAAACAAATTAAAAATTATGAGTTTGTGTGTATGGTAGTCTTGTGGTACATGATTCTAAGTAAAGTGGATGTTGTTACTAAGATTCTGCAATCAAAAACATTTAATATTTCCCAAGCTTGCCAAAGTTTAAATAACCTCAATGAATTTGTAAAACAATATCGATCTGACAAAGGCTTCAGTGACTTATTAGTAGATGCCCAAGAACTAGCTTCTTGCTTAGAAGTTGATGCAAAATTTATATCCGCAGAAATCTTAAGGCCACGAAAGATTAAAAATAAATGAAATTTAAAGTTAATTGCTTTTCGGAATGCTAGACATTACTCTTTCATCCGTACATGGAAGATTTAAACTATTATCGTGTCATTCTGATGTTTTTAATTTTTTGTGGAATGTTGAGAATTTCAGCAAATATTCTGACCAAGATCAATTTAATTTTTGGAAAAAACTGGAAGAAACCTTAACTGACAAAGATCGAAACGAGAAAGATATAGACAGAACAGAACTTTTACACGAATTACAATTTCTGCAAAATGGCGACAAAATCGCGACGTCTGTAGTAGAAACACTGAATTACATTGCAATAAATAACCTAACCCACTCATTTCCAAACATTACAATTTCATTGCGCATATTATTAACCATTCCAGTTTTTGTAGCTATAGCCGAGAGGTCATTCTCCAAATAAAAGTTGATTAAAAATTATTTACAATCTAGAATGAGCTAAGAGCGGTTAGAAAATCTTCCTATCATTTCTATAGAGTCTGATTTTTTAAAGCAGCTCGAAATGGAAAATCTTGTTAATGAATTTGCAAAAAGTAAAGCTAGAAAAGTCTGTTTCAAAACAATCGCTATTTTATTTCTTTGTTTATTTTTTTTAATATTTTGAATTAATGTTTTGTAACTTTGATACTGTTTTTGTTTAGTTACTGTTGTTTCGTATTCTATTAATATTTTTTGTGTTTGTCACAAATTAATACAGACATTAGTACTAAAAAGTATAGAGTTTTCTCCAAAAATTTCAACGATTAACTGCGAGAGAAGGGTGGTAATTTTAGCTCAATATTATAATATTGGTTAAAGGCGCCTATCATTTTATTTGGCACGACGGCGCCGAAAATACTTGCCGCGTCCCTGATAATAAGTCGAATGATGTATATATGTCGTAGGCTAATTACAAATTCAGGCGTTTTATAAAACGCCTAGTCGTTTTATAAATGACTAGGTATATTGTAAAATGAAGAATAAATACTGAATTTTTACAATCCGACTGAACTTTTTAGGCGTTTCATAAAACGCCGAATTGCTCTCAGGCTCATTGTAAACGGTTCTTCAATCTCGTTTGTTTTAGGATATAACTGACTATAACTAGTCGTTTTGTAAAAGACTGGAAAGGACTTAGGCATTTTATAAAACACCGATTTATATTGTTGCTTGATCGTATAATATTTCAAACAAATAAATAGTAAGTTGGACACTTTATTTTTGTCATAACATCATAAAAGAAATTAATGGGTAACTCTTACAACACATGTTCCGATATTCGCTACGTAAATTTAGATATATGTTTACATAATGTAATCTAACATAATTTAAAAGTAAGATTATTTTACTTATTTGAACACGGTCCGCTTAAATGACATTTACTATTGCATTTCAAGTGAGAACACTTATTTGTGTGGCACTGCGTTTTGCTTGCTTTGCAGGAACATTTTGAATCCCTGCCCTCCGAATTAACTAACAACTCGCCTGACTCGATAGCAGTCTTATTATAATACGCCTATATGTCTAGTTTTATTCCAGGCGCATTGTAAAAATAATCGCCCACACCTTCATTTTACAATGAGCCTGAGAGCAATTCGGCGTTTTATGAAACGCCTAAAAAGTTCAGTCGGATTGTAAAAATTCAGTATTTATTCTTCATTTTACAATATACCTAGCCATTTATAAAACGACTAGGCGTTTTATAAAACGCCTGAATTTGTAATTATCCTACGACATATACATGGTAAGGTAACATTCCGTATTTAATGAATCAAGGTTTGCACGAGGCTCTTCTGATAGCTTTGTCCATTTTATTTTTGACATATGAAAACATGTGAGTAGAAGATCCCCAGAGTAGCAGACCCTACTGTATGTGGGAATGAACAATGTCACAATATAACATTCTAAAGACCTTAATGGACACAGTGTCTCTAAGATTTCTTACAATATAACACGAAATGCTTAGTCTTTTATAAACATTGTTAACATGAGTCGGATGTTAGCTTATGATTCACATATAGCCCTTACAGCTTGAAAGTGTCTGTAGCATGTATGGAGTTTCCAGCAACTCGAATTAATACATTATAATTATCATCATAATAAGTCCATTAACTAGGCCGCAGACTGAAATTCATTCGAAGCTGCATTACATTTGTTTGAGAGAGTCCACACATATCATTAGCATGTTTGTATCATCAGCGTATAGCACCGTGAGATCCGGAGTAGAGCAAAGCCCCTCAACATCGTTCATAAATATTAGAAAAAGTAGGGGTCCCAGAATTGATACTTGCGGCACACCAACATCATTCACTCTGCCATCAGACCCGACACCATCAACCACGACAATCTGCCTATATTTTCACCTAACAAATTTCATGGTTACAACATTCTCTCTATTATTTACGGCTTCACAAATAAAATGCATTGGTTTTGATTGGATCATCCGCCAATTCCCGCTTCAACTGTGAGTATTTAATGACCTACCTGTGTTGCTGCAGGTTCGTCAATACCAGCTTCAATTAAGAGGGTATTCCATTCTTTAATTTCGGCCAATCGTCCAGCAATGGTAGCCCCACCACTACCACTGCCAATAACGATGAAATCATATGCATTTCTGGGTTCAACCTTGGGTATTACTCTTCCACATGGATCTGCAATCGTACAGGCGTATCTGCAAAAAATATACAGAGTAATATAGTACGCTTAAAACAATTGTGCGTTTACTAGTAATACCTTATAAACAGATCTACCAAAGTCATAAAAGCCACATATTGACTTCCAGAGCAGGTGTCAGCAATTGAGAGAGACGGGGCTACCCAAGATGTTTCGCAGCCACAAGCCATGGTGACTGTTTTTGACTGAACTAAGAAGATCTGTATTCCACATAGTTTATATATAGTTGCGTCGAATACATTTAATCCTTAATAACTGATTATTAAGGAAAACCTTTAAACTTTAAGTGTATGTAAACGATAATCGACATAAGTACATAGTATATGAGATAGGGTGAATAAGTACTTTTTTAATCGTGTTTGACGTGTAAGTACATATAAGGTACCGCTAAGAAGTCTGAAAATCCTGGAAAGACAGTTAACAAGCTTCATTTAATGGTAAAGAAACCATGTCAGTCACAATGATGATTTATTTTCCGGATGAGGTTTCCAAAGCCTTAGATTAGTTTTTTTCCCCCGAGCCGAGAGATGATTTGTTTGATTTCATTGAAATCTATTGACTTTTCTAAAAAAATGCAAATAGATAGGCATATAGAAGAGTTCTTTAAAAACATTGAATACCTGAAGATTGTGTTGTTAAACCAATATAAATATATCAGCTGCGCAAGTAGTACGCTCTGCATAATGTATTTTGAATAGTTATTTTTGTGCTTTTGCAATGTTTGTCGCAAAAATAGTAAAGCCTGTACTGCATGATATTGGTGCAAAGAAGGCACGCGGCTTCGACGGCATAAGGAACAAGACGCTTAAAAATTTGCCAGAGAAAACAGCAATGGACCTGGTAAACATATCCCAAGCTACACTCAAAAGAGGTGCACAATTTTTAAGTTTACAAGATCCCTGACAAACGGAGGACGTAAATCTATGTCATACATCAGAGATCCTCAAACCAATCAACCTGCAACAGATCCTAGGATAAAAGCTGAACTGTTTGCTGATAGTCTAAGTGAACAGTTCAGCTTGTTTCCGTCAACGGACCCTGAAAGAGATGCGCGAGTATCTAGGACAATAGAAATCTATAAAAACACACCTAGAAACGTGATTGATTTTCCACGTATATCCGTTGAGGGAGTTCGCTCCGTACTGCACGATATTGGTGCAAAAAAGGCACCCGGCTTCGACGACATAAGGAACCAGACGCTCAAACATTTGCCAGAGAAAACAGCAATGGACCTGGTAAACATAGCCCAAGCTACACTCAAAAGAGGTTGCTTTCCAGACACTTGGAAAAGGGCCAAGGTGGCATTAATTCCGAAAACTGGGAAAGATCTGACGTTGGCTGCCAGCCACAGACCAATAAGTCTGCTATGATGTTTAGGCAAGGTGGTTGAAAAATTTATATTAAATCGGATAACCGATTTTGTATTAAACAACGACGTATTACCACCAGAGCAGTTCGGTTTTCGAGTTGCTCATTGCACGGTGCGCCAGACAACACGACTGGCCTCCAACATCCTAAGAGGATTTAATCGTCGCATGTCAGGAGCAGTCTTTTTTGACGTTTCTAAAGCTTTTGACAAAGTCTGGCACGACGGACTAGTACTAAAATTAATAAGGGCCTTATCAGGGTAATTATATCATACCTTAAGGACAGAACCTTTGCAGTACCTATCGTCTGAAAATACAATTTCAACGATTAGAAAAATCAGAGCAGGGGTCCCACATGGGTCACCCCTAGCGGCGATTTCTTATAATATTTACACAGCGGACATTCCGCACAGCAATCAGACAGAACTATATCTGTTTGCGGACGATACTGCAATACCTGCCACCTCAGGAGTGCCCTGGAGAGTGGTCGAAAGTTTGCAACAGCATGTACTTGTGCTGCAAAAATGCCTTGAAGCGTGTAGATTAAGGCCCAATGAGGAGAAAACGCAGGCAAGGCAATGCTAAGACTACCTGAAACAAGGGTTAGAGTTAATAATAAATCAAATATATGGTGAAACAAAGTAAAGTATCTTGGTCTTATCTTCGATAAGAAACTTGCCTGGAACGAAAACGTTGACGAAAGAGTCGCAAAGGTACAGAGGCAATTGGGTGCAGTGTACCCGTTAATTTGTAAAAATAGCAATATCACAAACAAGACGAAAATATCAATATACAGGACAATTATCAGACCAGTACTAACATACGGAATACCATCATGGTGTACAGCAAACAAGACAAGACTCAAAAGACTACAGATCTTACAAAACAGGACAATTAGAATCGCACTAAACGTACAAAGACACGTACTAGTTAGAATACTACATGACAAAATGAAAATTGAAATGGTTGAACAATACATAACACAGACAATTACGAACTACCACAGACGGACAGACGTATCAACAAATAATCTAATAACAAATTCGCACATAAGATCACAGCCACAGCACACATACAAAATGCCGAAAGACTGGCTCCCACCCTGAATGCTAAATTATCATGAAAAATATCAAAAAATTAACATAAAAAAACTGGAAAAGAACAACGACTTTTAAGAGAAAAAATAATGAAAAAAGAAAACAGCAATGAAAAAAGAACAAACAAAAAAACTTCAAAAAAGTATTCGAAAAGAAAAGTCTGCAGCAAATAAAAGTAAAAGCCAAGAAAGGCTAACTTAACAACAGTGCAGAAAAGTAAAGCCTGTTTTAAAAATACCGAACTAAAGATACACACCATATTGGGAATACATTTTTATAAACATAACTTAAAGGGTTATATACCTTTCATAATCTTGTGTAATCCATTGCAAACGATTAAAAAATACCATACGATGAATATGTTAACAACAAATGTATGTCTGCTTTAGTATATTACTAAGTGTCCCATTTTTACATAAACTATATGTATATGTCAATGAGGTAATTATCGGATTTATGCCTTGTTATATTAGAGTAGATACTTTTTACCAAAATTATTCGAAATAACGGATTCAAATACAAGCACTTATGAGCTATTTTTATTTTCAAGAACATAATTATTTTTTATATCGTCAAAAGTGTTGTGAGACGAGTTATCATTTTGTTGATAATAAAGTGGTTACTTAATGTAAAATTAAATGTGATCAGGGTCAGTGATTTGGTAATAAATTTAAGTTGCACACATCATCAAAGCATACTTACATCAAACAAAAAAATATGTTTTTCAAGCCTAAAAGTACTTGGGTTTAAACCAGAATTTAGATAACATAACTTGTGCTCCAAACTACTTAGGATTTAATTTAAAAAAGTATTCCATGCTTAAAGTGGAGTTAAAAGTATGGGAACATTTTTAACTCCAGGTCTATACCACCAATAATTTTCTCTATTGAATAAGAACAGCAAAATATCTATTTTTTTCTGTCTTCTGATGATGAACGTTCCTACATTCGAAACATGTAGACCCTAAAAAAGAATACTATTCTATTAAATTAGTGGAGGAATACTTCTTGCTCTTTATTTTGTTCCCGTATGCAAGATTTATTTGATTATAATTCCTTCTTGGAACTAGGAGCTGACAAAAAAAATGACTCCCTTCGTGTTAGCAAGAAATTTACGTTGCCTGTAATGTGCCTGTTTTACGTCCACAACATTTGTTTAGTTTAGGTTAGTTAGTTCCAACAGTTATCGTTGGGGCAAGGTTCAGTTATCTAGTTGCATAATTTAATAACAAAAACAAGTATTAATTCAAAGTACGGCAACGTCGCCGTCTACAATATTTTAATTTATCTTCGGTGCATTGAAACGACAAATTCATATGGAAACAAGTAAAAAAAGTCAGTTAACTTTAGTTAAATTCTGAAACGTAGTTTTAACCGCCAAGAATAATTTCCGAGAATATTCGCCGAAATAAAGCAACCAAAAAGGCAAAAAACAGATGGCATCGAGCTTCGCGGAAGACGGCATCTTATGTGCATCAACAAACGAGCGGCCGGCCATGAAACGAAGTGTTAGAGCGTACGTGTCTGAAAGAAGGGTTTATTGTTAGGCAACTAAATATACTTACGTGTTAATTGAAACGGCATGACAGGATGCTACTGTGTGTACGAGAAAGAGGGATGATATATGACAAATAAGACTTAACATGTTTTGACAATTCAGATTTGTATCAGCCTTTGTAAGAAGCAGACGGTCTCACTCGCGGTATTTACGCGAGTTTGGTTGAATTTACGGCATCCAAGCCATGAAATAAGTCGGTTAATTCGCGGAGTTAAATCTCGAAGATGTAATAATGTAATTATTATATTTTGACTCGAGTCCCGTTTATCTTTTGTGAAAAGCAGTCGGAAATTCGTGGAATTAATGCGATAAATTCTCGAAAGTGTAAGAATGTAGTATTGTTTCCCGTTATTATTGTTTGTTAGTAGTGATGTAAAATGTGTAGCTGATTTAATAAAGTAAGTAGTTACCATACTAAGATGTAACAGTAAAACCGTATTTGCTGCTACGCAGACCAAATGTGACGGTGAGTAACCGAAATAACAGAAGTAAATAAATATATTTTGTGGTAGAATAAGCCTTTTATTTCGATGGACATATTTTGAACTATGCAACCTATGGAAATACAGTAAACAATTTATGTTTGGCCAAAGCAAATAAAAGCAGCGGCCAACAGTTATTATTTTAAACACAACGTTGTTCTTAATCCCTACAAATATACACTGCTCAAAAAAATTAAAGGAACACTTTTGGATAACCCTGTAACTTATTAAGTGATAGTTATATACAGATGAACATTTATATTCTGAAAGACACATACTTTCTTCTAATAAATCGATTAATAGAACTTTAAACTAATCCTTTATTCGTAAACTAAGATTAACAATTATAAAAAAAGTGCGAATAACAAAATGAAAATAAAAATTTTTTTAAAGGCAATGTTCCGCTATCTGAAAACCAATGTGTTTTAGTATCGCGTATGCCCTCCAGCAGCACGAATTACTTCTTGGCATCTTCTTGGCATACTTCTCACGAGCCTTCGAATGTTTTCCTGTGGTATACTGTCCCACTCTTCGACTAGGGCTTCTGTTAGTTGCTGAAGGGTTTGAGGTGGATTTGGACGACGTCGAATACGTCTGTCCAATATATCCCATAAGTGTTCAATTGGATTAAGGTCAGGGCTTATCGCTGGCCAATCCATTTTACGAATTTCATGCTCGTTAAGAAAATCTATAGAAATCGCAGCAGTATGAGGCCTTGCATTATCCTGCTAGAAAAGAAAATCAGGACCTATACCATATGCTGCAGGAATAACGTGATCTGACAGAATGATATCAATATATCTTGCAGCTGTAAGACTTCCTGGTATCACTACAAGATCGGTTTTTTCCTCCAAACTTATTCCACCCCAGACCATTACCGAACCATCTCCAAATCTGGATACCTCTTGTACAGTAGCAGCGGAGTATCGTTCATTGGGACGTCTGTATACACGCACCCGACCATCACAACGAGTGAGACGAAATCTTGATTCATCTGTAAAAAGTACTGGTTTCCATTGTCGAAGTTGCCATCCCAAATGATCACGAGCAAAGTTTAATCGCATAGTTTTATGATGTCGAGTTAAAACAGGTTTTCGTACCGGTCTTCTAGGTTTTAAATCTGCTTCTCGTAACCTGTTTATGGCAGTCTGGTTAGAAATGGTTACCTGATGAGCCATCAAAAGTGTACTTTAAAGGTCCTTTGCTGTCGCTATTCGTTTTCGCAAAGAAGAAACTACTAAATATCGGTCCTGAATTTGTGTAGTTTTTCGCTTTCGACCTTGTCCGGTTCGTCTTTTATATCGTCCAGTCTCTCTATAGCGATCATACACACGTTTGATGACTGACGGACTGCGATTAACATTTCTTGCTACTTGTCGAATTTTTACACCATTTTCAATTAAAGCTATGGCACGAGCGACTTCTATCTCGCTAAGATCTCTCATTTTGACAGATAATGAATTCAACAACTACAAACTGTCATGCCGTTGCCCGGTGAAGCTCTCTAAGCCTGCCTTAACATAAAACCTAAATGTGAATATTTTCATAATCACTTTATTTTTTGTACTTGCTGTGAAAATTAAACTTATCTCGAATAAATGAGCATAATCACGTTTATTTTTTAACACATCACTAAAATAAGATGCAAATCGATTATGAAAATATAATTTTCATTTGTTAATAACAGCAAGCCAAGAAGTTATAGGGTTATCCAAAAGTGTTCCTTTAATTTTTTTGAGCAGTGTATATTATTATAGCTGAGTTCTAACAGGTCGTAACCCATAATATTTATGAAATTGTGTTTATCGAATTTTTAAGATGATAGAGGGGAGTTTCATTATGCTTTGCAGGATTTGCAGGTACTATGTACAATCAATTTCATTCTAATAACTTTCGCTATTTGACCCATTTTTAGTTTGTCTTGGTTTTGTATGCTTTAAATTTATAACAGTTCCAAAAACTTTGTAAATATCTACCGGTAAGCTTACCAGGGTAGCTTCAAAAGGTATAGCAATGCTAAAGTAGGGGTTCTTATTAAAGTGGCCTATTTTGGTTCCACGCTTTTTTCAGTTCACCTTTTACTATTCTTTGTATTGTCGAAATATTTTAAGTTAATTTTTCCTTAAAATTAAAAATTGAATGAGTTGTGCAGTTGCGCAACCAGGATTTCAGCTTAGGGGGTTGCAAGGCTGTAAGTAAGGGGGTTTAAATCCCTCCCCCCACGATAAATTGAAAAACCCTCTACCACAGCCTTAATAAGATGATAAAGTTTTAATAATATAAAAAAATGTTTCAAAAATGTAATCGTTTTTTTTTACCTATACCCAGGCACGGATCTGGGGGGGGGGGCACGGGGGTTATGAAATGGATTAGTTTTTAAAAAATTAAGAGAAATCAAGTCGGGAGATGTTGCTGGCCACTTTATTACACCTCGTCTGCCAATCCATCTGCCAGTAAACCGTTGGTTAAGCCACTCTCAAACTGGAAGAGCTTCATCTTGCTGGAAATGCAAATTTTCTTCATTAAGTTCCAGGGTGCCATTTTTATCCACTTGACTTTCTAAAGATCGTACAATAACAGGATGTATCACATTTTTCAAGATTCCAATACAACTGAAGGGTTAAATTTTCTTTTAGAAATATTGGCCCTATAATATCGTCTCCAATTATGTCTGCCGCAACGTTGATTTTCTAAGGAAATTGAGGGTAGCCTTCCCGAAAAATTATTATATTAGTCAGCTTGGCGACTTTAGGAATATAAGCAAAAACAAATTTAATCAAAATATTTATTACTAGGCGGTTCTCAGTCAAGGGCATGTCAGAGATGCTTGTTTAAAATATAGCATAGATACATTAAAAAATATGTTCTCAAATTAGGATCTTGGTTTGAAAGCTCCGCTTAATATAAGTAGTATAATACAGGGTGTCTCCAAAAGATCTGTACAAAATGCTAGCAGAAATTCCTAAGGGTAAAATATGACGATCCAGCCAGACTGACCAAAAGTTGATTAGATCCGGAATACAGGACGTCAAGCATAGTTTTTTTGAAAACTTTCCTAAATACTTTTCTTAATAACAGCAAAACTTGCACGAAATTCGGAAGGAAGGGTTTTTTTGGATGCGAAATCCAGATCTGATGATAGTTTTGATGTACCTTGCAGGGGGCGATACCAACAGCACTCGCATACATCTAAAGCTTTATGCCTCGATGTATTAAATTTTTCACATTTTATACTGCTTGTTTTTGAGTTCAACGAAAACCGTGCGTCTTGGTCGAGGAAAGTCAACTTTTTGTCGAAAATAGTTTTTTTGTTTTAGGCTGTACCGAAAAAAAGTTATTATAACCTTGACGCCTTGTTTTACGGAAATCATCAACTAAGTCGGGCTTGTTTTACAATTAGGAATTTGTCATAGCATTTTTTAACTACAGACCTTTTAGGGACACCCTGCATATACCTTTTCATAGTCGGTACTTAAATGAAAATTATTACGTTATCGGAATTTTAAACATGAAAGTTTTTTTTTGTGTTTTTATCTTTTTAACACTCATATTTACTTTGTAATTTAAAAGTTAATTTTTAAAAATAGGTATAGGCTGGCTTCAAAATACTTCAACAATATATACAGAGTGGCAAAAAAGTCGCGCATAATGCCTATAACTTTTGAATTACCTCGTATACGAAAAAGTGACCTTCATGAAAGTTGTTCAGTAAATTATTCCCCACATTTGAATTTTTTCTGTCATTTCTGGTTTGGTTGCCATAGAGACTAACTTACTTTTTTTAAATGAAATACCCTGGATATGATTGCATATGTGGATCCTACTGGGAAAACTCTTGAATATTGACATTTTTTTCCGAGATAATTACAGCTCAAAAATGAAAAACTTCCTAATTATAATTATTGTTCCTACCTAATGCCCACCAGTTAAGTCAAGGTGTTTTCATGACAGCGACCTAAGAGGTGTCAACTTTGAGTTCCTGTTTAATCTTCTGTTGTCTGATTTCTAATTTGTTTACACTATGGTTCATCTGAATGAGAAACAACGAGTTGAAATTTAAATAATGAGCGGTTACGGAAATATAAAGAGATCGCAAGATCAGGTTTCAGTCCAACTTTTCAATGAATTATATCCAAATAGGCCTCCAATAAATCAGTCAACGGTGTGTCGAGTGGTAAAGAAATTTCGAGAAACAGGCAGTGTTAGGGAAGTCGCTAGATTAGGTCGACCTAAAACAGCAACCGGGAGAGACAAAGCTTTGGATGTCATGCTCTCAATACATGAAAATCGAACACAATCATCCAGGCCAATGGCAATGGATTTTAATGTGTCTCATCAGTGAGTGAAAAATTTGTTTAAGCTGGAGAAGTTGCATCTCTAAAAGATAAAGTTAGTGCACGAGTAAAACGACGACGATTTTGATAGAAGAGCTGAATTTTGTGAGATGATGATGGAAAGATGCAATAACGATAATAACTTCGCAATAAATATCATTTTCTCGGATCAAGCTACTTTCCATTTAAATGGCTCTGTTAATAGACATAATTATCGTTACTGGTCTGCTGAGAATATTCACTGGTTCCAGGAACGTCATACTCAGAGGGGACTTTTTTCATAGATGGTAATTTAAATGGCAAAAAATATCTGGACCTCCTCAGGAATCACAAAATTTAACAGAATGGTTTTACCGGGTGTAAATAATGGCGTAAACGAACAGGTATGGTTTCAGCAAGATGGATCACCTGCGCATTATGCGGCAAATGTTAGACAATACATAAGCGAACAGTTTACAGGACGTTGGATAGGCAGAAGAGGGGCTATTGACTGGCCAGCGCGATCCCCGGACTTAACCCCGCTTGACTTTCTTTTGTGGGGACACTTAAGAACAAAGTCTACGTTAACCGTCCAAATGCCTTTGAACTTTGAATCTTTAAAAGTCAGAATTAGTGCTGAAATTCGGGTCATTCCAGAGGACTTCCTTTTTAACGTTGTAGACGAGTTCAGGGATCGACTTAGCAGAAAATGGTGGTCATTTTGAACACCTGATCCACTGAAAAGGTTTCACTTGTTTATTATTCCGATGTTAAGTTGTTCAATTTTCTAGGCTATTTATCTTGTTATTATAAATGTGTGAGATTGAGTTCCTTAAAAAAGGTTCGGACTTTACTTCGAAAACGAGGCAACACCGCGGCAGTACCGAGAGAAAGCCCTTCTGCATTTTATGTCGTCGAAGCGAACGGTAGTAAATTAAAAGCTCCGTTAATTTTTGTGAAATTATAAGTTAATATACAGTCCACTAATTTAAGTTCAGTTTAATTCAATATTAAACATTAAAGTTTGTTACAATTTTAAATAAATAAAAATTTGAAATACAAAAAATTCAGAGTTTTCCCAGTAGAATCCAAATATGCACGGTGTTTTGCATTTAAAAAAAGTAACACTTTTTCGTATATGAGGTAATTCAAAAGTTACAGTCATTATGCGCGACTTTTTTACCACTGTGTATTTATTATGTTATGGTCTGAATGTTCCTATGAACGAACATAACTTAAAGAGTTATCTATGCGTGCGTGGCCTGAACTCTAGACTTAAAGAATTTAGTCACTTAGATATACATGGTAGCCAAAACAGTTTGCAACGGCAACACTTTTTTATAAACGGTTTCTCAAAAAATTATATTCTTGAAAACTAACAGTTGTTTGAGCCAATACCCAGTAGATATGAGTTTTATACCACATTTTGAGATTAACGGGTTACTTGATGTTTCACAGTGTAACGTTTTTACTTTCGGGTTGTTTTAGTTACTGTCAGGTTATGTTTTATTTTATGTCGTAGAACCGCAAGTCCGTAGATCTACCTACGTGCGCAAAAACGCTTTTCATTTTAGGAGTCCATCACCGCAAGCCCTGACCAGCACGCAAGCGACCATACAGCAATGTAAATTAAATGGGATTTCTTGCGCTCAGCTTTGAACGAATTTCGAGAAAACTGGTAAATTATTTAGCTTTGGTTAAAAGGACATTGAAAAGCAACTCTATATGCGAGTTTAACCATGTTGCATTTCGGGTGCAACAAAACATCAATTGGTGGGCGTGACCATTGCAAACCACACTCTTTTATAATCTAAAGGTGTTGACGCTTCCACCATTGTTTATCTTGTACCAATTACTTAAAATTCACAAGAACAGAAATAGTTTCCAAAAAAGCTCAGATATTCACAATTGTTATGGTATAAGATCGGCTCATTTAATACGAACAAATAGGTACAGGCTAAATAAATCAATAAATAACTCACTTAGGATTGAACTGTATGCTCCATTCCACAATTATTCGTTGATTTCTCGACCGCAATAAAATTTAAACCCAACCATAAATAAGTGCCTTTTGAAAGGGTACAGGTTCTGATTACTTACTAATTTCAATAGTTTAGGTTAGCTATTTTCAACAAAACAACAAATATAAAATAATAGGTAAGTATCTTTATTTTAATCATGTAATTAAATAGCTATTAATATTTATACAAAAATACTAATCTAATCTACAATATTATAATGTCATCTATGCCTAAACTAATTATTAAGGGCCTTACGTTACTATTAATTATGTTATTATATTGGTATATTAGGTAGGTTATTGGCAAATTGCAGGTGTTCAATATAAAGCAGAGTCTTTTCATCTTAGTTCATCAGCATCGAGCATCCAAAATATGTCAGATCTGTGTGAAACTTCAGATAATATTGCTTCCGGAACTTATGGTGTAACGAAGAAAAAGCATTTATCACTTGATGCCAAAAACATCATAAAGAACGTTTACTGTACCCTTTTAGAAAAAGGGTATGACCGGAGTGCAAGTTTTAGTGAAACGAGTATTTTGACTAAAGTTGCATTAACGACAGTAAAAGATATAATGACCAAACCCATCCATCCAATAATTAATAGTAACGTAAGGCCCTTAATAATTAGTTTAGGCTTAGATGAAGACGATAGAGATAGTGAAACAGAGCTAAATATAGAGTAGGTTAAGTTAAATATTGTATTATTATAATATTGTAGATTAGTATTTTTGTATAAATATTAATAGCTATTTAATTACATGATTAAAATAAAGATACTTACCTATTATTTTATATTTGTTGTTTTGTTGAAAATAGCTAACTTAAACTATTGAAATTAGTAGGTAATCAGGGCCTGTACCCTTTCAAAAGGTCCGGTGCCTACACAATAGATATTTGTCAGGCAAGTTATTTATGGTTGGGATTACGACTGAGGGTTGTCATTTAAATCTTATTTCGGTCGAGAAATCAACGAATAATTGTGGAATGGAGCATACCTACAAATCTTCATGAAAAAAAAATTTAAACTTGTAGCGAGAAAATTCTGGAAACGCAGGTATTTTATTCAGTTACTGAATACCTGGACGTTGTTGATCCTGGTTGAGCAATATTTAATCTGTGACTCGAATACATTATTCTTCTAATTTTATTGTTTGATGTATGACTTTATTTATTTGTCTTTTTGCAATGTATGTCTGTGTAAGATAATTATTTATAAACTCATTGTTATAATTGCAAAACAATTCGTATTGTACACAAAAACGTGGTAAATAAATTAATGATCATTTATTTGTGCTAATTTTTACATAAATACATTAAATAAAATATCCAACTGTACGCGACTTTTTCAATTTGACGAACATCATTTATATGTAAAAGTACACGTATTCCGATTAAATATTTCGTTATCTCCCCACACAAATAAACCAAATTTAACTGAAACATTCACGACACTAATGACGTTCTCGAAAAAGAGATATCGCCGTGTAAGAGACAGATAGTGTCGCGGACGAGTCGTTAGGGAAATTGAATGTCGTACGCACTGCTCTAAACGGGGCCTAATTTTCGAGTCAATTTTCTCATTCGCAATTTGTTTTCCTCGTGAACGGTCCTTGATTTGCACTTAAGGCTCTTTGAGGAAATCAGACACAGGTATGTATCGCGGAACGTTTTTAAAGCCCTCGGAATTGGGGGAATAAGGTTAGAGGTTTTTTAAATTTATTACGTAGGATTTCGGTTGTGTTTTAGACACAATCTTGTAATGCAGTTGTAAGTAGGAGTTAGGATAGCTCTTCCACATTTTTTTTTATGATAGGGCACAGCACTGCAGTAATCCTTTATGGCGCTCCGCGAGCGGTGCGTGTGGGCAGGAAATGATTCACGCTGCTCTTGAATCTTTGGAGATTATACTCGTTGGGGAACACGATCTCAGGGAGGTCGTTCCAGAGTGATGACGTTCTCCAGATGAAAGAATTTTAAAACAGGGTCGTTCGAGGGACACTAAGCTGAACCACGTACGGGTGGGCTGTAGTGGCTCGTCGTGTATTTCTACAATGCACCGCTCTGGCGGGTGGAATCAAGCGGGCAACCTCAGTTGAGCAATTGCCATGAAAATATTTGTAAAATAGACTGAAGTCGCCAACCTGCCTCGATGTTCAAGGCTTTCCAGGTTGTTTATCAGATCATAGTCACCGATCAAGCGAATGGCTCTTCTTTGAATGGAATCTAGCAATCTCAGGGCATGTTTAGGAGCAGAGCCCCAAATATGCGAACAGTACTCCAGTGGTGGTCGAATTTGGGCTTTATAGAGCATCAAAAGTTTTTGGAGTGTATAGAGGTTCTTAGTTCGGAAAAGTATTTCAAGCTTCTGCGACGCTGCCTTAGCAGTGGCCGCAACGCGACTATGCACAGACATATTATGACTACCCAAATTGACGCGCAATAAATAAATTTATGAAGCCAAGGGATTTGAGTGCCCCGCCATGACTATATCCGGTCAGTGGCGTACCTTCAGATTTTGGGCTCCCCCGCCAAACCTAACTTTTGGGCCCCCCTTCAAAATTTAATCACACCAAAATTAGTCAAGTTTCAAGATAGCAATAACATGCAAAATCTAACCTCCCATTTCCATTTTCCATTTGGAAAAGGGTAGAAAATAAACAAGTAAGATGAGAGGATACTTAAATAACGTGAATTAATAACATATTAAATAAAACAACATTAATTAATAACAATTAATAAATAGGTGCAACTACAAGAGCATGCTTGTCAGTACTGATGATTGTAGGTAATAATATAATCAAAAAGTAAACAAACAAAAAACATAGATATTTAAAAAACACATAATGGAACATTTTTACCGTATATAAAGTAACAATAACAAACAACAATACAAAATAAATATATATTTTATGAAGTAAAACAGTCGTATATCGTTATTATAAATTATGAAAAAAAGCCTTGCAATAAAACCTCAAACTATTCAAACTATCCAAGAAATTGCTTCCTTCTGAACTTAGTTTCCGCAAAAACCCTAACTATTTCGGTTTTGTCCATTACTGCAGCTTCCACTGCCTCTATACTAAGCAATGCCAAATTACTTAGTCGATTTTGGGCACAGGAATTTCTTAGATAGTTTTTTAATAATTTTAATTTCGAAAACAATCGTTCTGAAGACGCCACGGTTACAGGGAGCGTCAAGAATAATTTTAGAGCAGTACATACCTCTGCGAAATTTGATGCTAGGGTATCATTTTCTACAATTAAAAAATTTGCAAGCTCTCTAATGTACCTATTTTGTCTTTTAGGGGCTGAGATAAGGCAATAATTTGTAATGGAAATTCTGAGGAAATATCGCGAGGGTAACATTGTTGCAAAGCTTCAGCTGATTCAAATAATTCTTCCTCCGTCATTGATACCAAAGTGGGGGGACTTAAGAAACTAAATTTGATAACTGTGTCCTTTACGTCTTTAAAACGGTTGTTTAATTGATTAATAACAATGTCGAAAACTTTATACTAAATATTGACTTTAAAATAATGTTCTTGATTATAAAATAGATAATTTGTATCACGTTCATCATATTGCTTTTTTGGCTATGTTGTCTTTTTTCTTTAAATAATGGAGAAATATTCCAGTTTTTAGCGGTACCAATAGCGGCAGTTTTCAAATTTTCGTAAATATTTCGGTAATTTTTGAGTTTTTCTAGTGACAATTCCAAAGACTTTAAAGCTTTCGCTGAATCTAACTGTGGTGCTTGCAAAACTTGAGATGTTATATTTATTTCCTGTAATATTTTACAGCATATATTTAGTAGCATTACAAATTTAAAGTTTTCAATTGCCTTCAATAATCTATTTGCTTCATCACGTTCATCTTTTTTTGTTGAAATTAAATTTACTTTGGTAAGGGTCTTGACAATATCTATATGTCGCAGTTTCACAGCTAATAAAGATGTAATCCTACCGGCCCATCGAGTAGGATTCAGTCTTTTCAGTTTTATTATAAATTCCCCGCTAAAAGAAGCCATTGTATCCGGTTCTTCAACATTGACGATTTTAGAAAAAGCTGCCGCATTTTTTAGCGTTAAATTCTACTTGGTTACTGTCACTCCAAGACAGAATTTCTTCAAGGTCTTCGTTGAGATGTGAGATCTCTTGCTGCCCATAGAAATGTGCATTAGCAGTCGATGTCCGAGCATCCAAAGTAAAAGATAAAACAAATGTGCTGTCATCAGCGAAGCTATATATATAGGATTTTTAGCTTCTTTCCAAAAGATCGTTAATGTATAGTAAAAAGAGGGTGGGCGACAATATAGGACCTTAAGGGACTCCGGCGTTGATGTTAAATGTATATCTTTAAGAAAGCTTTACAGCCATGAATAAAATTGAACCGGCATTCCGTATGCTCTCACTTTAGTTAGGAGTCATACTCGGTGGAAGGCCTTGGAAATATCCAGTGCTACCGCCCAAAACGCCTACCATACAAAAATAGTATATTCATTCACAATCAAAATTTATTTTCTTAAACTTTTAATTGAAATTACACCTATTTTCAAGTTTCTGCCAAAATACATAAACAGTTTTGATCTTGATATCACTTGCATCCTATTATGACTCAACAGACACGCTAATTATACAATGTTTGACAAAATGTGTGCACCATATGGAAACATATTGTATCAATGGATGATAAAAACTCTTGATGATATATTTGGCCAAACATCTGCATTATCATCAACATCATACCTATACAGTAACAAATAGGTTTTTGAGATTTTTATTAAAATATTTGTATAAAAACTGCGATTTTCTTTTTTCTAGTTAATCATGTTCCGAAAGACCAAAATAAATGCAATTATAATTTGTAATGTCAACTTGAAATAACTTGAAAAAGAAATATTTCCACAAAATCTACTTCTAAATCAGTTGTTGTTATTCCAATTCATAAAGGAGGTGATTATGAATCTGCTTTTAATTTTCAACAAATCACTTTCTAAAATTATTGAAAAAACTGTTAAAAATATGGCAATGTTATTTAATGTTTCGTAATGTTTTTGACTAGGTTTAGTTTATCAGGTGTCCCAATAAATCATGTTTGACTTGCACAAAACTCATATTAAAATGTAAAAATAGGTATACAGAACCGTATTTTTGCATATTAATAATGAAAATGATTACACTGGGGAACAAATTTCAACTTTTTTTTTGTTTCCTGAACAAAACCTACTTTTTTTTATTAAACTACACTCAAGTAACTAAAAAATACCTATTAAAGATTTTAGTTAGCTCGCAAAAAAAAAATCTGAGTTATTTATTAATAATGAAAATGATTACACTGGGGAACAAATTTCAACTTTTTTTTTGTTTCCTGAACAAAACCTACTTTTTTTTATTAAACTACACTCAAGTAACTAAAAAATACCTATTAAAGATTTTAGTTAGCTCGCAAAAAAAAAAATCTGAGTTATTTATTAATAATGAAAATGATTACACTGGGGAACAAATTTCAACTTTTTTTTTGTTTCCCGAACAAAACCTACTTTTTTTTATTAAACTACACTCAAGTAACTAAAAAATACCTATTAAAGATTTTAGTTAGCTCGCAAAAAAAAAAATCTGAGTTATTTATTAATAATGAAAATGATTACACTGGGGAACAAATTTCAACTTTTTTTTTGTTTCCCGAACAAAACCTACTTTTTTTTTATTAAACTACACTCAAGTAACTAAAAAATACCTATTAAAGATTTTAGTTAGCTCGCAAAAAAAAAAATCTGAGTTATTTGTTACAAAATTTTAATTTATAGGCACATAAAATGAACATTTTAATTTATAGGCATTTACAATGAACATACAAACATTATATTGTTGGTACAACAATAGCAATTAAATAGCACATTTTTATCAGTGAGTCTAAAGTTTAGACATTCAATTTACGCTCCTTAGCCTGTCTTTTGAAAGCAGCCTCGGGGGCATCTCTCGTAACAGTCCAACAGTAGTAAGCTAACATCTCACAGTTCCATTTTCCCTGATACCTTCTTTTCATGTTTGAAATATCCTGGTGGAACCTCTTACCGTGCTCGTCACTTACAGCACCACAATTTTCCGAAAAGTAATACAGATGAGAATCCAGGAAATACATTTTCAACGACACCCTAGGTTGTGGTAACATAAAAGAAGTTAAGTAACCAGGTCTTTATAGTTTTCTGCTATTATGTTTCCCAACAAATTTGTTGCAACCATTTTAAAGGCATTCTAAGCGTCATTCTCCTTCTCTTCAAGTATGGAATCGAATTGCGAAAAGTTTCCTAATCTTGGGACCCACAAATATTCCCTCTTTAATTTTAGTGTCATTGATTTTAGGGAACTTTTCTTTTAAATAACTAAAAGCACGGCCTTTCTTGTCCATGGCCTTCACACTAAAGGCAACTTGTTTCCATTATGGAGTAACACAGCTTTATTCGACTTATTTTTGAGGAATCAATAAAAAGTCTCCAGCTTTTTGGATCAAAGTCGAGATTTAAAGCTGCCAATGTCCCTACGGGCTACCAAATTGTTTTCCATGTTAAAAAATGGTGTTAGGTTTTTCTGACGGCTTCGGTACACAGACACCTTTACTTCATCTTGAAGTAAGTTCCATTGTCGCAATAGAGAGGCCAATAGTTTGGACTTTTTCTTAGACAATTCCAAATCCCTTGTAAGGTCACTTAATTCACTTTGACTTATTTTGTGAGGCTTTTTACTGGAGAGTTCACAGACAAAATCGGAGTCTTGCGAGGTTGATGGGTCGGCGACATTTTCCAGTACACTACCGTTTGAATCCATTGGATCATTATCAAAATCAAGGCTATATTCCTGACGTGGATTAGGTACAGTCAACTCGTCACTATGAGGCACCGGGCGGATTGTAAATTTGGATACTATATCGCAGACCTTTTTTTCTCCGAAAAGCCTTTTTTGATGGGAGGTGTCAAACAAAAGTAACACTCAGTAACGTGGTCTTGCGGTTCTCGCCAGATCATAGGAACAGCAAAGGGCATCTTACGCTTTTTTCCACTTAGCCAGCCGCGAATGTTGGGCGCAGATTTATAGCAGCCCAATTTTTATCCTGGTCACCAATTCTACAGCCAAAATACAAGTGGTAAGCCTTTTGTATTAAAGGGCTAAAGGTCTACGTTTTTGTTTCACAAAAGTCACTTCACCACATATATAACAAAAATGATCCGGCTCATTTAAACAAACCCGCGACATGTTGCTCAAAACTCTCTAATTTCTCGAATACGAGCAGCTCTCAATCAATTTAGGATTTATGTTATATGTATTTAAACCCCTTATAAGGTACACCTGATATAATAAATCCAGGTACTTCTCATTTAATAGTCGAATTTTCCCATACATTACGGGCAGGTAGGTAATTATCATAATTAGCATGGATCTTTAAAACCGGAGCCAACTAAGACTTTTGAAAGACAGATTGTTAGTTGGTATAATAAAATAAGTAAAATTTTGCTATTTTGGTATCGGAAACATTTTAAAAAATAGTGCGATATAAAAAAAGGCATTCTTAGATAAAATAATGAAATATTTCCCTCTAAAACATTTCGTATTAGTTTCGAGTGACTTTAGTGTACCGGGTATCGCGAATTATGTTTGACTCGAGCAAAATTGATAATATAAATCGGAAAATAAATGAAGAACTGTTATTTTTTTTTTGTTTTACAATGAGAATTATTATCTATGAAAATCTATTGATAGAAAAAGGCCAATTCTGGTGAAATACGAAAATTTACATAAAAATTATACAGGATATCCCAAGAAGTCGTTTTTTGCAGCTCAAGCTTTCTAGGTTTGAGAAGCTCGTTTTTCTTACATTACTTTCATCTTTTGGCTGATTTGTGTGTTGATTTTATACAGGGCAAAAAAAAGTAATGGAAAAATTAGTAACCTGTCACTAAGCGAATTGAATATGATAATATTAGACTACTTGAATTAATAGTAAAATAATAGTTAAATAAATAATTGATCTCTATACGTTCAATAATTATAAATTCACCGGTAGGTTTCCTTACTTTACTAAAAAGCTGATTGTTTCCAACCATAGTCCGCAGTTGCGACAAAAAAAATGTACACTAAACTTATCGTAAGTAGTAATTTTTTTATTTTATTTATTAAATTAACAATCTATATTAAATTTGAATTTTTCAATGCACCCCATGTTTGGCCGCAGAGGGAACCTGATCTGGCTAGTGTTTGCTGATATGTATTGGTTTGAACCTGGGGGGGGGGGGGGGGGGCACCATGACATTTCAAAAAATCTAGTGGTCAACCAAAAGGTATGTCGTACTTACTTCCATGGAAAGCATCATCGTATGGTGTAAATAAACTTCTCCCTCGATATCAAAATTGGCGTTATTTTGCCAAACTTCCCTGAAAACCAAGAGAAATTTAGTGCGGTTTGTTTTGACATATACGCTTTTATTTATATACATCGTGTTATTTAATAAGTATCCGATACTTTACAGTACGATTCCTCAGGTATTTATAAGGTAAAAAGTTCATATAAGCATGGGTCCGCAAGCTCTTTATTTTTGAGATACAGGGTGTTAAAATTTTTTTATTATTTTTGTTTTTCGTATATAATTTTTTAAATAATGTCTATATTTGGACTAAATTTGGAGTCTGGGGATTTTTTAATATGAGAAGAAAAATAGATTCCTCTGTCATTTTTATGTGAAAATGGTATGCTTGTCAAAAGTGGCTACAAGAAGCCGTTTTCGAGATAATTCGATTTAAATTATTCGATTCATTAATAGTTATAAGTAGTAGTAGTAGTAGGCTAGTAAGTATATTCCAATGTTTATTTTGTGTCATGTCAAAAGTAATATCTTGACACATAGTTAAATGGTTTTATTTATTATTATTATGATTATTTATTAAAAAATGGTAAACTTTACCAATGCTGAGTATGCTGACATACATTTCACATACGGACTTGCTAACGGAAATGCATATTATGAGGCTAAACGTTTGTGTCAGGAGCGTTATCCGAACCGCACAACTCCTACTTCAAAAATTTACGCTCGGTTAAGGGAAACAGGAAGGCTTGAGAAAAAGCTACTCATCTGTCGGGTGCACATCGGACGGTAAGAACCCAAGAAACCGAGGAAGCAGTTCTTAATCTGGTAGGAGAACACCCGGAAACAAGCACCAGAAAAATAGTGCTGACGTTAAACATCTCTCATGTTCTAGTATGGACAATTTTAATTGATAATTTGCTATATCCCTATCACATTCAAAGAGTTCAGGCACTCCTCCCTCGTGATTTTTCATTACATATCAACTTCTGTCGTTGGTTTCTCCAATGCCTTATTCAAAATCCTTCATTTAAAAATCAAATCCTGTTTACCGACGAAGCAAATTTCTCACGCAACGCTATACGCAATTTTCACAACAATCATTTGTGGTCAGAGGAAAACCCCATGCGATACAGGAATCACATTTCCAAGAACAGTTCTCTCTTAACGTGTGGGCAGGAATCCTTGGAGATTATTTAATAGGCCCATTCTTTATTCCAGGAAGCTTAAACGGAGAGAGATATCGTCATTTTCTTGAAGAAAATTTGCCTATTTTACTGGAAGATGTGCCGCTTAGACTGCACAGTAAATGTGGTTTATGTATGACTGTGCCTGGCACATTTTAGCATCCTAGCGCGAGAATTTTTAAATCGTACTTTCGGTAACTGTTGGACAGGTCGGGGTGGGCCTCAACCATGCCCTAGGTCACCAGACCTTAACAGTTTGGATTTTTTTCTTTAAGGTCATCTAAAATCCTTAGTTTACCAGACACCCATCCAAAATGAAGAATAATTAAGAAATCGAATAATTAACTCTTGTAGACAGGGCCGTTCCTGGCGAGCGTGCAGGACGTGCATGCACGCAGGCGCAATATTTTAGGGGCGCAAAATCGACGGTCATTCAGTATTCTTTATTACAAATTAAAAAAAAAAAAAATTCTCTTATTTTATCATTTCAATATGTCTAAAAATTCTACCAAGCGCTTGCCTTAATAATAGCACAAATGTGTTCTTTCCGTAGTTTCCTTGTTGGACACTACATGCCCCGACTTTTAAATTTATTTGTTCGATTTTAATCTGGCATGATATTTTAGGAAAAATTAATATAGTACGTAAAATACTACAAGATCAGAATAGAAACTTAAATGACGCCATAAAGAAATTGAAAATCTAAATATTTATTTTAACGAAAAACGGTCAGACAAAATTTTTGATTTGCTCATCAGTAAAGCTAAAGGGGAAGCAGAAAAAAACGATGTAGAGCAGATATTTCCAATAGTATGGCAATGAAAAAGTAAGCAACAATTTTCATATGAAAGTAAGGATGAATCTGTAGCAGATCCAAAGCAAAAATTTAAAATCGATTTTTATTTTCTAATTTTAGATACAACCATTCAGTCTTTACAAAGGCGGTTTAAGGGAATAAACAAAATTCAAAATTTATTTGGGTTCTTATGTAATTTTGAAAATTTAGAATCTGACTTTATTAAAGAATCATGTGTAAATTTAGATTGCATTGCAAGTTGAGATTAATGGAGTAATATCTAAAGACATTGACGGCTTAGATTTACATAATGAAATTTCAACATATAAAATTCTTAATCCTAAAAATATTACTGATTCATCTTTTCCCATAGACATTTTAAATTATATAAAAAAAATAAATTAATAAATATATAACTAAAAAAAATCTACAGTCTCTTTTTCCAAATTTATTTATAGTCTTAAGGATATACCTTACATTACCCATTTCAGTAGCTTCAGGTGAAAAAAGTTTTTCTAAGTTAAAACTAATAAAGAATTATTTAAGGACATCAATGAGTCAAGAACGCCTATCAGATTTGGCCATATTTCGATTGAAAATAATATTTCTGAGGCTCTTGATCATAATCAGATGACCAACGAGCTTGCATCCGTGAAAGCCAGAGGTGTTTTGTTTTAGGTATATTATTCCTGTTTTGTTTTGTTTAATACAAAAATAGTATTTTTTCATTTTTTAAACGTTTATTTTTTTATCATTAAAATATTTCTGCAAGCTACCATATAAGTAGGTACTAGGTATAATATTGTTTAGTGTTTCTGTTATTGTTTATTTTATTTAGGTTAATTTTATTCTACTTTAATTTTCTTGTGAATGTACTGCTTTTAGTTCCTACTATTTATTATATTTCATAAACAATCAAGTAAATAATCGTAATGATAATAATATATTAATTATAAGTTCTATTTATATCGTTTTTTTTTGTTTCTTTAGGGTATATTTTTCTTTTGATATACTTAGCAAATATTTTTTGTGATTTTGTTTGTTTCGATAATTTAATAAATATTTTTCTAATTATTTTTTATCAGTTTTCTTACATTTTAAATCATTGCCAGTTTTTCGCGAAATATATTTAAAAAAAATAGGACAGTTTTTTTTAACTAGGGGCGCATCAAAGAAACCTGCACGTAGGCGCCAGACACCCCAGGAACGGGCTTGCTTGTAGAACGATTCAAAATACTCCAGAAATTTTCCAAGGAGTGCGCGAATCAATGAGAAGTATATATACATATGCGAGATGTTGCACGTGGCGACATCTCGAAGTAATCGAGCTATCCACCCAACCAGACCAGCGAGGTCTTAGAGAAGATCAAACACTGGAATGGAACCAGCATAAGCAGGTGGCGCTGAAAGCCAGTCGTCGGTTTCTGTGAACCGAAAACGCGATATAAAAGAAAGATGTTTGTCGGGTTTGTCCCTTTCCTTTCCGTCAAACCCGACAAACATCTTTCTTTCAATGAGAAGAAGATTGGATGCGTGCATACAACAAGGAGGTTGACATCTCCAATATTTATTGTGATTTTGATTAAGTTTTATTTATATTTCCCCCTAGTGTCAAATGCGGATTTTTTCATTTATGTCATTTTACTTACCGTTAACTGAATTTTATTTATTTCAAAAATTGTCTTAAAATAGTTTTCTTTTCAAATGAAGCAGTTGGTATATTTGAGTGGCTGAAATTTTCGACTTAATAAAGTTCTTAATAAATCACACTGTATAGGATGCCTGTGCCGGAATGAATAAGTTTATAAAGGTTTGTTCCAACACCCAATTTTTGTACCATCCCAGAACCGTCACGAAACTGTTGGGATCGACTTTGTGCGCAGGCGTTAACTTTGCATGGTTTCGTAACCGTACAAAAATAGACATGCGTTGGAACGGTTTTTGAACCGATATATGAAGCGTCTTTGTGAAACTAACCTTACTTTTAAATGTAAACAAAGTGTCAGAATATTTTTTGAAATAGACACTGTTTAAGGTGGTGATTTTGATATTTTATTCATAAAATTTATTTTGCATACTTAAATATTCTTCATTTTTAACTCACAGTTCGTTTAAAACCTCCAAATCATCATCAGAAAATTAACCATTCGATAGAAAATCACTGTCTCCTTCGTCATATTTACATTTTTTAATTCAAAAAATGATTTTATCTTGTAATGTCAAAACTAGTAAACCACAAAACAAATTTTTTTTTTTTTTTCTAGGGTTGCAATGGCCTCTTGCCTCTCGGCATCCAGCCAGGATTTTTTCTTAAAACTTGTATAATCATTCACATTCACACAAACATCCATGCCCTTGCCCGGATTCGAACCAGGGACCTATCGGTTGCCCGGCAAGCTCTCTACCCACCGAGCTACCGAGGCCGGCCCACAAAACAAATAAGATAGTAAACAAACAAGAAGAGAAGAATGACATAGCCAAAATAAATAAACCAGGAGCACTTGACAAACAGACAAACGGACTAATGCGCAAGTCAGTCCAAACAGTACATGCTTTCAACCAAGTATCGAAATGACCGTACAGAAACCGATTCGCGAACGGTCCTTGACATTGTTGGAACGCCAGCAAGGATCGTACGATAAACCGTCATGGGTTAGTTGGAACGCTTTTCTTCTTCTGCGCACGAACCGGACGGTACAATGTACGGTTTTCAGGTGTGTTGGAACAAACCTATAGGCATCGTTTCAGGTAGAGGTGGGAAGTTCGATTCTTTTTGGTGACTCAATTCATTTGATTCATTCAGTTAAAAAGATTCGTTCAGTAAGATTCGTTCTTAAATGATTCACTTACCTACTTTTAAATAATTTTACGTTTTAAACGCGAAAATGCTAAATCGATGTTTGTTTAAATAACAGTCAGTCGTTTGTTATGAAGATTGTTACCATAAGTGGTAACAAAATACCCAAATGTAGAGCCCAATGTTTACGTTCTTGAAATGTCTTCAATGAATAATAAATAGATTCCTATCCAAAAATAATATTCTTCTCTTGTTTTCTTGTTTATTAAAATTTGTTCAACCATTTGTACAGTTACACTATAAAAAAATAATCAAATAAATACCAAACAAATCAAATATTTCATCCCATACATTTATCTCTTTTCCTTCTACTGTACTTTGCGTATCTAATTAAACTGCTGTCTTTCTCTACATCATGAAAATGGAAGACGGCATCCCGCATCGCCGAGCGACGGCCGTCAGCCGTCAGGCCCACTCTCGAGCTCGATCGTTCGAACTGCGGACTTGCGAACGAGTGAATTACTGAACTGGTGAATCGCTTTTTCGAGTTTCGGGTAAAGTGAACGAAATGCGACTTTGATTCATCAATTCTTTAAATTATTCCTGACTTGGTGAATCAAAAAAGAATCGAATCTTTTAGGAACGATGAATTAATTCTTTCGAGTCAGTGAAGTGATTCGTTCGTTTTGAACGAATCGTTCGTGAACGACACACCTCTAGTTTCAGGACCGCTGCCAGGTTTCGATAGTATTTCACCCTCTTTACAAGCGATTGTTATTTTAAAACTTTATTTAATACATTTAAGATGTTATGACTTAAAAATATATAATTGTAGTTTTATCTAAATAGCAAATTATGTAAAAAAGATTAGGTATATTCATTTTTGCAAGTCATTGTCATTGAAAAATACATTACAAAACCAGAGATTATTTTTAATTCAAAATCTCATTTTAGCTCGTCAAAGTGACAATTATACATTTTTAATATTACTTCATTACATTATAGTGTATCTTATCAATGAAATGTAGACACCTAAAATAAAACTGGAAGTGCTAGGCACAAGGGCGTACCCAGGGGGTGGGGGCAAAATATTGCCGTTTTCGCAAAATAAATTGTTTTCATAAAATATTTCGCAAAAATAACATGTACAGGGTTATCCAACCAAGACTAGACAAGGCGATTTTTTGACTTTTCCTGTACTTTTATAAAAAAACTGAAATAGCCATCTTAAGTCATTTTCTCCCGCGAATTCGAATATCTTCAGCAAAAAACAATTGAACATCAAACAAAAGTACTAGGGGTCACTTTGATATTTTTTTAAATGGGATGCCGTATTTTTAATGAGCTTATCCGATTTTTCATATAAATTTTGATCTAAAATGTTGGATTTTTAATTTATTTTTTTTTTTTTTTTATTTTTAACATTTTCCGAATTTAAAACTGAAGAAAAAAGGCGTTTTTGAATTGTCTAGTCTTGGTTGGATAACCCTGTACCTATATACCGGGTGTTGCATCGTCGAGCGGGACATAGGAAATCCCATGTAATTTTAAATGGGGTCAATTATTGGCTTCCCTAATTATTTTAGAGAAAAATTCTACTTAGGTTTATTAAAGAGCACTAAAACCCACATTCAAAAGAATAACTTTAGATATTTTTGATGAGCCCGTTTACGGGTTATCGCCGATTTCTTTTTAACTATTTCTCCTTTTTATGGCCCCGTATTTGCGGGCACCAGTCAAGGTAAAAGATGACTGTCAAATAAAGTTGTCATTTTGAAATGTGTGCTTTATTGTTATAAAAACTCGTACATCGAAAATATTAAAGGTGTATTTATGAGTACAAATTAATCTGAATAAAACTAAAATAAAGTATCCAATTACAAGGTTAATTATGACATTTTACATGTTTCAATATTTTACTAATTAATAGGTAGGTACTATTAAATTGTTAGAACTTTAGGATTTAAGAAGATGTTCAAATATTCCTCCATTGACTGCTAGACAATAACCGAGGCGATCATAAAATTCTCCTCTTACATTCGCTAGTTGGTAAACTGAAATTTTATTGTATTCGGCAGAAATAGCATTTTTTAACTCGTCTAGATTTGGGTATTTTTTATCTTTGTATATCCTGTTTTTTAAATGGCCCCAGAGAAAGAAATCATTTGGCGATAAATCAGGAGACCTGGCTGGCCAATTTACTGTATGATTTAAGCCAATAACATTTCCATTAAAAGCACGGTTTAAATATTCCCGGACAGCCAGGGTACTATGTGCCGGGCTGCGATCCATTTGGTACCAAACTTCCTGATTTTCCCTGGCGGCATCATGTAAAGTAGGTAAAATATGATCTTCAAGTAGTTCCAAAAAATATTCTGCATTTAAATTTCGTGTAAGAAATAATGGCCCGATAATATTTTCTCCGAAAATCCCAGCCCATACCTTTTTGTGGATATTGTGTCCTTGTTTCCACAAACCTGTGTTGGTTTTCTTTGCTCCAATATCGATAATTTTGAACATTGGGTTCATTGTTTAAGGTAAATGTGCATTCGTCAGTGAAACAAATGTTTTTTAAAAATTCCCTATCCATGTTTGCTCTTTCCATCATACCAAAACAAAACTCCTGTCGTCGTATTTCGTCCCTATCTCTTAGCTCTTGGTGATTTCATATTTGTATGAATAATATTTATGTCGTTTCAAAGCTCGTAACGCTGTGGTGTGATCTAATCCTATGTCATCCTCAATTTTCCTTGTGCTGATCTTCCCATCATTTTCTTCCACGCACAATAAAACTTGCAAGTCCCTATCATTTCTTGCATCTCTTCTTTGTTCCTGCCTTTCTTCACATCTGCAGTTATTTATTACAGTGCCTTTTGTCTCAAATTTCTTGATAGTCCTTTCGACTGTAGATTTTGCAGGTATCGGTCTATTCGGATACAGAGCAGCAAACATGTCTGACACATTTTGATAACTATTTCCTTGATAATACCATTTAATCATCAATATTTTTTCTTCAGAAGTGTAATTCATGGCTAATATTTTCGATGTACGAGTTTTTATAACAATAAAGCACACATATCAAAATGACAACTTTATTTGACAGTCATCTTTTACCTTGACTGGTGCCCGCAAATACGGGGCCATAAAAAGGAGAAATAGTTAAAAAGAAATCGGCGATAACCCGTAAACGGGCTCATCAAAAATATCTAAAGTTATTCTTTTGAATGTGGGTTTTAGTGCTCTTTAATAAACCTAAATAGAATTTTTCTCTAAAATAATTAGGGAAGTCAATAATTGACCCCATTTAAAATTACATGGGATTTCCTATGTCCCGCTCGACGATGCAACACCCGGTATAAATATTATATAATTTTTTTTTGTTACTTAAGTGAAGTTCTATTTTAGCACTTTACTTGTTGTTTTGTTTTAACTAATTAAGAATTTCTAATTTTAATATAATAACAGATAAGAGGCATTATAGTCAGTAAGTAGATGCACATAGAGAATGAAGTGTTTAAAAATAATATTTCAGTTGCAAAAGTCTTGCACTTCACCTTGTTTAGTTGACCACTTTAAGTACTTACCTTGTTACCTAGTAAAAATAAAGGTTAAAACTGGATTTAACTAAAGATAACTATTTGATTATTATGTAAGGTACAAGTTTATAATGCAAGTTTCATATTTTATTTGGCATAGAAATTATAGTTTATCATATTATGTATTTTTAATTGAAAATATTATAACCTAACAGAGAGACAAGGAATATCCTAACTATAATTATTTATTATTAAAACAAAAACTATTAAAAGCCACTAGCGTTATTAGCTCAATTAAGTTTAAACATGATTCGTCATTACCGAATAATACTAACAGCTTTTGGCTTTACGAAGCCAACTGCGTCGTTTGTCAAATGTTCTCGTCGTCACTTGAAACAAAAACCATTCTTAATGAGATGCACTTATAGTTTATAGTTAAGGGGGTGCTTAACGAATTCCATTAAGGCCCTGGATGCCCTCTTGTTTAGTTAGTGTAATTCAAGTTAGTTTTTCTTTATTGGAAATTTTATTATTTTATTTATTAGCTTATAAAAATTAAAAAATATTATTTACCATTTAATTTCTACTTACTTATTTTTTATTGGATTTAAAAAATAACTACATTTCACCAATAAATCAAGTTCACTTATTTCAGAATTATTATTCGTTTACATGGAAATGCGTTGGTTTGACTTCTGTCAGTTGAGAATATTTACGTATGAACGATTATTTCTCTTTGTACAATTAAACATGGAAGTGAATTTTAGTGTGCAAGTTGATATGTTGTTAATGTTGGGGGGAGTGCAGAAGAAACTACAGACAAGCTTTACTAATGTGGACTGAGAGGTTTCCTAACAACCCGAAATCTCACATAGCATTTAAAAGGCTGGAAACAAGAAGTCATACTACTGGCAGCCTGAAGTCAAAACCAAGATTTCGGAAGCGTTGGAGTTTTAGGAATAGTAGCTATTAACCCGCATGTAGGTTCCAGGCGGCTTTCTGCAGATGCTGGAATGAGCCAAAAATCGGTTGTGACCATATTGCATATGTACCAATTTCATCCATGCCACATTACACTCCACCAAGAGCTTTATGGGCAAGACTTTGAAAATCGCGTTACATTTTGCAATTGGGTACGAAGGCAAATGCAAGGAAATAACAGGTTTCTAAAGAATGATTTTTTCTTTCTACTTTCCATAATTGTGGCCAGGTAGGATTTTAAGTTATCCCTTGTCAGTAAAAAATAATTGTTTTTTCTTTATTTACTTTCTTAACGGTAAATAGACACAATATGCACTATTGGGCATCGGAAAATCTCCACTGGATGAGAACTGTGCCAAATCAACATCCTTGGTCAGTTAATGTCTGGTGTGGTATAATTGGAGATAGAGTTATTGGTCCGCATTTCTTTGAACGTCATTTAAATGGAGAAATGTATACAGATTTTTTAAGAAACGAATTACCCCAATTATTAAACCAAAACATAAATCCTGATATGTGGTTTCAATAGGACGGAGCTCCACCGCATTATGCAATTCAGGCCCGTAATCAATTGAACGAATTGTTTGAAAACAGGTGGATTGGTCGAGCTGGTCCGGTCAATTGGCCTGCTAGGTCCCCGGATTTGGCCCCTCTTGATATTTTCTTCTGGGGATTTATAAAAGACAAAGTGATGGCGACTGCATCTACAACTGTAGACGATATGAAAGACCGAATCCGCTTTACCTGCTTATTAGTGACGCCTAAAATGTTAGAGCGGGTACGAAATTCATTTAAAAAAACAGTGAGAAAATGTTTGGAAGTTCAAGGGAGACATCTCGAGCATCTCCTAAAACATGACAGGCGATAGAAGGTAAGCACTTTTTATAACCTAATAAATCATAATTCCCTAACCAGTGGAGCAAATCAATTTTTTTTTTGTACACATACGTCTTTAAAATGGGGACACGGGGTATATGATAAAAATATGTTTAAATATGTCCCCCATCTTACTATTGCCTCGTTAAAATTCCCAGAAAATATTTTAAACCGTTTGAGAGATATCGCCTTGTAACACTTTAAAAAACTCACCCTGTATATTAACCAAGGTTTCAAGGATCCAATAACAGACGCGTTGCAAACTGCTCTCACTCCAACCATAATAGAATCTACCAGGAACATGCCCTGGTGGAGCAATAATCTGGAAGTGAGAAGTAGACAACTAAGAAAATACTTCAATGTAGCGAAAAATTTCGAGTAATTGGGATGCATCCTTGACTAAACACAGAAGAGAGCTAAGGAAGACTAAGAGAACATCCTGGAGGAATCACTGTGAGGCTATCGAAAGCACTCCACAATGTGGCAGACTCAGAAAAATACTCTCTAAGGATCTGTTTTGTATTCACTGCTTTTACTAGTTTAGTAAATTATAGTACTTACTACAAGTATAGATAATTGTTAGATTTAGTTACTACATATTATATCGCGTATTACTATTATTCTTAGAATTTTTCTTACTTTACAAATATTATTTCCTGATGCGTCCCTGTATTTAACGTTTACATACAGATAAGCGTATTAAATTCCTATCCTTCACTCTCTGATCACATCCCAATTATCCGTCCTTATTGCTTCCATTTACCATTACAACACATGCTCTTGCTTACAAAAAAAAAAAACGCTGAAAACCCGACCAAGTTGGAAGAACGGCGAGAAGCTGTAGTACCGGTACCGCGCTATACAAAGCCAGTGGTGTTTTGAGTGACTTCCTTCATCCAGATTCCGTGAGTAACTTTCCCTTACCTTTATAATACATTTGCAGACAAAATGCTTTAGCAAGAGACCTGGAAGGTAAAGGAGGAAAATAGAACTGCCAACAGGGCTCGCAGGAAAAATTGGCAGATTGCCAAAAAAGGGAAAAGATGAAATGTGCAATAAACTCATTTGAACCAGACGGAGTTTACCCAGCAATGCTTCACATACAGCAGAAAACCACAATATCAAGGCTAGGAAGCCTACAAAGACTGGTCTGCTTGAGCGTCACAGGGGCCATGAAATCGACCACCCACATCCTCAATGGAGAACATCTTAGACCCTTCTCCACTTCATTTGGTTATTAAAGGAGAGGCAAGAATGGGACTATACAGAGCAGAGGTCCACGTCACTTTCTCGGGAGCATAGAACTAGACACGCACTCCTATACGATACCTGAGTTACAAATGAGATCGGACCATATAAACCCTATAGGTATCGCTATGATATACAGCTTGTGACCGTAATGGACAACGGAATAACGGGATGCGTGGCACAATAAAACACCAAGTGCTCCTGTAGCAATAATCTGGTACACAGACGGCTCAAAAACCAAAGAAAGTATCAAAGCAGGGATACATGGAGTAAGACCGAAGAAAGATGCTTATTTCTTCTTGGATAAGTCTCCCATGGTGTTCCATGCGGTAATCTACGCCATCCTACAGTGTGTATATGAATACAATAGGAGGACTTATCTTAATAAGCGGATCCACATATGCTCCGACAGCCAAGCGCTAACGTGCAACAAGGAGACTAGTATGGAAATGCCAAGAGGAACTAGTGACCCTGGTAAAAGCTAACAAAGTAATACTACATTGGGTACCAGGACATAAAAACATTCGTAGGTTCAGAATCGGCACTCGGAGTCCCAAGGTGTACAGTACGAGATGTATGTAAAACGGTGGACAAGGAATCAACACAAAATCTACTGGAACAATAGACAGGGATTAAACCATAGCAAATCATTAATTGGAGACCAGACCCGAAATTAACGAGACGGCAGTAGAGGAAAACGGACAGTTCTGGGCCAGGTGGTGCTGGTGGTGCTGGTGGTGCAACTAACCCGGGTGGTTCGGTGGTGCGTTTTATGACCTAACCCGGGTGGTTCGGTGGTGCGTTTTATGATCTAACCCAAGTGGTGCGGTGGTGCGATTTACGACCTAACCCGGGCGGTTCGGTGGTGCGTTTTATAACCTAACCCGGGTGGTTCGGTGGTGCTGTTTACAAAATAACCCGAAATTAAACCCGACTTTTTACGACCTAACCCAAGTGCTTTCGTGAGGCGGCTTCTTATCTAACCCTAATTTGAACCTTAATATTTATGAACTGACCCGAGATAAAACCCCGACTTTTTTACGACCTAACCCGGATGCTTTCGCGAGGCGGCTTCTTATCTAACCCTAATTTGAACCTTAATATTTATGAACTGACCCGAGATAAAACCCGACTTTTTACGACCTAACCCGGATGCTTTTGCGAGGCGGCTTCTCATCTAACCCTAATTTGAACCTGAATATTTATGAACTGACCCGAGATAAAACCCGACTTTTTATGATTTAACCTTAGTGAAACGCCGCTGTTAAAGCGATATAGTAAAAAAAACTCGATTAAAATTTTATCTTGTTCGCTAGACCAATTAATTTCCAAATATTATAATTAAAACATACAATCACTACACTGGCGCACCGTCAAAAATCATGCTTGCACTATCCCAACGTACAGAGCGTCCGCTTCAGAAAATACGGTGCCGTATTTTTTTGCGCCGAACGCTCTGGAGGAACACACTCCGATTTGCAAGTACATACACGCTTTTGTCGCGGCAAAGCTCGCCGTCAAATTACGGCCACTCTTTTGCGGTACCGCTTTGTAGGAAACCAAAGCTTTAGTGAAACGCCGCTGCCCCAGAACTCTGTCCATATTCCTCTACTGTGTTAATTTATGCGGGTAATAAAACCGACAAGGGTCGGATCGGCCTGCATACTTATAGAGGTAAAAAACCGCTTTAGAATGTTTTTGGTATATCTTTTTTAGATAATTTTGGGGGAAATAATTTGCCTGAGATGCCAATTAAAAAAGCCTACATTTAATTGTATTTTAGATTCTTGAATTTTGTACATGGATTAAAAATCTACTATTTCTTGAAATTGTATACATTATGTTAGATAATTATTAATATAATGTTATTAAGACTTTGTAAATATCTGTAAAAACTGTTCTAAATCGTGTCATTTCTGAAAATTGTATACTGAGTGTTTAGAATTTAGTAAAAAATTAAAAAAATGTTTTAATGTTATTAAGACCTGTGAAAATTTGTAAAACTGTACAGAATTGTATTATTTTCTGAAAATGATATACTGAGTGTTTAGAATTTAGTAAAAATTAAAAAAATGTTTTAAATTTGTTAAATCATGTGAAATCTTGTATAAAATGACTAGAACCGTTCTTAATCATGTCATTTCTGAAAATTGTTTACTGAGTGTTTAGAATTTAGTAAAAAATTAAAAAAAATGTTTTAACGTTATTAAGCCCTGTGAAACTTTGTAAAAAATGACTAAAACAGTCGCAAATCGTCCTATTTTCTTAAAAGTGTATACTGAGTGTTTAGAATTTAGTAAAAATTAAAAAAAATGTTTTAAATTTGTTAAATCATGCGAAATCTTGTATAAAATGACTAGAACCGTTCTTAATCATGGCATTTCTGAAAATTGTATACTGAGTGTTTAGAATTTAGTAAAAAATTAAAAAAAATGTTTTAACGTTATTAAGCCCTGTGAAACTTTGTAAAAAATGACTAAAACAGTCGCAAATCGTCCTATTTTCTTAAAAGTGTATACTGAGTGTTTAGAATTTAGTAAAAATTAAAAAAAATGTTTTAAATTTGTTAAATCATGTGAAATCTTGTATAAAATGACTAGAACCGTTCTTAATCATGACATTTCTGAAAATTGTATACTGAGTGTTTAGAATTTAGTAAAAAATTAAAAAAAATGTTTTAACGTTATTAAGCCCTGTGAAACTTTGTAAAAAATGACTAAAACAGTCGCAAATCGTCCTATTTTCTTAAAAGTGTATACTGAGTGTTTAGAATTTAGTAAAAATTAAAAAAAATGTTTTAACGTTATTAAGCCCTGTGAAACTTTGTAAAAAATGACTAAAACAGTCGCAAATCGTCCTATTTTCTTAAAAGTGTATACTGAGTGTTTAGAATTTAGTAAAAATTAAAAAAAATGTTTTAAATTTGTTAAATCATGTGAAATCTTGTATAAAATGACTAGAACCGTTCTTAATCATGACATTTCTGAAAATTGTATACTGAGTGTTTAGAATTTAGTAAAAAATTAAAAAAAATGTTTTAACGTTATTAAGCCCTGTGAAACTTTGTAAAAAATGACTAAAACAGTCGCAAATCGTCCTATTTTCTTAAAAGTGTATACTGAGTGTTTAGAATTTAGTAAAAATTAAAAAAAATGTTTTAAATTTGTTAAATCATGCGAAATCTTGTATAAAATGACTAGAACCGTTCTTAATCATGGCATTTCTGAAAATTGTATACTGAGTGTTTAGAATTTAGTAAAAAATTTAAAAAAATGTTTTAACGTTATTAAGCCCTGTGAAACTTTGTAAAAATGACTAAAACAGTCGCAAATCGTCATATTTTCTTAAAAGTGTATACTGAGTGTTTAGAATTTAGTAAAAATTAAAAAAAATGTTTTAAATTTGTTAAATCATGTGAAATCTTGTATAAAATGACTAGAACCGTTCTTAATCATGACATTTCTGAAAATTGTATACTGAGTGTTAAGTATTTTAGTTGAAAATAAGATCATAAATCATCTATACAAAACAAGCGTCCCTTATGGATTTGAACGAAAATCATAGATTCGACTATTTTCATGAAAAATAAATCTAAGTACGGAATAATGCAGGAAGATTATCTATTTTCTTGGTTTAGAAAGTGATGTAGTTAAGATTTATAACTTAGGAATAAATAAATTATTATTAATCTTTTCGACCTATTTCTCTTGCATATTTAATTTCTTTGATAGTAAGAACTAATCTTTTTATTTTACAAAGTAAAAAAAAGCTAAAGATCGGCGTTGTCAGTCAGGTATAAGAACTGATTTAACACGATGGTTTTTATACAAACGTTCACATACAATTGTATGCTTTTTAACCGATTGTGTTGGAAAAAATGACGATTTATAGATTAGATATTTAGACGAAGAGCTAACCTTCTCAATAAAGTATTGATTATTGCCCTGCTAGCTAGACAACACTTTTTATGTTAGTCAAAAAAAAATTTTTTTTTTCGGACGCTATTACAGATTTCATCGTTAACTAACAAACATTAAGACCAAAAAATTAGCGTGCAAGATGAAATGTATAGGTTCACTTCATTTCTACATTATTTTACAACTCTCAATCACATTAAAAACAAGAACGAATAAAAAATAACTTATGACATATGGACGAAAAATGTTTTTCGGGCTATTTAGGTTAGCGACCGCATTACGTCTGAAATACTACATTTTTCGAGCTTATAACATAATTTACTATTTTAACGTTAAAATAGGGGAAATGATGTATCAAAATGGATACTTTTTTTTGTCGGTCACGAGATTATAGTTTCTTTTAAAATGAACTCTAATATTTACAACACAAAATATCCTTTAAACCACATTAGTTTAAAACTCGTCTGTCGCTTTCCCTCTATTGTGAGTTTGATTAAAGTATAGCGTAGTATATATTTAGATGAATTTCGCAAATGTTGAATACTTTCAAAACTGAAAAAGCCGCCCTTTGCAATAAATATCTCCGTAGAGTTAGGTACCCTGCAGATTAAGGGTATTTCAGCGGATAATCATATACAAATTCAAAGATTTTGTCTATTTTAATGGATTAACAAACAATATCTATAGGATGACTTTACTGATAAAAAAAAAATAACAAAAATCCATAAAGTCTAGGCTCACATGAAATTCCATAAAGAGCAGCTGCATAGCCTTATCACATCAAACTATATTTTTATTTCGTTCTATTGTCAAAAGTCTGTGTTTAGGAGATTATCGTTCATTTTAAAATGAACTCTAATATGTACATCACCATAAACTACCTCTTAAGCCGTCGTAAAAATACACTTTTCGATTTACCTCTATATTGATTTTCTAATATTAAATATCTACATTAGTCGAAATTCGCTCGCTAATACCTATGTATGCAAGGTTTCTTCAAAAAATGACAATTTTGTTGTTTAATGGCTTGAAAAAATGGAAAAAGGAGGTTTTTGCATCCATTTATTTCCAGATGAGTGTTAAAAATACTTATAAAACTCGGTATACCGAAGATCAAACATTAATGAGAGGGTTGAGTCCTGTTTGCCAAATCCTGATTTTTAATTTGACGTTGGCAACGGTACAATTTTTTAACATTTATCATAAGAGGCGTATATTTTTGGAGCTTAGATCTACCAGTTTATCCACGTCCCATTTATTGTTAGTGCTTTAGTAATTTTACTTTCCAATTATTTTTTACCAAAACGCGTAGTTGAAACAGTGTCTATATCAGACGATATAATAAATTTTAAGGATTAATTTGCTTACAAATACACTTTAATTTATTTAGGCTAAAGCAGCCAGACATATACTGGAACTACGAAAACCCTCTTACAATTTGGTTGCCTAGAGAAAATTTTGTAAAAAACATAGCTTTCTACACAAATGCTTGCACATTATGTACCTATCATTTTAAGATACCTGGCGACATCAATGTAAGCATTAACATAATGACGCAAGATATAGGTAGGTACTAGAATATTCAAGATTTCTATTAACGATACACTTCAGCATACATGCGAGATGTCATTAATGTCTACGGAAGGCAACAGACATACCAGCTATTTTTACATGGGATTCCATAGACTTGGACGCTTCTTGTTTAGAAATATTTGATGTCATCTTGAGGAGTTCCGTATTGAAGCATCAAACCTACCTGCCAAATAATTGACGAAATATGGGATATCATAAAATATGCCCCCCATCGAAGTAAATGATCCTATAAACCAGCTTCACAGACCGTAATTTGTGATGCTAACACGATTAATACGCAATAGAACAAGATTAAGAAACAAAATTTAAAGTAGCTCTTTATCACACGAAAATAATTAAATAATTTACGGTTACAGAACAATAATTATTTTAAAAAGCTGTATAACTAAATATATTATGTTATTAGGAATATTCTGTCTAAAGTAACAGCTAATCTTAGTCGAAAATGAGATCATATTATTGATTGTTGAATTCGTTAGGTATGAAATAAAATTAGAGATTTCGTATATTTTTTCACGATTAAAAAAGAATACCTCTATTTAGCTAAAAATGAAACGATTACAGTGGTAGATTAATTCACTTTACCAAGCATGTAAACTACTAATTTTGCAATAAATATCTTCTATATTTCTAGGTAGGTTTACTCGAAAATGTGGGGCTATTTTCATCAAAAATCCCGATACGAAATTGAAAAATTTGCCTATTTTTGTCGGTTTACAAAGTGATAGTGGAATATTGGTTTGATCAAAGAACAATAATTATTTTAAAAATGTTGTATAATTAACTAAATGTCGGTGTTATCAGGCAGGCAAGAAGTTATTTATCTGAATCTTATTTGTACCATTAGCGTTTATATACAAATGTTAGTGGTTTTCAAAAATTGATATCTCGGAAATTATTAGGTTTAGACTTATAATACGCTTATTAAAAAATAATGACTACTTTATGCAAAATTCAAAAATATTATAAGATGTAGGGTATCCCAGTAACTTAACCAAAGATTTTCGGTCTTCGTAAAGCTTTACACGTTTCTTCAGCGTACCAAACATTCACTTTTTTTAAATATTGACATCGGGTTAGGATTCTGAACATAGGATTAACATCACTCCAATAGTGAACATGTTGCGTTGTCACAGTTCCATTCGTTGAAAAGTAAACAAAACCGTTTGAGCTACGTGGGGAATAAATAAAGTTGGCTTGTTGAAAAATTTTAATATTTATTAAGGTAAAAGACTATAAATATATCGATACAACACTTTGGCATTTCTAATACTACAAACATGAATATCTAAAATGTGATATTTACAACCGTCAACTCTCTCTCCCTTCTCTAATTTTGGTACACCAATGCTGTCTTCTAAGTTTATAATATATGGCGTCCTGCAGTTTAATTCCGAAAATGTTTTAACTAAAAATTCCTCTTTAGCACATCCTTTAACGTAAATAATGTCTGCGTCTATCAGATTGTTGGATATGATATTATGTAGTTCCTTGTAATCGGTATCACCATAATTATAAAGGATACCATGATGATTTCCAAATAGATATTTGACTTGTTTCTTGCAAGCCTTACTTAAGATGTCGAATGGTTTAACTGGTTTAAAAAAGTAACTTTTCATACTATTCCCATCATAAATAGCCAATTCTTTCGCGCAAAATTCAGGTATGTTAAATCCTTGAATATCGACTACAACGAACTTCATTGTCTGAAGACTCAAGTATTTTTAAAAATTTTGTCCGACACATCACAAATTTTGCCTGACCCAGGAAGGAAATATGAAATTTTAACTAAGTAGCTCATAGTGTAGGATTTTTGATTGCTTACATAAATTTTAACTGTCTCTCTTATAGAACTAGAAACGTATTCCCCTAACGATTCAGTACAGACAAAAAGAGCGAAATAATAATTTTATTTAACCTGCTAAACAATAGGAAAGCAAGCTAAATAGACAAGATGATGGGTTTTGTTAGGAAACACAATGATTTTTTAGTGTCAAGGATGTTTTAGGCTCCGATATCATTAATATTTTCTGAATACTAAGGCTATATTACTTTCAAAAGCAGACTCGTTTGAGACGATTGGCGAATAAAGATGAATTGATCGTAAATAAAAATATAAGATCTATGTGCTAAGACTGTGAAATTATCGAAAAGTGGGGGTGTGCTTTTGAAATCGAACTTAAGAGCGATAAAAATATGAAAATATACTTGTTTGATTTGAGTCTTCAGACAATGAAGTTCGTTGTAGTCGATATTCAAGGATTTAACATACCTGAATTTTGCGCGAAAGAATTGGCTATTTATGATGGGAATAGTATGAAAAGTTACTTTTTTAAACCAGTTAAACCATTCGACATCTTAAGTAAGGCTTGCAAGAAACAAGTCAAATATCTATTTGGAAATCATCATGGTATCCTTTATAATTATGGTGATACCGATTACAAGGAACTACATAATATCATATCCAACAATCTGATAGACGCAGACATTATTTACGTTAAAGGATGTGCTAAAGAGGAATTTTTAGTTAAAACATTTTCGGAATTAAACTGCAGGACGCCATATATTATAAACTTAGAAGACAGCATTGGTGTACCAAAATTAGAGAAGGGAGAGAGAGTTGACGGTTGTAAATATCACATTTTAGATATTCATGTTTGTAGTATTAGAAATGCCAAAGTGTTGTATCGATATATTTATAGTCTTTTACCTTAATAAATATTAAAATTTTTCAACAAGCCAACTTTATTTATTCCCCACGTAGCTCAAACGGTTTTGTTTACTTTTCAACGAATGGAACTGTGACAACGCAACATGTTCACTATTGGAGTGATGTTAATCCTATGTTCAGAATCCTAACCCGATGTCAATATTTAAAAAAAGTGAATGTTTGGTACGCTGAAGAAACGTGTAAAGCTTTACGAAGACCGAAAATCTTTGGTTAAGTTACTGGGATACCCTACATCTTATAATATTTTTGAATTTTGCATAAAGTAGTCATTATTTTTTAATAAGCGTATTATAAGTCTAAACCTAATAATTTCCGAGATATCAATTTTTGAAAACCACTAACATTTGTATATAAACGCTAATGGTACAAATAAGATTCAGATAAATAACTTCTTGCCTGCCTGATAACACCGACATTTAGTTAATTATACAACATTTTTAAAATAATTATTGTTCTTTGATCAAACCAATATTCCACTATCACTTTGTAAACCGACAAAAATAGGCAAATTTTTCAATTTCGTATCGGGATTTTTGATGAAAATAGCCCCACATTTTCGAGTAAACCTACCTAGAAATATAGAAGATATTTATTGCAAAATTAGTAGTTTACATGCTTGGTAAAGTGAATTAATCTACCACTGTAATCGTTTCATTTTTAGCTAAATAGAGGTATTCTTTTTTAATCGTGAAAAAATATACGAAATCTCTAATTTTATTTCATACCTAACGAATTCAACAATCAATAATATGATCTCATTTTCGACTAAGATTAGCTGTTACTTTAGACAGAATATTCCTAATAACATAATATATTTAGTTATACAGCTTTTTAAAATAATTATTGTTCTGTAACCGTAAATTATTTAATTATTTTCGTGTGATAAAGAGCTACTTTAAATTTTGTTTCTTAATCTTGTTCTATTGCGTATTAATCGTGTTAGCATCACAAATTACGGTCTGTGAAGCTGGTTTATAGGATCATTTACTTCGATGGGGGGCATATTTTATGATATCCCATATTTCGTCAATTATTTGGCAGGTAGGTTTGATGCTTCAATACGGAACTCCTCAAGATGACATCAAATATTTCTAAACAAGAAGCGTCCAAGTCTATGGAATCCCATGTAAAAATAGCTGGTATGTCTGTTGCCTTCCGTAGACATTAATGACATCTCGCATGTATGCTGAAGTGTATCGTTAATAGAAATCTTGAATATTCTAGTACCTACCTATATCTTGCGTCATTATGTTAATGCTTACATTGATGTCGCCAGGTATCTTAAAATGATAGGTACATAATGTGCAAGCATTTGTGTAGAAAGCTATGTTTTTTACAAAATTTTCTCTAGGCAACCAAATTGTAATAGGGTTTTCGTAGTTCCAGTATATGTCTGGCTGCTTTAGCCTAAATAAATTAAAGTGTATTTGTAAGCAAATTAATCCTTAAAATTTATTATATCGTCTGATATAGACACTGTTTCAACTACGCGTTTTGGTAAAAAATAATTGGAAAGTAAAATTACTAAAGCACTAACAATAAATGGGACGTGGATAAACTGGTAGATCTAAGCTCCAAAAATATACGCCTCTTATGATAAATGTTAAAAAATTGTACCGTTGCCAACGTCAAATTAAAAATCAGGATTTGGCAAACAGGACTCAACCCTCTCATTAATGTTTGATCTTCGGTATACCGAGTTTTATAAGTATTTTTAACACTCATCTGGAAATAAATGGATGCAAAAACCTCCTTTTTCCATTTTTTCAAGCCATTAAACAACAAAATTGTCATTTTTTGAAGAAACCTTGCATACATAGGTATTAGCGAGCGAATTTCGACTAATGTAGATATTTAATATTAGAAAATCAATATAGAGGTAAATCGAAAAGTGTATTTTTACGACGGCTTAAGAGGTAGTTTATGGTGATGTACATATTAGAGTTCATTTTAAAATGAACGATAATCTCCTAAACACAGACTTTTGACAATAGAACGAAATAAAAATATAGTTTGATGTGATAAGGCTATGCAGCTGCTCTTTATGGAATTTCATGTGAGCCTAGACTTTATGGATTTTTGTTATTTTTTTTTTATCAGTAAAGTCATCCTATAGATATTGTTTGTTAATCCATTAAAATAGACAAAATCTTTGAATTTGTATATGATTATCCGCTGAAATACCCTTAATCTGCAGGGTACCTAACTCTACGGAGATATTTATTGCAAAGGGCGGCTTTTTCAGTTTTGAAAGTATTCAACATTTGCGAAATTCATCTAAATATATACTACGCTATACTTTAATCAAACTCACAATAGAGGGAAAGCGACAGACGAGTTTTAAACTAATGTGGTTTAAAGGATATTTTGTGTTGTAAATATTAGAGTTCATTTTAAAAGAAACTATAATCTCGTGACCGACAAAAAAAAGTATCCATTTTGATACATCATTTCCCCTATTTTAACGTTAAAATAGTAAATTATGTTATAAGCTCGAAAAATGTAGTATTTCAGACGTAATGCGGTCGCTAACCTAAATAGCCCGAAAAACATTTTTCGTCCATATGTCATAAGTTATTTTTTATTCGTTCTTGTTTTTAATGTGATTGAGAGTTGTAAAATAATGTAGAAATGAAGTGAACCTATACATTTCATCTTGCACGCTAATTTTTTGGTCTTAATGTTTGTTAGTTAACGATGAAATCTGTAATAGCGTCCGAAAAAAAAAATTTTTTTTTGACTAACATAAAAAGTGTTGTCTAGCTAGCAGGGCAATAATCAATACTTTATTGAGAAGGTTAGCTCTTCGTCTAAATATCTAATCTATAAATCGTCATTTTTTCCAACACAATCGGTTAAAAAGCATACAATTGTATGTGAACGTTTGTATAAAAACCATCGTGTTAAATCAGTTCTTATACCTGACTGACAACGCCGATCTTTAGCTTTTTTTTACTTTGTAAAATAAAAAGATTAGTTCTTACTATCAAAGAAATTAAATATGCAAGAGAAATAGGTCGAAAAGATTAATAATAATTTATTTATTCCTAAGTTATAAATCTTAACTACATCACTTTCTAAACCAAGAAAATAGATAATCTTCCTGCATTATTCCGTACTTAGATTTATTTTTCATGAAAATAGTCGAATCTATGATTTTCGTTCAAATCCATAAGGGACGCTTGTTTTGTATAGATGATTTATGATCTTATTTTCAACTAAAATACTTAACACTCAGTATACAATTTTCAGAAATGTCATGATTAAGAACGGTTCTAGTCATTTTATACAAGATTTCACATGATTTAACAAATTTAAAACATTTTTTTTAATTTTTACTAAATTCTAAACACTCAGTATACACTTTTAAGAAAATATGACGATTTGCGACTGTTTTAGTCATTTTTACAAAGTTTCACAGGGCTTAATAACGTTAAAACATTTTTTTTAATTTTTTACTAAATTCTAAACACTCAGTATACAATTTTCAGAAATGCCATGATTAAGAACGGTTCTAGTCATTTTATACAAGATTTCGCATGATTTAACAAATTTAAAACATTTTTTTTAATTTTTACTAAATTCTAAACACTCAGTATACACTTTTAAGAAAATAGGACGATTTGCGACTGTTTTAGTCATTTTTTACAAAGTTTCACAGGGCTTAATAACGTTAAAACATTTTTTTTAATTTTTTACTAAATTCTAAACACTCAGTATACAATTTTCAGAAATGTCATGATTAAGAACGGTTCTAGTCATTTTATACAAGATTTCACATGATTTAACAAATTTAAAACATTTTTTTTAATTTTTACTAAATTCTAAACACTCAGTATACACTTTTAAGAAAATAGGACGATTTGCGACTGTTTTAGTCATTTTTTACAAAGTTTCACAGGGCTTAATAACGTTAAAACATTTTTTTTAATTTTTACTAAATTCTAAACACTCAGTATACACTTTTAAGAAAATAGGACGATTTGCGACTGTTTTAGTCATTTTTTACAAAGTTTCACAGGGCTTAATAACGTTAAAACATTTTTTTTAATTTTTTACTAAATTCTAAACACTCAGTATACAATTTTCAGAAATGTCATGATTAAGAACGGTTCTAGTCATTTTATACAAGATTTCACATGATTTAACAAATTTAAAACATTTTTTTTAATTTTTACTAAATTCTAAACACTCAGTATACACTTTTAAGAAAATAGGACGATTTGCGACTGTTTTAGTCATTTTTTACAAAGTTTCACAGGGCTTAATAACGTTAAAACATTTTTTTTAATTTTTTACTAAATTCTAAACACTCAGTATACAATTTTCAGAAATGCCATGATTAAGAACGGTTCTAGTCATTTTATACAAGATTTCGCATGATTTAACAAATTTAAAACATTTTTTTTAATTTTTACTAAATTCTAAACACTCAGTATACACTTTTAAGAAAATAGGACGATTTGCGACTGTTTTAGTCATTTTTTACAAAGTTTCACAGGGCTTAATAACGTTAAAACATTTTTTTTAATTTTTTACTAAATTCTAAACACTCAGTAAACAATTTTCAGAAATGACATGATTAAGAACGGTTCTAGTCATTTTATACAAGATTTCACATGATTTAACAAATTTAAAACATTTTTTTAATTTTTACTAAATTCTAAACACTCAGTATATCATTTTCAGAAAATAATACAATTCTGTACAGTTTTACAAATTTTCACAGGTCTTAATAACATTAAAACATTTTTTTAATTTTTTACTAAATTCTAAACACTCAGTATACAATTTTCAGAAATGACACGATTTAGAACAGTTTTTACAGATATTTACAAAGTCTTAATAACATTATATTAATAATTATCTAACATAATGTATACAATTTCAAGAAATAGTAGATTTTTAATCCATGTACAAAATTCAAGAATCTAAAATACAATTAAATGTAGGCTTTTTTAATTGGCATCTCAGGCAAATTATTTCCCCCAAAATTATCTAAAAAAGATATACCAAAAACATTCTAAAGCGGTTTTTTACCTCTATAAGTATGCAGGCCGATCCGACCCTTGTCGGTTTTATTACCCGCATAAATTAACACAGTAGAGGAATATGGACAGAGTTCTGGGGCAGCGGCGTTTCACTAAAGCTTTGGTTTCCTACAAAGCGGTACCGCAAAAGAGTGGCCGTAATTTGACGGCGAGCTTTGCCGCGACAAAAGCGTGTATGTACTTGCAAATCGGAGTGTGTTCCTCCAGAGCGTTCGGCGCAAAAAAATACGGCACCGTATTTTCTGAAGCGGACGCTCTGTACGTTGGGATAGTGCAAGCATGATTTTTGACGGTGCGCCAGTGTAGTGATTGTATGTTTTAATTATAATATTTGGAAATTAATTGGTCTAGCGAACAAGATAAAATTTTAATCGAGTTTTTTTTACTATATCGCTTTAACAGCGGCGTTTCACTAAGGTTAAATCATAAAAAGTCGGGTTTTATCTCGGGTCAGTTCATAAATATTCAGGTTCAAATTAGGGTTAGATGAGAAGCCGCCTCGCAAAAGCATCCGGGTTAGGTCGTAAAAAGTCGGGTTTTATCTCGGGTCAGTTCATAAATATTAAGGTTCAAATTAGGGTTAGATAAGAAGCCGCCTCGCGAAAGCATCCGGGTTAGGTCGTAAAAAAGTCGGGGTTTTATCTCGGGTCAGTTCATAAATATTAAGGTTCAAATTAGGGTTAGATAAGAAGCCGCCTCACGAAAGCACTTGGGTTAGGTCGTAAAAAGTCGGGTTTAATTTCGGGTTATTTTGTAAACAGCACCACCGAACCACCCGGGTTAGGTTATAAAACGCACCACCGAACCGCCCGGGTTAGGTCGTAAATCGCACCACCGCACCACTTGGGTTAGATCATAAAACGCACCACCGAACCACCCGGGTTAGGTCATAAAACGCACCACCGAACCACCCGGGTTAGTTGCACCACCAGCACCACCAGCACCACCTGGCCCAGAACTGTCCGTTTTCCTCTACTGACGGCTATTTCTGCTGAGCAGAAATCAGCTGACAATTACCACAGGAAATCTAACAGAACAAAAAGCCATTAATTCTTTTTATTAATGGTAATGGTCTACTACAAAGCCTTTTTCTGTTTATTATTGGATGCCCCAATAAAATAACAACAAAATACTAATCCGAGCAAGATTCAAATCGACGCTACTGATTGATTTTAGGAATGTATCGCACTTCATAACGCCGACTTTTATCTCCAGTATTTTGTATCAAAAAGTTAACGCATTTCGAAATCAATAATTTTTTTAAAGTTAAAAGTTTTAGGCCAATTAAAAAGTAAATGTTAAATTTTGTTTATATTTTAATGCAGCCCTACACTTCATTTGTCTACGTAATCTTTAAGTATTATTATTTGTGGTGTTAAGTGCTTACGTATTAAAGCCTGACAAATACAATAAGTAGGTACTTACTTTGTACTTGCAATCACATATTAATTGCACTTATATATTATATAGTCGATGTCAGCTAAAACTGAAACTATTCTATTTGGCTTTTGCTTTAATATGAATACATTTTCTTTATCATAATATTATCAACACCTAACTTGGGTTCTGTTTTCTCTCGGTATCCAACCAAAAATTCTCTCACTTCTTCGTATGCTGTCGAGGTTATTCCTGAGACCCCTGAGGGATTCTACAGTTTAATATAGGCTATACAAACCATGCAAGACTCAGTCACACGACCACCCAGTTTGCACCCTCAAGGTTTTGCGCGACTCTAAGCATGCTTCTCCGAGGAAATAATAGGGCAACACGGTATTCGCTCGGTGGTCCTTGAGATCGAGGTCCTTCTTTCCATAGAATTAATTAATTACTTAACTATATCCCATAGTTTAATCTAAGTTTCGCTTAAATTTACTAGGCCTTTTCTAGGGATTGCCCCATTGGCTGTATGGGTCACAGTCCGCCCCTGCTTTCATACAGGGCCTAATTTAGACTTTCAGGGCCTTGAGGTTGGTAGGGAGTAATGAAAACAAATATTAGAGCAAAAGACTGCTTTAATAGTAAATAATTTTCGTACACATATGTTGTCAACAAAACTTCACGAGATTTTTGAGAACACACAATATCAATAGGTGCACCAATCAATCATAAATTAGGTAAAATCTATTAGCTGATGGTGATGCGGGCTTTCAACTGGTGGAGGCTCTGGGACTTAGCTGGTCCGTGCTTCTATATTATCCATATGGGTTCCCTACAAATCACCGGCCCTTAGAAAAAGTATATATATATATAAGTATATGATACAGTACGATCACAGCACTTGTAAAGTTCCAGATAAAATATAATTTTAATCACTTGTTTTTTTTTGCAATTTAAAAGTTTAATCTAATATTAAACATAAACAACACCCAACTTGTTCCTATCACACTCCAGAGGTGATAGAGGGTTTCATATTTAACAGTATTACTCTTTAAGCAGTAAACTTAGGTATGTTCCTGTAGTGACTAGGTGTATGATACAATAAAAATCCTTCTCAGAAAAATAGGATACCAACTTAATTTTTTGACAATAGCTCAGTGTGATGGTTTCATTAGAGCCTAGCATCAAGATGCACTCCAGGGAACTTAACATTGTCAGGAAGCTGCATCATCAAGCTTTAGGTACTGATATTAAAAAATAGTCAGTTAGCAGCCCAAAGTTTTCTGCTGTGTTTCAAGTAACCACCCCTGCAACTTCGTTCTCAGTGCAGGAAATTGTAACGTCATCTGCAAAGAAAGTAAGTGATTTGATATGCCAATATTATAGATGAGGAATAAGAGTAGCCTCAAAAAGGGGTCCCTGAGCAACTGAGGAAATATTAAAATTAAACTACAGCATTAAAGGCGAAGATAATGACTTTAAAATTATTTTTGACCATTATTTTTGTATTTTTAAATATAATCTAGATTGCTTTATTTTCTTAAACATACACATTTCTCCAACGCAATTTAAAAACTTAAAACTAACCTCATTTCCTATTGAACATAAAAGCTAGATTTAGAGTTTGACGGTGGCTGGTACTAGTCGCCGTTTGACGGGTAGGTGGAGATAAACAAATTGGCCTACCGTTTTTCCTATTTATAAATTTCTGTTCAGGTGTTGTTTGATGGTGTCTTGATGGTCGAGATCTCAGACGAACAAATGAACAAAGTTTCTTTTCGCTGTTGGGAATATAAGCAATCATGTCGGACTGTCGGAGAGTGCTGTCACGTGGCTCAACAGCTGGACGTACGTCACATAATGATTCTTTTTTGGACTAGTACCTATAAACCTTTATCTATATGGACTAGTATTTGTGGTTTGAACAGTCAGCGACTTCGCATCCATAATCCATGGTAATTAAACCTAAATTAAAGACAAAAGTTAAAATAGAGTGTTTCATTTGAGTAAGCTAACACAAGTAACCTCCTATGCCCAATGGTAATGCGACCGTCAAATTATAAATCCTATTTTTCACCGGCCACCAACAGACTGTCAAACGTCGACCAGTACCAGCCACCGTCAAACTTTAAAATTAATAAGTAGAGTTTAAGTGCAATAGAGTATTAAGCTGTATTTAATAGAGCTTAAAACTCTATTGCACATAGCCTACCATTACGTCGTTGTGGCTTGTGACTGTGTCCTGTGGTGGTGTTAAAATTAAGATATAGTTCATGCAAAATAATTTCCAATGCACGTCATCAATTAGCTGATAATTGTAAATCCGTAAGAAAACATGAGGAAATTAAATCTGGGCAAGAAATATTAAAACTTCATGCGATATTAAATGTACTACAAACTTAAAGTATTCTTCTTTGACACGAACCCACTTATAGCAAATATTTTGTTTATTTAAGCTTCTAAAAATTATTATAATTTGAATTTTGTTGGCCGACAGTTGGCAACACAACAGTGAACGGAGCGGTGGCGCCAGCACGTTCGTTGGCCTGTTTTGACGTTTCACGCAAAACTAACCTTAATTGTTCTGTGGTTTCGTTCATATAATTTCTATTTTTTAACAAAAAATGCAGATCTCAGAAAGAGAACATGTATTAAATAGACTGAACTTCCAACCCATTATTATTGAAGTAAATGAAACGAGTGATTCAAGTGATTTGGAGGATGATTGAAGATCCATCTTTGTATAATAATTTTTATTATTCAAATGGCCAAAGCATATTATTATATAAAAAAGTAACAATAAAATTACATGACTATTCCAATATAATTTAGGTATATATTGTCATCCTGAAAGATTTTACAAATAAAGTAAATAAGTTTGTGTTTATTTTTGTAAATTTATCATGTTTTTATGGAAAAACAAAACCGCTGGAATTCCCTCACTCGGTTATTTTGGTTACAAGCTGACAACACTGCCGATAACTGACGTCACTCAAAGGGTATGACGTGCATTGGAAATTATTTTGCAAAGAGTATAGCTTGTTACTGAGGTTGACAGTGTCAACTGTCACCAAAACTCGCTTAGGTAATATGAACTACTTATATCGGGTTAGCATTGAAATTCAGACGAACTTGGTGCTAATTAAGTTCGTCAACTTTTTAGTCTCAATTTCGCGATCCAAAAGTTTCAAGCACCTTGCATAATTATGACATCGCGTCTCTCTGGGAAATATAAAGAGAATTTTCGTATATGAGGCGAAATTTAATTTTCCAGAAGAAACAAGTTAAATTTAGTACTTGCCAAGATTAAAGAAAACTCATCACGCTGAGGAATATCCTAATGCCCGCTTTATATATTTGCGGATTATGCGGCTGCCTTAAGTATAGCATAAACCGTCGTTATGGCTCGGCGGTAATTGTCTTGGCCTTAAATATGTGTTGTTTTAAATGGCGGACTCGGGTTTAGAGGCCGCCAGGATAAGAAATTTTCTTTTTATTTTAGTTCCCGACTCTGCTTTTTATGTAAATGAGTTGGTGTATTTAAAATTTGCTCCCAAATTGCTGAGAGTGTTGTCGTCAACATGCTGGGCATATTCACGCAAAATGCTTGATCTTCCCATTTTACTGCATAATCTTCAAAAGCTGCTAGAAAACGCCAAATACCTATTAGTTGGCAAAATCAGTGCTTTAATTGTAATATACAGAGTGGCAAAAAAGTCGCGCGTAATGCCTGTAACTTTTGAATTACCTCGTATACGAAAAACTGACCTTTATGAAAGTTGTTCAGTAAATTATTCCCCACATTTCTACCTGCATGAATTTTTTCTGGTCTTTTCTGGTTTGGTTTCCATAGAGACTAACTTACTTTTTTTAAATGGACAACTAAATCGTGAAAACTTAGAATTTTTTGTATTTCAAATTTTTATTTATTTAAAATTGTAACAAACTTTATACATAATAACAAAATAAATAGCCTAGAAAATTGAACAACTTAACATCGGAATAAAAAACAAGTGAAACCTTTTCAGTGGATCAGGTGTTCAAAATGACCACCATTTTCTGCTAAGCAGAGCGCCAGTCGATCCCTGAACCCGTCTACAACGTTTAAAATGAAGTCCTCTGGAATGGCCCGAATTTCAGCACTAATCCTGACTTTTAAAGATTCTAAGTCATTTGGACGGTTAACGTAGACTTTGTTCTTTAAGTGTCCCCACAAAAAGAAGCCGAGCGGGGTTAAGTCCGGGGATCGCGCTGGCCAGTCAATAGCACCCCTTCTGCCTATCCAACGTCCCGGAAATTGTTCGCTTATGTATTGTCTAACATTTGCCGCATAATGCGCAGGTGATCCATCTTGTTGAAACCATACCTGTTTGTTTATGCCATTATTTACACCCGCTTAAACAATTCGGCAAGAAGGAATTATGTGATTCCTGAGGAGGTCCAAATATTTTTCGCCATTCAAATTACCATTTATGAAAAAAGGTCCCACAATATGTCTACCAACTATGCCCGCCCAAACATTAACTTTTTTGAGCCTCTGAGTATGACCTTCCTGGAATCAGTGAGTATTCTCAGCAGGCCAATAACGATAATTGTGTCTATTAACAATGTCATTTAAATGGAAAGTAGCTTCATCAGAGAATGCGAAGTTATTATCGTTATTGCATCTTTCCATCATCAGCTCACAAAATTCAGCTCTTCCATCAAAATCGTCCTCGTTTAACTCGTGCACCAACTTTATCTTGTGGGGATGAAACTTCTCCTGCTTAAACAAATCCTTCACTGACTGATGAGACACATTAAAATCCATTGCCATTGGCCTGGATGATTGTGTTGGATTTTCATGTATTGAGAGCATGATATCCAAAGCTTTGTCTCCCCCGGTTGCTGTTTTAGGTCGACCTGATCTAGCGGCTTCCCTAACACTGCCTGTTTCTCGAAATTTCTTTATCACTCGACACACCGTTGACTGACTTATTGGAGGCCTATTTGGATATAATTCATTGAAAAGTTGACAAACCTGATCTTGCGATCTCTTCATATTTCCGTAACCGCTTATTATTAAAATTTTAACTCGTTGTTTCTCATTCAGATGAACCAAAGTGTAAACAAATTAGAAATCAGACAACAGAAAATTAAACAGGAACTCAAAATTGACACCTCTTAGGTCACTGTCATGAAAACACCTTGACTCAACTTGTAGGTATTAGGTAGGAATAATTACAATTAGGAAGTTTTTCATTTTGAGCTGTCATTATCTCGGAAACGCCTTGCAGATAGGTGAAAACTTGAAATTCAAATAGTTCAGAGTTTTCCCAGTAGAATCCAAATATGCAATCATGTGCAGGGTGTTCTATTTAAAAAAAGTAAGTTAGTCTCTATGGCAAGCAAACAAATGGATGAGAGAAATGGACGATGAATACAAAAATAGAGACTAGGAGTGAAAGCAAAATAGTTTGAGGTTAGGGGACGGATATATGATCGGCGGATGGGACAGACGGACGAAAAAGGAAATTAATGAAATCTACAACAAACTAAAGGTGAGCGAAGTGGTGAAAGCTAAAAGACTACACTGGTTAGAGCACTTAAAAGGATAAGCGTGAGCGGAACCGTCAAAGAGATAAAATGGAAAACCACGGCATATAGGAGAATAAAGACCTAGACGGACATGGAAAGAGATTGTTGCGGCACATCTCTAAGAGAAGAAAGTACAATTAACCTAAACGCCTAATATATTATTAAAGAGGAAAGAAAAATCCAAAATTCTTCACAAATATTTAATATCTCGCTCTACGCGTTTCGGTTTCTTTAGCCATTTTCAAGAGCTGTATAATATAAACACAAACTTTACATTAAGGACACAGACAAGCTCACAATGGAGAGCACAGGTTAACTCTAATATATTATACAAAAATAACTTTTAATTAGAATGCTTCCCCCGTGTTATATGAATTACTAGTTACGCCTATGGAAAGCGTCCAATTGGTAGCAGCCCTAATTGTTAGGCGCTGAAGCCATCTTAAATACCTGATCCCGCAAATAAAGCAAGAAACACTGAATTATCAGTAGTTCAGCGAAATCCCAGCCTGGCTTATGACTGTTCCAAAAAGGAAATTACCTGACGTTTGGGCTGGCACACAATTTACTGCATATTACGTTTCTCCCTCACGTTAATGCTCCTTCTGTACCGTTTCCCGTCTTTTCAATTCATCCTAACTACCCATTCAAATTACAAAGTTGATACTATGTGCATAGCATTACCGCCCTGGCTGCCGTCGCTTGGTTTCCCGATTGAATAACAAGAAACTATTCAATTCTAGGTCTTTTATTGGACTGTAACAGCGTCGAGCTGGCTTGAAAAATTTGTCTGTAGGGGGTCGATGGCCCAAATAGCCCAGGAAATTCATATTTAAAGATGAAAATTGAATTATTTTAAGCAATGCTGTATGCAATAAGCTTTTTTAAAACAGAGTTTGCTGAAGAACTTGTTTAAAAAATGGATCTACTAAGTACAGTAGCGTATGAATAATTTTTATACTCCGAACAATCTAATTGTGTGAAATGATACTTATAACCCGAACTCCTGTCTTGGTTAATCCAAACTTTACCGATCTATCATTGCCAGTCTCACATACGCATTCAGTGGAATTCATTTGTTCCTAAAATAGGTGTCGCGCGTCGCATCTCGTGTGCTTATTTCTTTGATTTCTATTTCGATAAAGGTTAAGCTTTTCCGAAAAGGGTCTATCAATTTTCTGTTCGGATTATCCAGACATTACTTTACTTAGAATAGGTGGCTTAAAATGGACGGTTTACAAAGCAGCTCGTTTAGAATAGAAATAAACTGAACAGTGATATACAAATTGTTTAAAACAGACCTTGCTAAACAAGGTGTTTTTCAATGGATTTAACACAAGATCTCTTCTAAATATACATTACTTTAAAGAAACTACTCCTAGACAGTAACTGGTTAGTATTAAAACTAATCTAAACTGAACTGAAATTTTCAGCGGTTAAAATTCCTAAATAGTTTTAAAACAACCAAATGTCAGAACTTACACTTAACTTAAGCAAACAGTGTTGCGGTATTTAAGTACACCGATCCCACACTGAATTCCCACCAGTAGAAAAACAAAGCTAATGGACTAGCGTCTAGAGACAGGAATATCACTCTTGCTTCCTGGCTTCTTGGCTTCCTGGCTTCCGCATGCGCATGCGTAACAGCCTCGGAAGCATTTAGCTCGATACGCTGGCTTTTATTCTACGGTTACTAGATTAACCAAAGTCTGTAAGCAATTCAGTGGAGCTGTGGATATAGCATCAAATTAAACACCCTTAGAGGCCTCTGGCCGGAACGCGAGTTACGTGATCTAGTACTTAAACATTTTCACCATTTTAAGGGTCAGGCCAACGACCCGCCGGGGCTGCGCCCCCGGTATTATAGGCAACTGGGTAGGGTGGAGAACCCGGTGTGGGAGCGCAGCTCCCACACCGGGGGAGACTAGCTCCAGGGGCCTAAGCCAAACAAAAGTTAGGTGTGATGTAACTTGTTATTAGAATAATAAAGAGCCCTTTAAAATTGAAATTGAAATTGGGTTTGGTGCCATAGGTCCCGGGTTCGATTCCCGTTTCGGGCACTTTTTCTTTATGACTTTTTTTTAGTTTTTTTATCTCTTTTATTTTTTTTTAAGTAGATCCACTCAAAAAGGGCTGGTAAATAATTGGCCGGTGAACTTGAAAAAGGCGAATATGAACAAAAAAGGTGGATTAGATGCCGTGTTAGCGCTGTTTAACCAATATAAGTCTATAATTATTACAATTTTTTTATATCTAGCATATACCGAATTGCAACCAAAAAGGTGGATTAGATGCCGTGTTAGCGCCTGTTTAACCAATAAAGTCTATAATTATTAGTTACAGCATTATGTGCGCATGCGGAAGCCAGGAAGCCAAGAAGCCAGGAAGCAAGAGTGATATTCCTGTCTGTAGACGCCAGTAGCTAATGGCCGAGCAATCTAAAAATGTCCGCGGTATGCAGCTTCAAAATTCCTTTCGTGGATGCTTTACTCTACTCATACGTAGTGTGTCGGATTTCTACGATTTTTTGAAATCCTAAAATTTACGTTTATCTTGTACAAGCCGTCTGACCAATCTTGTAAAGAAGAAAGATGTTTGTCCCTTTTTTTCCGTCAGACTCAATCCTTGGACGCGTTTCGCCGTATTACGGCTCCACGGCAAGGCTATAGAGTCTGACGAAAAGGAAAGGGACCTTACAGTGTTTTCAACACATAATGTATATAAACAGATGCGAGATGGCGTGGCGTGGCGACATCTCGTAGCAATCGAGCTATCCACCTAACCAGACCAGCGAGGTCTTAGAGAAGACCAAACGCTGGAATGGATCCCGCATCTTGTAAAGGTTCTGTTATTATATCTTCTCTGTCCAGGATACCTCATCGCGTATATTCTTGATGCTATTGTTGAGTTCTGGTAGCATTAAAAATAAACGGCTAGCATATTAAATATTATTTCATTGGGAATTTTCATTGTTTTAAGCTTTATTGCAATACCACAACAACGACAAAGAATGGCGTCGGATAAATAAGCCTTAGTGACAACTACAGGTGTTTTGTTTAATTTTTGCATTACCAGGCCTACTTACCTAACACGCAAGGCAAAAAGTTTTTTCCCAAAATATTCTTGTATATCTTGTATATCTTGGAATAGGATTAGGATATCGACTTGCGGTTTTCACTAAATTCCTTATTTTTTTATCCTCTTTCCATATTAATGTAAAAAAATACCTCACTACATTTGAAATCTCCTAGGAAAATGGGAAAATTGTTGACTTGTTGAAATAGTGCCCCCTAGCGGTGACAAAATTATTTAGTTTTGTTATTTTTACTATGAATTTTATTAAACAGGAAAAGCTCTTTTAAATGATGCCAAAATCATTGAAATCGGTTAAAAAACAAGAAAGTTGAATGACATTTGTTAATAGCATGTTTGAACCTTCCCCCATCCCTTATTTGAAGAGTAATGGCAAAAGGTCCCAAACTAAATTTTTTCATAATCTCATCAAGATTTCAAATATTGTGTTTTTAGGATACCATTAGTATGTCTTTTTGGAGATAAGCACAGAATTATGTTTTCGAGTGTTCGTTGCGCCACCCTAGCGGACGACTATCAAACATAAAAATTATTTCCAGCAATTTTTTATGGCCTATTTCCATTCCAGCCATAGTTTCGGTTTTATTTTTGCCTTTTCAATTGCCCGGTTTTCAAACCATTCCATGTATATATCTACTATCAACATTCAAAACCTCCGTTTTGACTTGCTTTTAATGTGTTTAAAAAACAGTAATTTTTGTGCAACTTTCCCCGCATGTTGTATAGGTAATCATAGAAACACGTTCTGATGGCACCATTGCGACCAAAGCACAGGACAAAGCCATCTTACTGGCGGAACTATTCTCTTCACATTCAACGGTGAATTTTCAAGGAAAAACTCCACCAAACATTCCCCCTGTGAAATCGAGAATACCGAAGATTATTTTCCGGCAGCGCCATATTAAACGAATCTTGAGGAGTCTTGACACCAAAAAAGCTTTTGGTCCTGAAGAAATTCCATGCACTCATCGTAATTAAGATATGCGCTGACGAATTGACACCGGAATTTTGTAGGCTTGTTAACTTATCTTACAAAAAAGGAATATTTCCTTCTTGCTGGAAAACTGCGCGAGTCCAGCCCATACCCAAAAACGGCAAAAAGACCTTCCCAAACAACTATCGTCCGGCCAGTCGCATTGCTTTCGGTTATATCAAAAGTAATGGAGAAGGCTATCAACGAGAAAGTATTAAAGTACCTGGAAGGCTTCAACATTATTAGTGACCACCAGTTTGGATTTCGTAAGTCTAGATCAACAGGAGACTTTCTTGCTTATGTTACTCACGTTTGGAACAACGCAATAGAACATCATGGGGAGTTCCGGGCGGTAGCACTGGACATTTCCAAGGCCTTTGACCGAGTACGGCATGAGGGGCTCCTAACTAAAGTGAGAGCATATGGAATGCCGGTTTAATTTTGTTCATGGGTGTCAAACTTTCTTAAATACCGTTCTCTGCGAGTGGCGATGGACGGATTTCTTTCAGACACATTTAACATCAACGCCGGAGTCCTTCAAGTTTCTATATTGTCGCCCACCCTCTTTTTACTACTTATATATTAACGGTTTTTGAAAAAAACCTGTATATAGCTTCGCTGACGACAGCACACATAAATAGGAAAAATGTTTATTGATGGAATATTAAAAAAGCTTTTTGCACCGATTATTTCCGCATAATGATTAAACTCCCCAAAATTGTACTTGCAACTGCAATAAAAAATAGGTCTGGAGCTCCACCGCTAAATAACCTAAACTCGATTTGGAAAGCTCGCAATGAAAATCATGCCATGGTTTATTGCTGTGCATGGCAATGATAATACAAATTCCAAAGACAGTAACTGTTTTCTCTGTTGTACACAGTAAAAAATTGAGTGTTAAATTTAACACTCAATGGTGGTACATATAGGATCACACTAAATAGGGTATATTAACCAATCAGTATATCTGGTAAAAAAGACATTTTTGAATGGTTTTTTCTACTTTTTGATGAGTGTTAATTCTTCTAATTTATGGCTAGGTACATTTACACTATCTTGTGTAAATTAAACTCACGGATTGTAAACCTATCCTTTCAGGGTGTAAAAGAAATAATGAGAGATGTAAGTAAACCATTTTTTATGGTAATTTGTAATTAATTAGTGTAAATATCATATTATTGTAGTGTAAATTTTATTTTATTTGGGTGTGACTTTACTATAGTGAGTGTAATAAAATAATCTACCCAGGGCTAGAATACTTTCCACTTTGTTTAAGTAATTTAATCCCGTATCAAACTAACCGGGCGTTTACAATTAAAATGTAAAAAATTATGCATTCAAGATGTTTTACGTTATTAACCTCTACTTAGTTTGATACATTATGATTAAATGACTTAATCAAAGCCGAAAGTAGTAGCCCCTAATATATATAAATCTTCAGATCGCTTGGAAAAGGTTTGTTATATGACTGAAAATATTTATCGTTTATTTATAAACAAAATGATGGTTACAACAGAACTGGAAAATCCTGTGATTTTTTTACACTTATTATTATAACTAGTTGAACAAAATGACACACCTATTATAGAGTTTAACAATTTAGTAAAATAGACATATATATCTACGTTTAATGTACCTCATTGTTAAGCTTAACAAAACAAATAACATAATAAATATATGTATACTTAGAACACTAAACAACTAAATAAAAGTATGCTTCGGAACAATATAAAAGATAAAAATGACGAGTATTATATTAACCGTATATTTATTTAGAGATCTATGAAGTAAAATATGTAGGTAGGTACCTAAGTCTTTATACATATAAAAGGTAAACTGTAACAACGTAAATACCTACATAGTTTCTTAAAAATGGCGTACTTATTAGTAAGGTTTCTATTAAATTTTGTTAATATACTTACCCCATTTAACAAGATCCTCATAAGGCACTCTCATTTGGCACTTTACAGAACTTTGCTTTGTTTCTATATTTTAACTTAAATATAACATTATTCTATATTTCGTTCAAAGAGCACAATCAGACTGACTTGAAAGTTAAATTTGCACGTAGCATTGGCGTCATGTGACAATTCCTAGAATTTTACACCACTTGTTGCCGCCTGTCTTTTCGGTAACACGGGGTTAGGTATTTTTACCGGGGGCCGTGTAATAAAACGATTAAATAATAAGTTTTACACTCAATGTGTTAAAATAACCTTCTAGCGGGGTTTATTTACACGCTAATATGGTGTTATTAATGGTCATTGTATTTAATTTTCCTGATATAGCGTAAAATGGAATAAATAACACCCATTCAACAATATTAACTTGTTAGAGAGTTAAATTAATAGGCAAATTTAATACAACAACTTTGGTCCCATATGAGTGTAAAAATGTGGCAAATTATGTTGATCCGGGTGTTAAGATTAATAGTTAACACTACTTTTTTTTTACCACTCCTGAAATGTTTTTTACCAGGTGGATATTTTTACTGTGTACAGACACAGGCACAGGTATGAATGGATTAATACAAACTTTTCTCTTTTGAATTTCTTTTTTTTGCGCCAAAAAGAAATATATAAAATTTAACTTTTCGCCTTAAGAATACAAAACTAGTTAGATTGAAATACCCGAGTGTGCGAAATTTTCCAAGTCGCTGTTATCCACTGCCAATGGCGTCAAACATTTGAATTCACGCATAACTTTTCGGCGCGGGGGAATTTCCCTAAAGATATAAAGTGATGCCGACAAAGGGCTAATATCAGCCTCTATCTTTCGCCTCCCTGGAGATACGAATATTCAAGCCATTTTGGTGATTTGCACGTTATCGACAGGCTATTTGACGATGGAAATGAAATCTCTAAATCTAGGACGGATTTGAACATCAGATTCTCTTTTAACTATAGTGAGGAAACAAGGACGCAGGGGCGTGCACGTATGGTATTTTTTCCGGGGCTTTGTGCAATTAAAAAAACCTTCCCTCAGGTCAGGTTAGTTTGAGTTAGTTTAATTTTCTTCCCAGTTTCTAGTCACAATTCTTGTAAAGATTTTTAAAATTCATATTTTTCTCTATCTAAGGATATATATTATATATATGCACATATTTTTTAAAATGTATGCAGAATATATGCAACAAAGACGTTAATATGCAATTAATATGCGGTAATAAAACAACTAAATTTTAGTATTCTAAATTAAATTTTCATTTAATTAGGGGACTAAGTATTGAATAAAGATAAATTTAAGTTATAATACACTTTATTAAATCAGTTAACACCTAATACAGTTTTTAATATCAAACTTATACTGATATTAATTTGAAAAATTATAAAACGCACCAGTGTGCTTCAAGGTTTTGAACCAAAAAATTGTGGCGTCTATCAGTAAGGACATGTTTGTAAAAGATAAACGATCTGTCTGCATCTACTGAAGTTATGGGGCAAAATTTTAATTTCGGAAGTAAGGCAGGTTCAATAGCTAAATTATTTACAGTTTTCCCTGACATTATGTTTACGACCTGCCTTAAAATCTCGAAACCTGTGTTTCTTTCTATTAAATTTCTAATTTTGCCACTATTGTTTTTCCTACCTCACCTCGTATATGGTTGCAATTTTGTACATATGTTTCTATTATATCCATCGACTCTGGTAGACTTGTACACGATTCCTCTAGTTGCAAAATACTGTCTGCTATAAATGCATAGTTACACTAAATATTATACATTAACTGTTGTTCCACTTTAGCACTTTGAAATATTTCTTTAGACTTTAGGATGCACTGTGAATCATCACCAGACTTTTGTGGAATTAAGTCTTTCAATTTTTGGAAATTATCTGCATAAAATATTGCCGCACGAATCCAGGTGTCCCATCTGGTCACAACAGGCTCAGGTGGTAATGGTACTCCGGGAAGATTCTCCTTGTAAAATTGTACTCTTAATGAGGTCTTTATGAATATCTTTTTTACATTTGCTATTAGGTCATTGACCAACGGAAAGGAAACTCTAATAGTTTCCGCAACACTATTTAATCCGTGAGCTAAGCAAGTTACATGGATCAAATTTTCATAAAATATTTTTAAATTCTGTCCTGCCTTTATCATATACGGCACAGCATCGGACAACAGGACAAGAATTTTATCTGTAGGAACTGAATTCGGCAAAAAAAAATGTGTTAAGGTTTCTTGAATAGAACGTGTAACTGTGAGGTTCTTTGTTTTTCCACTTCTGTTATGGCTATAAGGTAAGCTTTTTCAGATCCTTCTTCTGTGAGTTTTCCGATCATTAAATTAACTATATAACAACCGCACGAATCAGTTGTTTCGTCGACGACAATATTCATATAGTTACCTCCAATTTCTTTAGTTATTTCATCTAGCACGGTACCAAATACCTTTCCAACGACATTTTTTCTTAATGTTGATTCATCTGGAGCATTACATTTTGTATATTTTTGCAGGAAGGCCTTAACTTGCGGGTTGCTTAACTTGTTTAAAGGAATATTAGCAGCCAAGAACGTTTTACATATATCTTCGTTAAATTATGACTGCTCATGGTTTCCGTTTTTAAAAATCTCAAATGACTGCTTCAGCGTTGACTGTATGGGATCAGACTTCATCTTGCTAACCTTAGCAATGGGAGACGGCGTCTTAATGTGTTGGCCTATTTGAAATTTCTTTGAGTTGGAAACAATTTTTGAACAAGACTTGCAAAAAACATGGTCGCCGTCCAAAGCAAGTTCTGGGCAAGGCTTAATCCACGAAATACATCGTATTTTCGACATAATCACCGTTTTCACTTTCACTTTCTCTGCGTTTACAATACTAACTGCGGCTACGACAAACGACAACCTCAATAATACTGACAAACTGTAACAAATGTGAGCAAATAAATAATTATAGAAGGTATAGATAAAGAAATTCTAGTTAAAACATCTGGTCAGAAATACCCACCCACTAATGGAATTTCTCAATAGAAGAATAATAGTTTATTTTATTAGTTTATTACTTTATTAATTAGCCTATTTATTGCCCTCTTATCTTCAGAACCCGACAGTACAGAAATCCCAAAACATTCTTAGATGTGCAATAGTTCTTAAAATATGCATTTTTTCCTTTAAAATCACAAAATATGCAAAAAATGCATAAAATCCGGTCCTTACTAATCATATTTTGATCTGTGCCTTAGACGCTGCTTATGCTTAATACTGACTTAAACAACATCAAATAATATATCCCTTTGATTTGCTGAGCAGTCTCGCATTTCCCAAAGGATCCCTCCGATGCTTGACTGCATACTCTGAGATATTTTTGTGTAAATAAACTTGCAATAAAACTAACATATAACTCCATGCCATTGATTTTCTTCTGCTTAAATAAACGTTTCGGAGTTATGAAAAATAAATCTGTAAGGTAAATATAACCTCCTTGAGAAGTCGATGTTTGAGCTTTTATTTTATTTTCCTTTTGGCAACGAATACTACGAAAAGAAATCGTCGCTAAGTAGAATTTTTGTAAGTTATTGAGCATAATTAAACCCAACTTATCTGCCAATGTTTTAAGTAACTAGGGGAGAAGCTGGTACAATTTAATAGACCTGCGATATAAATCAGTAAGTATTTCTTTTCTAAATAAAAATATTACTTCTTTAAACTTGCGCAGGCTTCAGATCGGCTTGATGTCTTCGACACTGGAGCAAGTTAAGGTTGTTTCAAGTTCACAAATGTGTCCTTAATGTTAGAAAACAGTTATGCGAGCGGAATATTATCCTCTTCTTTGAAGTCGTCAATATTATCTGTATAACACATAAATCCGGCTTTCATAAAACATTTTTTTGTTGTCACTGGGGACAGATTGCGCCAGGCCACCGAAACCCATATCAAGGCGTTGGTTATATATAGTAATATTATTTTCGATTTCTTGAAGAAGACAACCACTGTCTATACATGTTAAAAGCCCCTTAATAAGGTAGCTTCTGTAGATCATTTTAAAATTCTGACTAATGCCTTGGTCGAAAGGTTGGCAATGTGAGGTAGTATTAAGTAGTAACTTAGCATGACATCGAAATTACAAGCATCATTGTCTCACTATTTTTATTGTATAAGTCTACGTCCAAGCATGTTTCACATGCACTCTGGCAGCTGCAGCTCCTAATCATGACTTGCAGTTCATAATAAAACTTTGTGATTATAAATCAATAGATGTTGAAATATCTGAAACAGCATTATACATAAATTTCATAATCATTTATGGCATTTAACTCCAGAGTCTGCTGCAATGGCTTTTTTCGATGAAATTTTTCGAATGAAAAAAAAAATGGTCATTAAATTAAATAGTAGATGTTGATGATGAAAATTTTTTGAAACGTACATGTAAAATATATGAAAACCTTGATGATCTAGACATTGATTTCTTTATGTCATCTCAATATTACGAGTTTCTCAAAATATTAGAGATAAATAGTGATTTTTTTAATAACTGATCCATGAGACTAGAATTCAAATGCTAATTATAATAAAAGATTGGAATTAGTTAAAAACCTAAAAAAAGTTGTTAATCATATAGCAGAGAGGACCATAAAACTAATAGAAGGATACAGTAACATATTAACTAAAAGCGAATATCAAAAACAATTTATAGTAATAAAGCCAAACACGTTAGAACTAATAGACGAAACGATTCATTCATAATTTCCTTAAAAGTATCGACTATTATTGTTTTAAAATAATTGGCGAGTGCGAGAGAGAAAGGCAGATCTCTTAGACCCGATCGGCAACATTGTAAACCGTCCCTTGGTTTTGCTCGCCAGTGGTGTAGAGGTTAAAACCATCATATATGAAAATAATACAATAATTTTTACTCGTTTACTGTTATGTAGCTACCATGAGTTATTTGGCAATATAAGTATAACAAAACTTTTTTCAATGTGCATAAAAGTTTTAATAAAAATAGTGCCAATGCTTTCTATAAAACAATAACCTAACCATACTTACCGATAAGATGATAAACTTGGATTAAAATGATCCACTTTTTTACACACTACACAGGCATGAAACATGATTGTTTATTTCTACACTAATGTTTAGACAAATACACAAAGAAATCAAGAATACACTGCAAAAAGGGCACAAAAACCCGAACTAGCTGTTATGACAGACTGCCAACATCGCAATCGCTATTGTTGTTCTTAAAATCTCTCCGGTTGTAAAATCGTATTACAATGTTGCCGTAGTGCCTGAGATATATAACAATAATGAGTAATGGCAGATGTAGCCTTTAAGCGACATCACCTGGCCCGTCTAACAAAAATCAGTCAGAAACGGAGAAGCAAACTCTTGCAAAAACCCGGCGAGCCGGTATTCTCACAGTAGTCGCCGCTAGGAGCGCAGCATTAAAAGCCAATTCGGTATACGGACCGAGTACCAACAATTAGAATTCTAAAGGTTAGTTGCTTTCCTTCGCCGGATTCATCTCCAGACGTGTTTTGCTGTATAACAGCTCGTCAGTGGAGCTATAGGATCCGACGGAGAAAAGCAACTATAAAGAGTCTACTTGACCCTGAAAGATGGATGAGTAATGGCAGATGTAGCCTTTAAGCGACATCTAGTGGAAATCAAATGCATCACCTGGCTCGTCTAACAAAAATCAGTCAGAAACGGAGAAGCAAACTCCTGCTAAAACCCGGGGTGCCGGATATCGGCTGATTCGCCACATATTTTCTTGAAGGTAATATCGTGCCGACGACGGAATTTCTCTAACCATTCATTTGATGCATTTGATGCATAACATTATCTAGTCCTAGGCATTATGCAGATTCGAGGGCTTGTGCTTGAATTATGGACCCGGATATTGGTAAGTGCTTGTTTCGTGCCTTACAAAACCAGTTAAAAACAACGTTTAATAAAATTTGTGGTGTAAAATCGTAGTAACTTTTTGTCTTCAGTTATAATCGATTATGGTTATATAACCACTTAATTGCTGCATTAATCAAAACCACAATAAACTAATTAAGGTTTATAGAGGATTTTATATCTTTTAAGTTTTGTGGTAGACATATCTTTGGGTTTTATGGGAGTTTTAAAATATGGTTTTTAAGTACTCCTTACGATCAAGCAATAAAACGAATAACTCTTAAGTAGTCTTACCCTTAATATATGTTATCATAAATACTATTTACTTTGGACGATAATTGGTAAAGGCTCCTTGAAACCTAAAAGTTTTTTGGTAGCTTTAGTAAGCTAAGTTAAAACCTTTTGGTTTTTACAAAGCACCTATAAATCCTTTGGTTCCCCCACTTACGCCTTTAAACCTTGAGAGAGGGGGCATATAACGCATAGTAACACACACGAAATCACGAAATAAATATTTTTTTAGGTTATGTGATCTAAGTACATTTTTATTAGCGGTTATCAGAGTCAAATCTTAAGTATTTTAAAAAAGAGTAGTAAGGCTGGGTAATGTCTTACAGGTTCTAAAATTGTAATAAAGTGGAGCAATTGGAATTTAACAAAACCTTTTGCTTTATAAAAATATTTCACAAACCCACAAATTCTCTTCAATAACCTTTCTTTGGATTTTTATCTGTGGGGACACCTGAGAAACTTGGTGTATTCCACTCCGGTCGGCACTAGGGAGGAACTTTTACAGAGAATCACGTTTCATTGTGATATGATAAGGCCTAAGGCTGGGTTATTGCGGCGGGTACAGTCTCAATTCATCTTGAGTGTATCAGACTTCACGGAAACCATGCTGAACCCTCTTATGAAGTTTATCAATAATTTCGTTAAGGTGCCTCCTATTACATCAAATTTAATAATATTCATTTAATATTTGGTATTTTATCAGATTAAACAACTTAAAATGAAACTTTTCTGTTGTTTAAATTACTTTCGTATCAGATTTTGTTGTCGAGAAACAAAATAGAAATCATGGTTCTTTTTATTAAAAATCAACCATGAATTTTTTTATTATTTGTTTTCTCAAAAACGGTTCCTTTTATCGACAATAAACAATAGTACCTTTTTTAGTCTACGGTGCAAGCTACCCAGCTTTATTTTTTTAAAGTTTTTATCATACAGGGTGTTAAAAACTTAAAACTAGTGTCCATCACATTAAATTTGTATTAAATTATATTAAGTAGGTACTTTGAACGTTATTTAAGAAAAACCGATTTCCACCGGCGTTCTTCCGTAGTGCTGTAAGAAAAAAGATTTATAAAAACTTCTTATTTTTTCATGTTCTATCTGAATCCGAGAGATTTCCCATATTTTCCCGGACACCCTGATACGTAACAGTTCCACAATCACATTGGCCGCGAGCCGCCAAAATCGTGAAAATGTTCGGTAGATTTTGGGCAAAGTTCGCTGTGCGGTGCATCGCGTCGCCTTGACAACTTGACAACGTAAATGTTTGTATTTACAAAGGCAATCTTAAATGTCAACATTATTAATTTGAATATTATTTTAGTTACTTTGTATTTTTTTTTTTTTTACTAGTAGTAGAATTGAGACTTTGATTGACCAGTAACCAAAAAACTATACATAGGTCGTAATAGCGACACGCTTATCATCTGTCATGTTAGAGGGTTAGAGCTCAGTTCTACCCCTTACTTTTTTTGTCGTTCGCTTGCCTCCTACTTTTTTTGCGGTAAATCGCGGATACTACAAGTCCGAGCACGCCTGTTTTAAACGAATTTTAAACGAATTGATTGAAAATATTGACATTGAGTTTACGTTATACGTTCGTGTATTAATTAGTGTATGTGCGGATTTCTAATTTCTTGTGAATGTGTAATGACTTTTTAAGTTCTTCGATGTAGTGCGTTAATTGAGGACGTGAGGGTAAGTTTACTAAATTTAATTTAATTTAATCCTAGATTAACCTACTAATCTGGGATATTATACTCCGACTTTTAAAAATGGAAGTCAAGAAAAGGTGTGTAAGAAACTGGCACGATATCGTTGAGTTTGTTATTAAATTTAACTTTACTACAGTAAAATCTCTCAATAGCGACCACCCTCGGGGAATATTTGTAGACGTGTGCGAGCGGAATATTATCTTCTTTTTCGAAGTCGTCAATAATATCTGTATTACAAATAAATCCGGCTTTCATAAAACATTTTTTTATTTTCACTGGGGACAAATTGCGCCAGGCCACCGAAATCCGTATCAAGGCGTTGGTTATGGCAATATTATTTTCGATTTCTTGATGAGGACAACCACTGTTTATACATGTTAAAAGCCTCTTAATAAGGTAGCTTCTGTAGAGCGTTTTAAAATTCTGAGTAATGCCTTGGTCCAAAGGTTGGCAATGTGAGGTAGTATTAGGGGGAAGAAAAATAAGTTTGACATTATCCAGTGTAATTTTGGGATGAGACGTTGCATTATCCAGAAACAATACCACTCCACTATTCTGCTTCTTCATCTTGGTATCAAACCTGTGAAGCCATGTTCTCATGATGTCTGCTGTCATTCACGCTTTTTTGTTCGAGACCCATTGATTGGAGAGGTAACTTATCGATATGTGCGCTCTTAAAACTGGATTTATAAACTCGAAAAGTTGGCGAGGTTGAGGTTCAGTCGGCGTTGGAAATAAGAGTTCAATTTAAACTAAAGGGAACACTCAGTTTCATTTATAAACTCAGTTCGTGCAAAGTTCGTAAGTTTCGAAAAGTTCTCGTGTAGTTCGAGATAACCAATTTTTATGTTCGGAGTTCAAGAGGTTCGTTTTGACCAATGAAGAAGCTATTTTAATTTTGGTTACAGCAAAATGTCAAATCTCAAAAATTTCAACCAATCAAACAGCAACTTTTCGAACTTTGCTTTTCGAGTTTATAAATCCAGCTTAAAGCATCGAGGATTTTGCTTTTGCCTATTTTAAGTGGTCCTTTCTTCTCACCTTTAATATTTGCACTAAATAGAATTGTAAATCGTTGTTTTGCTGTTTTTTCTTTCCAGTACACTCGTCATCTTTGCAAATTATGTTTTTGTTGGCAATATACGATAGTAGAGATCTGTCTCATCTGCATTAAATACTTTCCATGGGGCAAAAAACATCGATGTTAGTTTCGATGTTTTTTTAACAACATCGATGTTTATTTTAAACATCACAACATCGAAATAAAATCTCACCTTAACCTCCGAACGATGTAGTAATCAACTAATATAAAATACATATATAAATAAAAAAATTGTCACATAATATACAGGGTTGTCCGTATATGTATATAGTGACTGGCATAAAGTTGGACACATATGGAAAAAAAAATTATTGGTGGAATATTGAAAAAACTTTTTATGCCGATTATCTCTGCATAATGGAAAACCTAAAAATTTATTTTGACACTTGTCATGTGACTACTCGCTTGGCGGGAAAATTGAAAAAAATATATTTTTTCACGAGAAGTGGTATTATATGACGAGATATCGAAAAAAATTATTTGAAAAACTACCATAAGTGTGTTATATTTTTTAAATCAGCTGTTCTTGGAGATTACAGATCTGAACTAAAATATAGGGGTTTCCATTTAAAAAATCGTAGATAATGTCATATCTACTGCATGAGTTACCCTGTATTATAAATTTATAAGTTAAAATATGCGCAATTAAAAATTATTATATACGTGTCCGAGGATTTTTACAAAATGTTTTTAGATATGTTAACGATATATAAAAAAATGGACTGTAATTTTTATCTGGTAATCTATATTATTTAAAAACAACTTGGAAACGACAAAAAAACATATAAAATACAATTTCAAAAAAGTCCGTCTTTTTCTGTCAGTCGTTACCATCGATACTTCAATAATGTCTTATTGTTGGGGCGCGTAACGCGGCCTTCACGATTACTTTTACGTAATGGGTAAAATTGGCCCGAACATTCCGCCGACCTTGAAGAACCTTAGTCTCTTCGAAATATCATAAATTATACTGTTTATTTAATGTTACTTTTGATTGTCAAGAACATCATTTTTTAAATTTAGTCACTCGATCGGTAAGACACATACACTATGGACTGATCGTCTAAATACCCCTGCAGTCGATTGAATGTCTACTACTCGCAGTATGTTGTCACTACCAGGGAAGAGTCCAACGATTCTACCCTATTGCCAATTTAAAGTCACAGCATTTTCACATTTGACTAACACCAAACTTCCAAGTTTAAGCAATTGTCCTGACTGCTGCTTCCATTTGTTGGGCTGCTGCAATTCACAAACATATTCCTTTTGCCAACGTATCCAAAATTTCTGTATAATAGATTGCAGTTGCTCATAAAATTTAAGTCGGTTCTGTGGAATTTCTATGAAATTGTGCTCAGGAAGGGCAGTATAAGTTCTTCCAATCATAAAGTGGGCTGGAGTCAATGCGCTGAAGTCCTCAGGGTCCGAGGAAAGAGGAGCCAAAGGACGACTATTGAGGATAGCTTCAATTTGACATAGTATAGTGGCAAAATCCTCAAAAGTATACGTATTTTCGCCTAATACCCGTTTAAGATGGTGTTTAACACTTTTAATTCCGGATTCCCAAATTCCGCCAAAATTAGGAGCACGCGCTGGTATAAAATGCCAACAAATACGTTGAAGAGCTAATGCTTCAGTTATATATTCAGAGTTTGATTTTAAAAACACGAAAATTTTAGACAGCTCGTTATTGGTACCAACAAAATTTAAACCATTATCGCTAAAAATATTAGCAGGTTTACCCCGTCGACTAATAAAACGCCTTAAAGTGGCTAAAAACGCATCTGCACTTAATCCGAACACTAATTCTATGTGTACAGCCTTGGTACACATACATACAAATAGACAAATATATGCCTTAGTAATTTTGGAACCACGGGTTTTACGATCTTTAATATAAAATGGTCCCCCATAGTCAACTCCAACATTCAAGAATGGCAAATAGATATTGGTACGTACATCGGGTAAGTTTTCCATTAAATAATTGGTATTGGATGGTTTAGCCTTAAAACTATACAGCTTCTTACTATTTTTCTACAAAGGTTACGCCCACCAATGGGCCAAAATCTTTCCCTTAAAGAACATAACAACATTTGACTTCCGCAATGTAATAAGCGTTTATGCTCTTGTCTTAGAATAAGTTCGGTAAAAATATTAGATCTTGGCAATAAAATGGGATGTTTCTTGTCAAATCCAAAAGAAGAATTTTTAAGCCTACCACCAACCCTTATTAAATTATCGTGTAAAAATGAATTAAGTGATAAAATTTTACTTCTTTTATTTAAGGATTTTCCTTTACTTAAACAAATATATTCTTCGGAGAAACATTCCTTCTGTACTGTAGCAAGTATTAAATTGAGTGCATTATCTAATTCATTAGGATGTAAAGCCTCAAACTTTCTTTGATCTTTTTTACATTTAACATTATTAAAAAATCGATAAATATAAGCCAAAATTCATTGAATTTTGGTAAGCGATGAAAACTTATTCAGAAGCATATTAATAATATTCTCATTAAATACTTATGTCGCAGCACTACATGAAATCTTTTGTTCGGGAGCATCCAGACCATCAGGAATAACATTTAAGCGCCACTGCTCATTTTCAATAAGTAACCAGTCTGGTCCAAACCACCATAAATTATTACTCTTTAAAAGATCTGAAGTAGTACCACGTGATAGTAGATCAGCAGGATTATATTCCGATGCGACATGAAACTAGTCATTAGGATCTGTCAGCCCTTGAATTTCGCTAACTCTATTAGCAACAAACGTCTTCCATCTGGTAGGTTCATTTTTGATCCAATACAGCGTTATCATTGAATCGGACCAAAAATATTTTTTATTAAAATCAATTTTTATAGACATACAAGCCTTTTGAGCAAGGTTTGCCAATAAAACCGCTCCACATAATTCTAATCGTGGAAGACTAACCTGCTTTAAAGGTGCAACCCGAGATTTACACAACAAATTTGATAAAATCTTGCCAGATGAAAGTATACATCTTATATATAAACACGCGTCATAAGCCCGCTGACTACTGTCTGAAAATCCATGCAATTCTATATTTACATATTCAGAAAAACAAACCTTTCGAGGAATATTAAAAGTATTAATCATAGGTAAGTCCTTTAGGAATTTGTACCATTGATTATGCATCTCAGCTGGCACGACATCATCCCAATTAATCTTTAATTTCCATAATTCTTGTATAATAATTTTACCGACAATAACTATAGGGCCAAGTAAACCTAAAGGATCGAAAATTTGACAAATAACTGACAAAATGGTTCGTTTTGTGACAACATTTTCATTTGGATTAATGTTTATTACATATTGTATCATATCAGCATTTGAATTCCAATAAACGCCCAAAGTTTTATTTTGTTCGCCTTCACCAATATGTAAAACACTCACATCCAAATTATTATTAATTTTAAAATCTTTAAGCATCTCTTGCTTGTTGCAAAGCCATTTTCTCAGTTCAAAACCTGCTGTCGATAAAATATGTGATACCTCTTGTTGTATTTTTACAAGCTCTGCTACTGTATCAGCACCAGTTAGCAAATCGTCCATATAAAAATCTTTTAAAATTACCTGACTTGCCATCGGATACTTTAAACTATTTTCATTGGCTAACTCTACAAGACATCTTATAGCCAAATAAGGGGCAGATGCAGTACCATATGTAACAGTCTGTAGCTCGTAACATTCTAACTCTTCCGAAGATTCCTGTCTCCAAAATATTTTTAAATACTTAGTATGTTCCTTATTCATTTGCACTTGTCGGTACATCTTAGATACATCAGCGGTCACAACAAAATTATATTTTCTAAATCTCAACAAAATATCAAATATATCTTGCTGTAATCTTGGTCCACAACGTTGAACATCATTAAGACTTAATCCCGACGATGACTTAGCTGATGCATCGAAGACAACCCGACATCGTGTAGTCAAACTATTTTCTTTTATAATTGCGTAATGTGGTAAATAAAACATAGATTATTAAATAATGAATTTGTTCCATACTTTATGTACATACACAGTTGGTTATGTGATGCGGATTAAGAATTGCGAAGCGAAAAATTATAAAGCGCCAACCATGTTCCAATTCACCTTTCAGATGAATCACCTGGTGAATTTGAAACATGGTTAGCACTTTTTAATCAGATAGTGAATTTTCAATTTTTCAATTTTTACTTTTACACTTTTCTTTATTGAGAAAAATAATAATATTTTTTTTTTAATTCACTGGTGTTTTGGTGTGCCCTAACAGGTTAGTAAACAATTTTTTTAAAAATTTTCAAAATTGACAGAAAACGGTATACTGCATAATTACCGTAACTTTTTTTTTGATCGTGTTCGATTAAAATAGGAAGAGATAAAATTTTCCGCTATGGTGATAATTTCACTATAAGTATCGCACCCTAATTTCGGAACACCCTGTATAGGACACCTAATGTAGGTACTTATTTATACCTATACTATCATAACTTCTATTTTTTTACTAGCGCCAGGACCAACACGTTCCATCTCTTATTTTAAACGTCTTTAAGCGTTTCGTTTATGGCCAGTATTATATTTTTCCAGTTACAAAGCGCTCGCCGTATTTCGCTCGACTTTTCTAATAAAACCGATCATATTATGTTCGGTACGAAAGTTCCATCGTTTTATTGACTACAATAACTTATTTTATAGCTTCGGAACACGTGATGCTCTTGTGAGAGTTCACCAACAAAGTATACGGGATTCTGGAACGGGAACTCGGCTTGCCTTTAGGAAACTGATAGTGATGATTTAATGCTCCCGGATAATATTTTCAATATTGAATACTATAAATAAATGACTGTTGAAAATAGTTTTAAAATCTTCATTTCTTCTGCAGCAATTTCGTTTTTGTCTACTATTTTAAATATTTGCACTGAACAGATGTATGATAATAGCTATTTATGCCATCAGTTACGAAATGCCTAATTTTGTGTAACGCGTGAGATTTTTGCGGAACGAACGAAGTGAGTTTCGCAAAAACTCACAAGTTACACAAAATTTCATTTCGTAACGTATTGCATACAAGATTTTTTCTAATTTTGAAGAAAGTAATAAAAAAATAAAATTTAATATAATTGATAAAGATTTGGAAAACATAAATTTAGTTTTTCTAATTTTGACATATAACTGATGACATAAATAGCTATTGTTGCTGTTACTTCATGTTAGTTGTCAGTTTGACATTTTGTAAAAAAGTCTAGACGGAAGGTTTTTATCGAGATTGATATATTTTTAAAAAATGAGTCATTCAAGTTCTGAAGAGCTACCAAGCGATATTGAAGAGGCAGCAGGTAATGCTCTATTATCAGTAATTCCCAAAAAGTCAAAGGCAGTTTATGATTTGGCATACGAAAAATTTGTTACGTGGTGTGATGAGAAGAAAATTAAACATGTTAATGAGAAAGTTTTACTTGCATATTTTGAGGGTAAGAAAGATCTAAAAGTTTCCACAATATGGACACTTTACTCAATGTTAAGGTCTGAACTAAATCTGAGAAGGAATATTGATATTAAAAAATATACAAATTTGGTAGCATATATTAAAAGGCGGGTACAGTGCTAAAAAGTCAAAAGTTTTTATTAAAAAAGATTTTGCCAAATTTTTATTGGAAGCTGATGACAAAGAATACTTAATGGCTAAGGTTGCAATGATAATTGGAATGGCAGGAGCATGCAGAAAAGCAGAATTAACATTTCTTCCAGTTGAAAATGTTATAGACGAAGGAAGCCATTTTCGTGTTGATATCCCACCTTCAAAAACAAAAGTTATACGGCAGTGTGCAATTACCACTGGAGACATTGAAAATACGAATCTTGTTGAAATATTAAGAAAATATATTAAGTTGCGTCCCCAGATTCTTAAACACAACAGATATTTTGTAAAATATGCGAATAGAAAATGTACCAGAAATCCTGTGGGAATTAACACATTTAGCAGTCTGCCAAAAGTTATTGCACAATTTCTTGGTCTTTCAAATCCTGTTCTATATACTGGCCACTGCTTCAGAAGAAGCTCTGCCACTTTCCTAGCAGACAGTGGCGCTGATCTTTTAAAATTAAAGAGGCACGGAGGTTGGAAATCTAGCTCTGTTGCGGAGGGATATGTTGAAAATTCCATGAATAATAAAAAATTTATAGCGCAAGAAATATTTAGTGAAACATCTAATGCAATGTGCGTCGCTTCCCAAATAACAGCAAGTTCGATCAATGAAAAAAATATGTCGTCGGGAATTAATTTGAATAATTGCAATAATTGTGTTATCAATATTTATAATAATTAATTAATTTATAATTTATGTTTTTAACTTGTATTATAACAGTTTAATAAATAGAATAATTCTTTTTGTCACTAATTTTGAAATACATTTTTCGTCACCAATTGCATAAAATTTTACTTTATGCAACTAGCACAAATTACCGAAATAAATTTAGATACGTAAGCTGGGCGTTCCCGCCAAACATTAATATTTTGTTTGGATCGCATTTCGTAGATGGCGCCGGTAGTGGCATCGCTCAATTTGGTTTAGTTAAGCTCGTATAGAGAGCACCACGTTCATTTGCGATCGAGAAGAACCACCCTCCCAAATTTCGTTGTTGTCAAAAATTTGAAGTGTATTGTCAATTTTTTATTCTCAATATTCTTTTAAGTCGTGTTGAATTTTATTGCCGTTTGTGATCGTTCGGTCTCTGTGTGTACTATTAGCGTGTTTTTTGATAGTTGTTTTGACTTTTTGTTTAGTTTCAGTGTGTTTTCGGTTTGTTTAGTTAAAGTTCGCGTATTTATTTTGCGTTATGGAAGACTACGCACCTCCGTTAAAACCTAAAAAATGTTGCGTTCCAAACTGTTTAAATAAACATGGCATGCGACACCGCTTGCCAAAATAATTTTTGATCATAAAAATAATGTTTTAATTATTACCTATTTCGCTTTATTTTAGTCAGCTGTATTTTTTTAAATAGGTATGTAAGTATTGCTTGGTTTAAATTATTCTTTTTTTGCTGCTTTCTATTGGAGCTCTTAGATATACGTTACTTGTTACTTTACCAACAAGGTATTTACTCCAAACTTAAAATAAGAGTTACAAATAACGTGTATCCCTGAACTAAAAATAAAAGCAGAAAAAAATTAATATTTAAGCCAAGGAATATTTTAAATTTTAAAGCGGCACCAATACCCACCGATGAAACAGATTTTATCAAAAGTTGGTAAAACAGTATTCTTTATTTTTACCCATAGTTGCCCCAACAGATTCCTTTCTTTCTCGCGTGTTTGGGATCGCAAATACTAGGACATCAGCGCCAATTAGTTTTTGACAGTTCTAAGAGTCCAGTTGCGTATCTAAATTTATTTCGGTGATTTGTGGCAACTAGTTACAAAAAGTAAGACATTTCATAATGTCAATCAGTTTTAAAAAGTGTCACTTTATATGTCAAAATTAGAAAAATTATTTAATTTCATGTTCATTTTTCTCTTATTTCTACGCAAAAAGATAAGTTTGAGAAAATGTAAATGACATATTCTTTATTCATGACAATGACATTATGAAGTGTCACATTTTTGGTCATGACTGAAGGGCAGAATATAGTAGTAGTAGTAGTAACAAGATTTATTTTAGCAATACTGCTACAATATTATAAATTCTAGTTTTTTTAACAATAATTAAAACATTTAAAATTACAATTTTATGCACCAAAAATATTTTTAAATAAATTTTATCAGATATTTTGTTTTCTAAGTAATGATATTTTTAAGGATTTTTTAAGTTTACTTAAGGAATTTTGTTTCTTAATTAAAGAATCTAAATTGTTATATTCGCGAAGTCCTTTAAAAAAGATTGATTTATATGTCAAATTTTTTGTCACTTTCCCTAAACAAAAGTTTTGATTGTTTCTGGTTTGATAGTTATAATTTTCAAAGTTTTGCGTTATAAAGTCTTTTAAATGAGATAGTAATAAATTATTTTGAATTTTATAAATAAAAATACAAACTAGGAAAAATATTAAATTTCTTATATTCAAACATTTAAGTTTATTTAACATATAATTTATCTTTGTGTATTTATCAACACTTATTATTATTCTCATCGCCTTATTTTGTAAAATTTGAAGTCTACTAAAAATCCCTTCATTTGCAGTATATACAATTGTAGAGCAATACAAATAATGAGGTAAAATTATTGTGTTATATTTTGTTTTTCTTGAAAATAAAGGTAAATTTGTACTTACTCTTTTGAAATAATTAATTTTTTTTCCAATTTTAGATATAGTGTTTTCAAAATGAGCATCAAATTTTAATTTAGAATCCATTATTATCCCTAAATATTTAAAAGACTGAACTCTTTCTAATTTTTGGTCATCTATAAAAATATTTATATTTTCCTAATTTATATTATTTCCTATTGCCATAAATTTCGTTTCAGAAATATTTAATTTCAATTTATTTACTTTTAGCCAGTTTTATACCAATTTTAATTCAGAATTTAGACTATCTATGCAACTTAAAATATTTTTATCTTTTACGTATATTATATTATTGAAATAAAATGCATATTTTCCGCAAATTGTTATTTTATTAGAATATTTTTATGTTTTCGGCTTTATCAAAAAATTAAAAACGCCCGGTCATGAAAACTCGTAGACTCATAGGTTTGATGTTCAGTCCGGCACTTGTTTCAGGGATTTTCCAATCTGAAGATAATTATATAATAATTAATATTTACATTTTGGTTATACACAAGGTATTTATTGGGGGTTTCCGGGGTTTGCAGGTACATTGTTAGAGGTTATTTATTATCATTTATTAATGCCTTATTATTACCTGCTTAACAAACTGTATTTATATCGGGTTGTAATACGTACTTCTGTTTTAGTTTCTCGAAAGATTTCAGTATATCACTAAATAGCTTAATTAATTCCCTATATTTGCCTTGGTTTAAAGATTACTCAGATTGATCGTGACCCCTATATGCTAATTATTATTGATGTGTGATGTGTGATTGTTTTTAACAAAAGTTTTAGCTGGCTGTAGGTGTGCTCCTTTGAAATATCATCGTTTATATATATTCCTGATACCAATTTTCTGAAAATGTAAAATTACTCCCCTTGACTCGCGTGAATAAGTGAAACGAAGTTCCACATTTGAAACCTAAAATATATTGAACAGGATAACTTCTTACCTCAGTTATAAAGCAAATTGATGTAGATACATAATACAACATATCGTCTATTCTGTGATTGACATGCCGACACTGCCGCCCCTGAAAAGCCGCCCCTGTTCTACTGTATATATTGGAGAAACGACATGTGTTGTATACTTTTAATTTAAAATATTAGATTCAACCACCATTGCACGTCTCTACTTTTGATGAACAATATTCTAGAAGACTAAAATTTTGATTTGATGACAACTGAAATTACACTTTTGTAATGCCCTAGGTAATGTGCTTAATTTACAATTTCAAAAAATGAATAATCGTAATATTTAAAATTATTATCCGCACAAAAAAGGCTATACATTATCTGTCAATTTTCTGCCAGTCGAACAAAGTACGCTTTTTCTTTTTTTCTTCTTTTCAATCATTGCAAACTGAAATTCCCATTTAAAGGAATAATGGAAAAAGCAACACGATTACTCCATTTAGACTTTTTAAATTATGGTGTTTATAACTGTCAAGTTTGACAGGTGGGATTTTCTTTTCTCTTTTAAATACCGGGCGGCAAAAAATGAAGATTGATTAAAACGGTCTACAGACACTGAATGTAAAATAGGCCGGTAAACATGCGTAAATGTTTAGGGATATTTAGGCCAATTTTATCAATGTTCTGTTAACACCAACTAGGAGATAATTTCCAAGAATACCATTGTAGGAACAATAAGTTATCGCTAACCGGACAGTAATAAAATGGGCCTTAGAAATGATTACTGCTGGTGTTTTGGCTCACCTTGGTTTTAACGTTGTGGTCCGAATTAATCTAAACGTTCCCAATTTATGTATAGCCAATAAGATTACGTTATTCCTGGTATTAACTAGTTGAAAATTAAAGAATATAATTTTTTTGAAATAATTTCAGGCATTACCCTGTTCTTGACGCCTCTGTCCGACTTCCAGAAACTGAACAATAAAACCCTCAATATCTGTGATTTTACTGATTCTGATCCTATAACGTATACTACTCGCAAATAATCCTAAAGCTCCTGAAGCATCAGATAATATTATTTTCTTGTGTCCAAATATAACCAGTATATAAAATGCCCTTTCAGCACTTCTTTAGATTGGACCTTTTCGATTCTCGGGGTGTAATATAACATGTGAGTGGAATAAAAACCAATCATTGAACCGTTGCGTTGCTAAATGTTTCGTTCAATGCGGTAGACCGAAAAATATCGATACAAAAAACTTTCCTTGTGTGATATTATTATTGTGGATATATACAGGATACATGTGTTGCAAAGTTACATTTAGGGAAAGCATTTCCATTCATAGAAGTGAATAAAAAGTAACGAAATTGTTTAAACTAGAAGTAAAATAAACAAAAGTTCAAAGTTCGGTTAGGTGGTTATATCGGGCCCTCGATTCGGTGAGCCATGTTCTCAAGTCGTATATCACCATCTTCCCCCACCAGTGGCGTAGCTAGAATTTTACGTTGCGGGGGCCCCGAGTGCTGCATTTCGTTTATGTCTACTATTCTAATCTTATCGGTGATCCGACTATACAGGGTGTACCAAATTAAGTGCGCACCATTGCTAACTTTTTTATTATTGGAGATACAAAGTCGGTTAAATTAGCAAAGTAGTAGAATTTTTTCTGTTAATTAAAATGGTAAAAGCAGAAGAACAATTGGACATAACGTTTCTGAATAAATGAGGAGAATGTATTTTTTAAATGGCACACCCTGTATATTCTTTCCCGAAACGTTTGCAAATCGTATACGAAATAAAAAAGTTCGTATGTAATATTGGCCTAAAATTGAAAAAAACCGCAAGACAGCCATGGAAATAAAAATGGTTTGCCTTTGACGTTTTCATCGAGACTACCATGAAAACAAAAACGAATTAACTAAAGTGTCCTCGTCTTGGGTATCCATTATTGTTAACGAAGTCAAAATTTTCGTAGTTTTGCGTTAAGTTATCTAGTTTTTGCTTTTAAGTATTACAAAATGGTGTTCACGCATTTAGAACATTGCGATATGTTAGAAGCGTATCTTGCTTGCAGAAAAAATAGTGTACTAGCACTCGAGCAATACGGTCAAATGTATCCTGAACGTGAGCAACTAGACAGAAGGTACTTTCTAAGGATGCATAAAAAATTTAGAAGTAACGGAAGAGTTTTTATAAAGACAAGGACTAGAAAACAGTTTATAATAAGTGAACAAGTAGAAGTAAATGTATTGGCATATTGGTTTCAGTTTATTTACAATTTGGAGGATTTTAAAAAAACATAAGTTTGTACCTTATAAGTACCGACCAGTGCAAACATTATTACCTGGTGCCACTGAGAGAAGACTCATTTTTTGCCAATGGTTACAAGATATGTGTTGGCAAAGTCCTAACTTTTTAAAGAAAATTTTATGGAGCGATGAAGCGAACTTTTCAAATAGGGATATGTTTAATCGTAAAAATATGCACTATTGGCCTAGAACAAATTTGTTTATTGCTGTTCCCAGAAATCCGCAAGTAAGATTTAGCATTCATGTTTGGTGTGGTCTAATAGGCAGCCAAATTATGGCAAATTTGTATGAAGGTACTCTGACCGGCAGGGGATACGTTAATATGTTGTCAGAATTACTAGAAGAATATTTAGATGATGTGAACTTAGGGGACCGAAACCAATTTTATTTTCAACACGATGGAGCTCCTCCTCATCAGTTTCACGAAGTAAAAATATTGTTAGAAAGGCTTTTCAGAGATAGGTGGATGGCAACAAATGGTCCGATACGTTGGCCCTAAGGTCTCCTGACGTAACTCCATTAGACTTTTACTTCTGGGGGTATGTCAAGAACATAGTCTTTAAAACGAGATATGCGAATCTGGTCGAACTTCAAGACAACACTAGACGCATTATAGCATCCATCGATGGCAGAACAGTTTTAAAAGCTACAAAACGTGTATTAAAGAATGCCCGCAAATGTATGCAACAAAACGGTGATGTGTTTGAACATTTAATATAGTTTTTTTTTATTTCTTCCGCTAAAAATAAAATTGAGTTTTAATTTCTGAAATAAATAAATAAATTCGTTTTTGTTGTCATGGTAGTCTTGATGAAAACGTCAAAGGCAAACCATATTTTATTTCTATTTCTGTGTTGATGTTTTTCCAATTTTAGGCCAATATTGCATATGAACTTTTTTTATTCCGTATACGATTTGCAAACGTTTCGGTAAAAAATATACAGGGTGTGCCATTTAAAAAAAAAAATACATTTTCCTCATTTATTCAGAAATGTTATGTCCAATTGTTTTTCTGCTTTCAGCATTTTAATTAACAGAAAAAATGCTACTACTTTGCTAATTTAACCGACTTTGTATCTCCAATAATAAAAAAATTAGCAATGGTGCGCACTTAATTTGGTACACCCTGTATAGTCTACGTCTTTTTCTATAAGAAGACATGGATGTATTATCAATTTAATGATGACTTTGGACTTTCAGCTAAACGACCCATGTTGCCAAATTTTTGCTTCTCTAGACCTGATTTTAAGGCCGTTTTTTGTAAAAATGCTTGTTTTTAATATAAAATGGTGATTTCGATTTAGCAATAAATGAATATTGTTAAATTTTCCATTAAACAATATGATCCAGGTCCAAGCTATAACGCTTTCTTTGACTGTCTCGAAATATTAAAATGGCTAGTTGGTTCCATGTTGCGTAATGGAGTCCAATTCCTCTCTCCAAAAAAAGAGTAATGTAATTTCGGGGAGGGGGGCGGAGCCCTCGGGTACACCATCCCCCTGGCGACGCTACTGTCCTCTACCTTCGGCCATTTTTCTGATTTTCCATTAAAATCACCCCAATTCTGTAAATCTTTGATATTTCGACAATTTTTTTTGGGGTTTTTAGTGATTTTTACCTTTCTTGTGGGACACCCTGTATAAAAAATTTGCAAACAAAAATACGCGCTTTACTACCCAGATACACATTTCGAAAATGTAAAAAAAAATTTCGAAACTTTTACAATGAAGATATTTTCACAATAGGAGTAGCAACAAAGGGGTTTCGACCGTTTCCTCCTACCCTATCGCCAAAATATTGACAGCTGTCCACCGACTGTTAAATTTGCCATTTGATAGTATCAGCGGAATCACAGACTCATTCCCGATCCGAATCACACAATTTCTTTTCTGCGCCGCGCGGAAAAACGGTATATCGTTATAAAGAGCCGTGACTCCGTCATTCTTGAACCTTTCGAGCCGAAATATTTTTTGGGAGTTCCCGACCACCCCCTCCACGTTTCCATCGATTTAAGATTTAATCGTCGCCCCCTCCTCTCCCCTTGGCCCCCTAACGCTATGCCACTGCTCTTGCCCTGATGTGTTTGGTCTTAGAAAGTGTGCCTTCTAACGATACTGCAAAACTCCTTCTCTCCAAAAAGGAAGCAACAATCCAAGATAATTGGGAGCTCCCAGTCTTATCAATTTTAAAGCCAGGTCGCAGTGCCAGACCTTATCAAATGCTTCTGGGACGTCGAAAAAAACAGCTCCCGTGTGCACTCTTCTATTCAATCCTTGCAAAATTCTGGTTGTCTATAGTAATAGTTGCTGGGTTTTTGGGCTGGACTGGAGTGATTTACTGTAATTCTACTTTATCTTGCCAATAAGTGGAGTTTTATAAACATAACTACAAGGACGTGCATATTTTGGTTTCTGTTTCAAATATTTAGAATCGATTATAATAGTTTTATTGAGCTAATGTATTAATACATGTATGCGCCTATCAGATTTTGATAAAATTGCATTTATCTCCTATACGACGTCAAAAAATATTAAAAGATATTCTCCGTTCAACATTGCATTCTCTAAATAACTCTTCCATGAAAAAGTGAAAAGGTAGCAGCGTACATATTTTTTGTTCCGTCTAAAAACCCTGTATCTCAAAAACGAAACGGTTGTAGACCTATGCTGATATGAACTGTTCAACTTAAAAATAATCTAGGAATAACTCTATAAAATAAGCACCTTCAATTATGAAACACCTTGTATAATACACTAATTCCTGTGTGGAAAACATACAACGTGAAAGCTCTACGAGTGATTAAAAGCATTTTTCTTTGAAGGTAAAAATAAATTCATATTAAATTTTTATCAACGAGCTTGTTTGCAAAGAAAATAGAATCGACAATACTGTTTATCGGTCATGCACAGGAATTTTACCCAGAAGTGTTTCTAGCTTTTTAATATGGAACGCCATTTCGGAAGAACTTTCTTTGCAAGATAGGATAACATATGCATATAATATCATTTTCATAACATCCTGTATTTAGAGTTTCTATCAGTATTAAAATTATTATATTATAAAGAAAAAAGTTAAATTGGCAAACTTGCAAACGCAGATGCTCCAACTCTATCATACGTTTTGTCGGACTTCGTTAGGGAAACTGGAAAGATACGCTTTTACATCAAAGAATCCGCTCGTGACCCTTCCTAGAAGATCATTCATGAGAAGAGCTTTGTGCATCAAAGAGCAGCGTACACAGTAGCGTAGACCAAATAGTTATCAAACAAAAATAGCAGTTTCTTACATTATGATTCTAACAAAATATAGATATTTGAAAGTTACTGATTTTACAAACGTATGCTTTATAAACATAGAATATTTTTGGTGCCCCCTCCTTCATTTATATACTTTTAAATATCGGTCTCTTCGTAAATCTTGTTATCTTGAAGTATCTATCTAGAATCTCTATGGTTTACCTCTGCTTCTTTTTGCCTTCTTGACTAACGACAACTTTGCAAATTCATGTTTGATTATCTTGTCTTTATATGTTCCATCTAACACTATTTTGACTTGCCCCTAGTTTCATAATATTTCATTATTGTAATTGTTTTGTTTTATTCACAAGAACAGTATGAGAGAGGCCTGCTTGAAAATGCAGATAAATATTTGTTCTCCTAGTTCAATCGAGCAATTAACTTTCAAACAACGTCGATCACTTTAAAGAAGCAGGATGGTGAAATAATCACAGATCTGAAAGAAACAGCAGAAACCCTTGAACTCCAGTTTGAAAAGGTATTAAAAAGGAATCTTTAAATAATTTTTCTACACTGTCAAAGACCCCAAAATAAAATCACTTCCATAAACTTTGCACCAGCTAATACTTTGGATATTTTAAAAAGCTTAAAAAAGGATGTTAGTTCTGGGCTTAACCAAGTTTCTGCTGTTTTTCTTGCAAATTGTGCCAAAACTCTTAGTGTTTCTATCTCAAAGACAATGGGCGAGCTTTTGGAGCAAGCATCCTTCCCCAATATCTGGTCAAAAGCCATAATAGCACTAATAGGTGATAAACATAATCCCGAAAACTATAGGTTAATTAGTTTAACCTACTGCCTATGTAAGGTTATGGAAAAGACAATAGCAGGAGAACGGACAACGTTTTTTGCTGAGCAATGGAATTATACCAAGCACGTAACATGGCTTTCTTCCTCAAAGATCCACAACTACGAACCTACTAGCTTTCTGCATGTCCCTGTACAGGATGGCAGCGATCAAGTACTGGGAGACATAATAAGGGAATAGTGTAGGGTTGATTTTCAACATGTAGTGGATTTTTTACAAGATAGGTATAATCTTAAGATCTACTGATGCATTTAACGTTATCATATCGATAGTTTAGAGTCCCTGGTACAGAGCAAAATTTCGAGGATACCATTAGTAAATTACGGGTAAACAGAAAAACAGGAGTTTTACTGATAAATTTCCACTGTATTACATCAAATAAATTGACATGTTTCGCTTCTGTTTTTCTGTTTACCCGTAATTAATTATGGATCTCCACCAGTATCGGCTGATTCGATCAAGATACCATTAGTCTTTGGTAGGCCTAAGTAAATAGATTCTGAGGCATCCATTGATGTAATATCCTTAGGTTATGAAAAGGCATTCGATAAGGTTCCTATAGAAAGCTTCCTTAGAAATAGATCATATGCAGTCAGGGCAACAATGTCATAGCTACAAGTCACAGGATCCACAGTGGCTCAGTCCTGGGTCCCCTTCTCTTTTGCACATTTTGCAGATGACACAAAAATATTTTGCAATTCAAATAACAATGCACAACTGCAAGAGGACTTGGAAAGAATATCGGAGTGGACCGACTGCTTAGTCTGAATATCGACAAATGCACGGTTCTACATTTGGGAAAGAATAATCCAGAAGTTCAGTACTTTATCAACAATAGTCAAGTCCGGGAGTATAACAACAAAAAAACCTGAGAGTACTCATATCACACGCTCTCAAGTGGGAGTCACACATATCAAATATTGACAAAGAGGCAAACACTATGATTTACCTAACTCAGAAAGCCTTCTTCAACACCAAGTGGAAATAATGACGAGACTATAAGACCTACACACTTCCAGATCATATTAAGGACATTAAGCTATTGGAAAGAGTACAGAGAAGGGTGACACGAATACCAGAGACCACTAAACATTTGTCATACTCCAAAAGGCTAAAGATGCTCAACATCACTATCCTGAAGGAACGACAAGAGGTGTTCAAGATCCTATCTGGACCTTATAGTCCGGAGATTGAACGTCCCATGTTTAATCGCAGGCAAACAAGAGAATTAAGAGGACGTTCACTGAAAATGATGAAAGAAGGGAGCTCCCTTCTTTTAAGAAAAAACTTTATCACAAATAGAACCATCTACAGGTGGAACAAACTTCACGACAATACTGTTACTGCGCCCAACATCAATATATTTAGATACAGACTGGACAGAGAAACGGAAACATTAGGAACCGAATTAATATACTACATGTGAGCTGTGATGGAACTACCAGAACCTAACGACTGTGATATTGAGCAATAGTTACGACTAGAAGACTAAAGACTAGTATAAGAAGATTAAAACAATCCGTAAAGGACAAGAACCCTATATCTTCAAAATAACTCATCCTGGAAATGGAAAACATTGAATACGAGTATACAGGGTCGTTGGTATGTATGGAAACGGTCGATTATTTCTTAAAGTACAACAACTAGCAAAAAATATTTAAGGCAGAAGTTTTAGGGTTTTTTATAGTCTATTAGAATTTTGAAAAGCTAAGTATACAGGATGAGTCGGAAAGCCGTACAGAAATAAAGTTACTTTTTTTTCAATGGAATACCCTATATCTTAGAATATTTTTGGATTTTGCATAAAATTACAATTATTTTTTATTTAGTGCATTATAAGTCTAAACCTAATAGTTTTCGACAAATTGAGTTTTGAAAGATGACATTTTTGAATTTTGACAGCTTCTAGGTTTCTAACGGTACGTCTTAGAGTAAAACGGCTTACATGTCCCTATCTTAGTTTTAACTCTCTTTCTAAAAGTGTCAACTTCCGCTTAAACCGCATGTAGCTCAAAAGCCGGAAATATAGTACTTCCGGTTTAACCGGAAGTTGGTATTTTTGGGAAGATAATAAAAAAGTAAGATAGGGACATTTAAGCCGTTTTGCTCTATAGCGTACCGTTAGAAACCTAGAAGCTGTCAAAGTTCAAAAATGTCATTTTTTAAAAGTCGATATCTCGGAAGCTATAAGGTTTAGACTTATAATGCACTTAATAAAAAATAATTACAATTTTATGCAAAATCCAAAAATATTCTAAGATATAGGGTGTTCTATTAAAAAGAGGTAGCTTAATTCCTCTACGGCTTTTTGACTCATCCTGTATACTTATCTTTTTTTAATTCTAATAGGCTTTACAAAACCATAAAACTTTTCTTTTAAATATTTTTTACTAGCTGTTTTACTTTAAGAAATAATCGACCGTTTCCATACATACCAACGACCCTGTATAACCTTTATAGGTAAGAATAAAAAATAATTGCATTTGTTGAAGAATATGTTCGGAACCGCCCCTGTGGATATTTAAACGGATAAGAATATAAAAAGTTCCTTAAAAAGAACAAATATGACGCTTCCTGCGACAGGCGTCGGAGCCGACACGGTCTTTTTTCGGGATTTTTATGGCAAAAGTTATAAAAGGACTAAAAGCAATAAAACATTTTCCGGTGTGTGTAAATAAGATCCGGAAAAGCCCCGGACTGCCCTCTGCTGGTCTCAGGTATAAATTATGGGCCCCGTCGGGAGAGCATGACAAGCCCGGGCATCGACGACACGTGAAATAAATGTCCTCAAAACGTTTGTCTTTTGCCTGCAGCCAATTGCCGAATTGAATATCCTTCCTGAATTTTTATTTGCTTGTTCATGGATTTTATTCGATTTTGTTTTCGAAGACAAATAATGGCACAAATAATATTGTATAAAAAAAAACTCTTTATCATCCTAAAATTAAATCCAGACATATAAATAGTGTATTCTGCAGTTTGTAACAGACCCTGTTTAGAGAACAGCCCTATTATGAAAAAATCGTTCTTAAAGTAAGCATCTGTTCGTTTTGGAAACTTCGGGATGTCAAAAATATACCATTAAATTGGTTTCTCTACTCTACTATATTAGTAAGAACCTATTTATGCACTGTCTGTCTAATTTATCAGACAAACTTTAATTACGCACACTAAATTGGTAGAAGCCAAGCTGTGCATAAAAGCAGTTACGTAATATAATTATGTAACAGTTACACAATCACATTGGCCGTGGGTCGTCAAAATCGTGAACATTTTCAATGGATTTTGTGCAAAGTTAGGTCTGCAATGCATCGCGTCGCCTTGACAACGTAAATGATTGTATCAATACAGGCAATTTTAAACATCAACATTCTCAATTTGGATATTATTTTTGGCTACATTAATAATGTATAAAAAAAATATGAAGCCGTAGAAAGACGCTAACGCTCGTACCGTAATTTTCGAAATTGTGTGTAATAGGCTTTTTACCACTCTTGGTATGTAATTTACTATTTTGAGACATGATTCTCTATTGTCAATGCAAATAAAATTATAATATAACTAACTATTTTTGTGGTTACATACATTTATTTTTCATCCATCAATAATTATTTACGTATAATACCTTAGAAACGGTTGCTATAAACACCATCATAATATCATAGGAAATATTAGCGAGCGATAAAGTTCATAGTGCCCGGTGATTTTCGTAATGCCCGATAAAGTTCATAGTACCCGGTGATTTTCGTAATGCCCGATAATTATTAATAAAGAAAATATTGAACAAAATTTGTATTTATTTTTAACAATTTTTTTACATAATATTATTCTGTTTTCCCTATATGCTAAATGTACAATTTTTGAATTTTCCTGAGAAAGAAGCTGGACCAACTATGAAATTTTGCGATTCGATTGCTGAGTTTCTCGATGTGCATGCGGATTCCTGCTACATTTCAACATTAATTAACATATTTTCTTTTTCGGTAACGGAGCTCGCTGTCATTTTTGCTATTCGGTTTTTCGACGTGATGCTTTCCTCTATATAACCCTCCGCTACGCTAGTACTCTTCCACTTTCCGTGTAGCTTAAGGGTTGCAAGGGAAGCACCACCCTCGATAAGAAGTGTGGAGGAGGACCGACGTAGGCAATGTCCTGTATATTCCTTGGCGTTTTCTAAATTAAGAAATTTTGCTATTATTGAAGAAACACGTCCTAGTATATTTTTACCCGTAGGCATAGCTATGCATTTACCATTTAGGAATAATCTGCGTTCCTTAATTCCTTTTGGCCTTATTGCAAGGTACTGTCCAACCGATTTTAAGGCATCTGTTTGGTCTCCTGCGGTTATAGTAAAACTTTTTGGCGTAGCAGTTTTAGTTTCTGGTACCTTGACAAGCATACCAGGCCCTTTATCCTCAATATCATCAATGGTCATTTTAACCATCTCATCCCGTCTTAGGCCGCCAAAAACTCCCATTACGAGTACCACTTTATGCAGCAGGAAGGTATCATTCGGCGCATTTTTGATAAAAGTTAAAACTTGTTCACCTTCCAAAACTTTTGACTTTTTAGGAAGATATCCCTTTGATTTAACTTTTAAAAATGCCATTAATTGACAATATCTTGAAATATTAATGTGTTCCTTTACTATAAGTTCAGACTTCACCTGGGAATATTTTGTCCAAAGGCTTTTTGGGGCATATTTTTCCGACTAAAATAAAGTAAAAATAATTAAAAGTTGTTATTACCAATGAGCAAAAGGGTTACATACCAATTCCTGAAAGTAAGCCATCATTACTGTTTCAGTAATCACCGTAATTTGGTTTTTTACTTTCTATTGTAGAAAATTTTCATACTCCTTGTCGTACATGACTTTAGGCTTTGCCGGTAATAAGTTTTTCTTGACTTTTTCAGCACTTTCTAAAATATTTTCTGAAATTTCCATATTTCG